>CM022705.1:25309242-25554242 GCA_012295165.1 Asparagus setaceus | reverse complement strand
TCAAGAGATGCACAAATCTCAAAATGGGCTTCATATCTTTCATGGATCCCAAGGCAACATCAATGGATAGAAAAGTTGGTGTATGACTATTCCCTATAAACTTAAGTTTATAGGAGATTTGCTATATATATATATATATATATATATATATATATATATATATATATATATATATATATATATATATATATATATATATATATATATATATATATATATATATATATATATATATATATATTAAAGCAGGGTAGCGTAACTATAAAAAAGGCGATGAGAGGAGAACTATCGTTCTCAGTTTTAACCTAAAAGAAGAGAAAGCTCCAGAACACAGAACACGAGACCCCAAAATACAAATCACAAAACCAAAAGACCAAAGCGAAGATAAAACTCTACACAAATAATATGGAATTAAATCTAGAACTTTCCTTATTCTAAATAAGAGTAGTGTTTGAGTATTATTTGGGCGTTTGGAGTCAAATACAAGTTAAATATATATAGGTTGAGGGTCATTAATCCAAAAGGCGAACAATTGGGTATGAATTCGAACAATCTCCATCTTTATTTGTAAGTATACTTTAATCATCTACGAAAAATCATATATCATTTAATAGAAAATCTACAACTTCTCGTATTCTAAATATGAGTACTATGTGGATTATCTGGGCCTTTGCCTATGGGAGTCAAAAAGTTAAATATAGGTATGGTTTCAGATTAATCCATAAATTTAAATTATTGGGTATTGATTCAAACTTTTTCTTGAAGCTCTTTTCTAATTTTTCCAATGTGAGACTATAATCACACAAAAATTCGAACAATCTCCATCTTTATTTGTAAGTATACTTTAATCATCTACGAAAAATCATATATCATTTAATAGAAAATTTTGGGCATCATTCACTATTCATGGGTAAACCTAACTTTTTGTTTAAACCTATTATTGATTTATGACATGTAGGCATCTATGGCCTAGTTAGAACATGGTAGGAACAACCATGAATCAAGACATATACAGCTATCAACGTTCTGGAATCTACTATTTATGGGCTGACCATCACGTTTCTCATACCATCGTTGTGATACCCCAAGACGGTAGTCACGGATCAGAAACCGTAAAGAGTTTGAAAGACTTTATAAGCTAAGTTTTGAGGATTCATTTGTAATATTGGCTAGCCAACTTTGGTGGTGGTCTGAGCTAAACAATGTGATGCACTCAATGGGTCATACGGCTCACATCGCGCTAATGGGCTCGTGTGTTCGGAACGTGACAAATGGTATTATAGCTAGCCAGCCGAATATGTGAAACTAAGTATTATGCGGGAGTAATTGCTACATCGTGTGAGCACAGTGGGAGACACCTCTAAAACCTGTGGGAGCCACCTCTAGAACCTATTGGAACCATATCTAAAGTTCGCATCACCTAGTGGTGATACTAAAGCTTTGGGGTTATTTGTGATACCCCTGACTTAATAGTCTCACATCGGAAACTCCAAAGAGTTTGAAAGGCTTTATCAGCTAAGTTCATGGGATTTAAGTGCGACATTGGCTAGTTAATTTTGAAGATGGTTTGAGCCAAACAACATGCAACACTTAGTGAATCCCACTCGATTTTGTATGATGGATGGTTGATATTAGGTTATTAGTTCTCACATTTATTTGGGTTCTCATTGGAACCAACCCCTATATATATAGTAAATTATAAACTTAAGTTTATAGATATACCAACTTTTTTATCCAATGATGTTGTTTTTAGAATTGTGCCATCAAGAGATGCACAAATCTCAAAATCTTCATATCTTTCATGGATCCCACATCAACATGTACAGATCTATTCCTATAAACTTAAGTTTATAGAGATTATATATATATATATATATATATATATATATATATATATATATATATATATATATATATATATATATATATATATATATATATATATATATATATTAAAGCAGGGTAGCGTAACTATAAAAAAGGCGATGAGAGGAGAACTATCGTTCTCAGTTTTAACCTAAAAGAAGAGAAAGCTCCAGAACACAGAACACGAGACCCCAAAAATACAAATCACAAAAACCAAAAGACCAAAGCGAAGATAAAACTCTCTACACAAATAATATGGAATTAAATCTAGAACTTTCCTTATTCTAAATAAGAGTAGTGTTTGAGTATTATTTGGGCGTTTGGAGTCAAATACAAGTTAAATATATATAGGTTGAGGGTCATTAATCCAAAAGGCGAACAATTGGGTATGAATTCGAACAATCGGGTATGAATTCGAACAATCGGGTATGAATTCGAACAATCGGGTATGAATTCGAACAATCGGGTATGAATTCGAACAATCGGGTATGAATTCGAACAATCGGGTATGAATTCGAACAATCTCATTCTTCATTTTTAAGAAGACTTCAATCATCCACGAAAAAATCATGGATCATTTAATAGAAAATCTACAACTTCTCGTATTCTAAATATGAGTACTATGTGGATTATCTGGGCCTTTGCTTATGGGAGTCAAAAAGTTAAATATAGGTATGGTTTCAGATTAATCCATAAATTTAAATTATTGGGTATTGATTCAAACTTTTTCTTGAAGCTCTTTTCTAATTTTTCCAATGTGAGACTATAATCACACAAAAATTCGAACAATCTCCATCTTTATTTGTAAGTATACTTTAATCATCTACGAAAAATCATATATCATTTAATAGAAAATTTTGGGCATCATTCACTATTCATGGGTAAACCTAACTTTTGTTTAAACCTATTATTGATTTATGACATGTAGGCATCTATGGCCTAGTTAGAACATGGTATACATGTCTTAGTCTAAACTAGGAACAACCATGAATCAAGACATATACAGCTATCAACGTTCTGGAATCTACTATTTATGGGCTGACCATCACGTTTCTCATACCATCGTTGTGATACCCCAAGACGGTAGTCACGGATCAGAAACCGTAAAGAGTTTGAAAGACTTTATAAGCTAAGTTTTGAGGATTCATTTGTAATATTGGCTAGCCAACTTTGGTGGTGGTGCAGGCTAAACAATGTGATGCACTCAATGGGTCATCTGACTCACATCGCTAATGGGCTCGTGTGTTGGAGCGTGACAAATGGTATTATAGCTAGCCACCAATATGTGAAACTAAGTATTATGCGGGAGTAATTGCTACATCGTGTGAGCACAGTGGGAGACACCTCTAAAACCTGTGGGAGCCACCTCTAGAACCTATTGGAACCATATCTAAAGTTCGCATCACCTAGTGGTGATACTAAAGCTTTGGGGTTATTTGTGATACCCCGACTTAATAGTCTCACATCGGAAACTCCAAAGAGTTTGAAAGGCTTTATCAGCTAAGTTCATGGGATTTAAGTGCGACATTGGCTAGTTAATTTTGAAGATGGTTTGAGCCAAACAACATGCAACACTTAGTGAATCCCACGACTTACATCACGCCAATGGGTTCGTGGGTCTAAGGCATGACAGTCATGCATCACATTGGTCTTTGCTCATTCTTGGACCATAATATGACATTTGATACTATTTTCTCGAAAGGTTTAGCTGTTAGGTACTTGTCTCTGCTTTCTATATTTTCAAATAGGGGTGGGTGCTAGGCTGGGTCGGCCCACGAGCCCACTCGTTCTTAAGCTCGGCTCGACCCGGCCCGGCTTGGGACGGGCCCAATTCGGCCTGCTATAGTAGTGGGCCGCGGGACCGTGTTGGGTTGGCCTCTAGTAACAAGCGGGCCGCCAGCTTGCTCGCTCTCCCGAGCCCATCGAGCGAGCTGGGGCCTAAATGTAAGCGGGTTGGCCCGCTTAACCCGGCCCGTTGGCTTGCATACCCTAAAAGATATTATCAATTAGGGTAAATTACACTCTATTACAAGTTGACATATTTTCTCTATTTTTATTTGCTTAAAGTTTGTTGTAATTTATTCCTATATTTTTAAAATCTATTGTGAATGTTTACAAAATCTATGTTCTAAATAACTAATTTATTAATCTATTTAAAAATACGAATCATATTATTATATATAGAGAATCATTTAGTTATTCTTACGAGAATCATGTAGTATAAATTATGGAATCTCTTTAATTCTAAAATAATAATTTTTGGTATCCATTATTTGATGGATCTGAGAATCATATTATTATATATAGAGAATCATTTAGTTATTCTTACGAGAATCATGTAGTATAAATTATGGAATCTCTTTAATTCTAAAATAATAATTTTTGGTATCCATTATTTGATGGATCTGAGAATCATATTATTATATATAGAGAATCATTTAGTTATTCTTACGAGAATCATGTAGTATAAATTATGGAATCTCTTTAATTCTAAAATAATAATTTTTGGTATCCATTATTTGATGGATCTGAGAATCATATTATTATATATAGAGAATCATTTAGTTATTCTTACGAGAATCATGTAGTATAAATTATGGAATCTCTTTAATTCTAAAATAATAATTTTTGGTATCCATTATTTGATGGATCTGAGAATCATATTATTATATATAGAGAATCATTTAGTTATTCTTACGAGAATCATGTAGTATAAATTATGGAATCTCTTTAATTCTAAAATAATAATTTTTGGTATCCATTATTTGATGGATCTGAGAATCATATTATTATATATAGAGAATCATTTAGTTATTCTTACGAGAATCATGTAGTATAAATTATGGAATCTCTTTAATTCTAAAATAATAATTTTTGGTATCCATTATTTGATGGATCTGAGAATCATATTATTATATATAGAGAATCATTTAGTTATTCTTACGAGAATCATGTAGTATAAATTATGGAATCTCTTTAATTCTAAAATAATAATTTTTGGTATCCATTATTTGATGGATCTGAGAATCATATTATTATATATAGAGAATCATTTAGTTATTCTTACGAGAATCATGTAGTATAAATTATGGAATCTCTTTAATTCTAAAATAATAATTTTTGGTATCCATTATTTGATGGATCTGAGAATCATATTATTATATATAGAGAATCATTTAGTTATTCTTACGAGAATCATGTAGTATAAATTATGGAATCTCTTTAATTCTAAAATAATAATTTTTGGTATCCATTATTTGATGGATCTGAGAATCATATTATTATATATAGAGAATCATTTAGTTATTCTTACGAGAATCATGTAGTATAAATTATGGAATCTCTTTAATTCTAAAATAATAATTTTTGGTATCCATTATTTGATGGATCTGAGAATCATATTATTATATATAGAGAATCATTTAGTTATTCTTACGAGAATCATGTAGTATAAATTATGGAATCTCTTTAATTCTAAAATAATAATTTTTGGTATCCATTATTTGATGGATCTGAGAATCATATTATTATATATAGAGAATCATTTAGTTATTCTTACGAGAATCATGTAGTATAAATTATGGAATCTCTTTTCTAATTTTTCCAATGTGAGACTATAATCACACAAAAATTCGAACAATCTCCATCTTTATTTGTAAGTATACTTTAATCATCTACGAAAAATCATATATCATTTAATAGAAAATTTTGGGCATCATTCACTATTCATGGGTAAACCTAACTTTTGTTTAAACCTATTATTGATTTATGACATGTAGGCATCTATGGCCTAGTTAGAACATGGTATACATGTCTTAGTCTAAACTAGGAACAACCATGAATCAAGACATATACAGCTATCAACGTTCTGGAATCTACTATTTATGGGCTGACCATCACGTTTCTCATACCATCGTTGTGATACCCCAAGACGGTAGTCACGGATCAGAAACCGTAAAGAGTTTGAAAGACTTTATAAGCTAAGTTTTGAGGATTCATTTGTAATATTGGCTAGCCAACTTTGGTGGTGGTGCAGGCTAAACAATGTGATGCACTCAATGGGTCATCTGACTCACATCGCTAATGGGCTCGTGTGTTGAGCGTGACAAATGGTATTATAGCTAGCCCCGAATATGTGAAACTAAGTATTATGCGGGAGTAATTGCTACGTCGTGTGAGCACAGTGGGAGACACCTCTAAAACCTGTGGGAGCCACCTCTAGAACCTATTGGAACCATATCTAAAGTTAGCATCACCTAGTGGTGATACTAAAGCTTTGGGGTTATTTGTGATACCCGACTTAATAGTCTCACATCGGAAACTCCAAAGAGTTTGAAAGGCTTTATCAGCTAAGTTCATGGGATTTAAGTGCGACATTGGCTAGTTAATTTTGAAGATGGTTTGAGCCAAACAACATGCAACACTTAGTGAATCCCACGACTTACATCCGCCAATGGGTTCGTGGGTCTAAGGCATGACAGTCATGCATCACATTGGTCTTTGCTCATTCTTGGACCATAATATGACATTTGATACTATTTTCTCGAAAGGTTTAGGCTGTTGGGTACTTGTCTCGCTTTCTATATTTTCAAATAGGGGTGGGTGCTAGGTGGGTCGGCCCACGAGCCCACTCGTTCTTAAGCTTCGGCTGACCCGGCCTTGGGACGGCCCAATTCGACCGCTATAGTAGTGGGCAGCGGGACCGTGTTGGGTTGGCCTCTAGTAACAAGCGGGCATGACTTGCTCGCTCTCCCGAGCCCATCGAGGCCGGGGCCTAAATGTAGGGTTGGCTTGCTGCCGACTGGATTGGCTTGCATACCCTAAAAGATATTATCAATTAGGGTAAATTACACTCTATTACAAGTTGACGTATTTTCTCTATTTTTATTTGCTTAAAGTTTGTTGTAATTTATTCCTATATTTTTAAAATACTGGAACAATTAGTTGCCGCCCGTGGAGTAGGACTTGCTCCGAACCACGTAAAATCTCTGTGTTTGCGATGTTTCTCTCTGTCGTTCTATACAAATATACAATTTTACTTAATAACATTATTTTTTATTTCTATAATGGTTCCATTGTTAGTTAATTACATATAGTTTTTAAGTGTTAAACAATGCGTAAAAACTATTTAAAAAACTAAAAACCATTTACAAAATCCAAAAAAAATAAAAATAAAACATGATGGGTTGGGCGGGCCGGCACGTGTCATGGCCCGCTCCGCTTAATCTTGTCCCGCGAGCGGGCTGGGCTGAGGTCTAACGCCGCGAACAAGCGATACAACACGGTAAGCTTGTCTCGCTGCGGGTTGTGAACCGTCTAGTCCCGCCACCGAGCCCGCGCGAGTTAGCTCGCGGGACTAGCCAGCTCGTCCAGTTGCCCCCCCTATTTTCAAATGTAGGAGCATGTTCACACATGAATCCTAATAATTTCATCCACTACAGAGATGATGGAGGTCCTTAGAGCATTACAAAACAAGTGAGACTACAGTGGGATAAAAGTACTCCATCAAGATTTCAACAAATTTCCTGAAATCTCCTTTGACTCTATGTACAGCCAACCAAATTAAAGGACACACATACCTTAGATTGAGGAAAACAAAAATGAAAAATCATAATGCTAACATAAAAGGGTAGTGTGTAGTATTTAAAAATCTTTGTCCCACAAACAGAATTGTAGCTGGTTTTTTAGTTAGAGTACTAGGCATCTGCTCAGTGCATCCCATACTAAGTTGAGCCCTTCGACTTTACTCTAGTAAAAAATTATCTCGTCTAAGGGGGTGTTTGGTTCAATTTCTAGAAATTATAGGAAAAGGAAAACACCCAAAATATAGATTTCCTTGTATTTCTTAAAAAAATTGTGAGAAAAGTTTTGAGAAGTCAAAAAGTATAAATTTTTTTATTTTTTGTACTTTGTTTGTTTGGTTCAAAATAAGAAAATGGGCCCATTACTTTATAGAAATAGTAAGTTTTCCTTTTCTTTTGTTTGGTTGCATATGAAAAATTTATAAAAAAGTGTCAACAACTATCCATGTTGTTTAATGAACAGAATCAGCATGATACTAACAAAATCAGCACCAATCAGCACCAACAAGGCTGCATACTACAAGTATGGATAGATATATTGTGGAATTATCAAACAAATGAAAGATATCAAGCCAATATTTTCTCATCCAACAATTAATAGATTAATTTTTCCACAATCAGGTCAAATGATTGATGAAATCAACCGCTAATCAACCCACAATAGTAGTAAAATCAACCCCTAATCAAGATCGGAAATTCGACCAAAATAGCTCAAAAAATGAAAACATAAGAATAGAAGAAAAATCAACCGAAATAGGTTGGAAAATCAATAGGGTTTAGGGGTTTATTTTTATACCTCAATAGCTTAGAAATTTATCGCGATTTGGACTAAAATCCCCAAATTAGTTTGCTTAAACAACCCCACACCGCAAGATCACCGAAGAACTTCGAGCTCGCGAGTGAATGCCGAGATAAGGGGTTCGGGGGCGGGAACGAGAGCTCGAGGTAATTGGGAACTAGAGCGCTAAAATTCGTGGCGGGATAAGGGGTTTGGGGGCGGGAACGAGAGAGTGCGGAGCGGAAACCCTAGATGTTTTCCGCAATTTTTCGAGAAGAGAAATGGGAAGTGGGGCGGAAATAGGGTACGGAAGTGGATTTATTAATATAATAATGGGTTTGTCAGATTTCTACCTAATTTCAGCTCTATTTGAGTGGAAATTAATTTCTATAAATTTGGCAACTTTTCTGTACTTTACAAAAAACTTTTCTGTAAATTTATTTTGAACCAAACATAGTTTATGAAAATAGTGGGAAAATTTTTATTTACAGAACTGCCACTGTCAGTATATTTCTCAAAAATTTTCCATAAAACACCCTAACCAAACACCCCCTAAGCCAAACAATGACCTCAGCGACAAATATGCCACTTTGTTCCTCAAATACAAGAGGGACAACAAAGCTTAAGCTGAATCTTGTCCAATCTTTTCTCATATATCAAGCTTGATTGATGGTAGGCAATGTCCAAAGCCAAATCTTCTCTCTGTTGTTAAAATACACATGCTATTAACTTAATTCATATATCAAGCTTGATTGATGGTAGGCAATGTCCAAAGCCAAATCTTCTCTCTGTTGTTAAAGTACACATGCTATTTGTTTGGGTCGAAAGTCAGCAATTTTTGATGCCTACACTATTAACTTAAGTAAGGGAGCGGTTTCTTAAAATGAAAGCGAAAATGAAAGTGTAAAAGTGAATGGTATTCAATCAATTTTGATGATTTTTTTGTTGAATGTATATCAAAAAAAAAGTGTGAAGTGATTTATCTGAAGTTTGACACATCGCGGATAATGCTTACGTCACTTGTCCCACAAGTAGTCAAAAATCACCATGATGAAAGTATAAATGGTGGAGATGTTATGTTAAAAAAGTAAACTATTACTATTACATCTCCTTTTCATTTTGACCCCAAAAAAATCTAATCACTTTCTTCAAATTAAAACATTTATAGGTACTTAAAATACCATTAACTTTATATTGTCATTATGAAAAATATATGCAATTAAAAACATTATTCAAAACATTCAATTTAAAATTAGTGGAGATATTGAATTGTAATAATATATAGCTAGAATAATATGTATAAATGAGTAATTCTGCTATATCAAATGAGGAAGTAATTTTACCATGTTATCTATATCTAATTTTCAATTTGTTTGTTTTTATATTTATGAAACACATACCCATTAAAAATATGATATAATAAAATGAATGGATGAAACAAATATTTCCACATCACCTTTTTCTACTTTCAAAAATAAATTCATTACTTACAATTACACTTTGTTTCACTTTGTAAGCTGATGTAGATATGCTCTTTTACTTAAAGAAAAAGTGTCTTTTACACTTTCGACTCCACTTTCACTTTGCCAAACACGCTCTAAGTTAAATGAAAATGTTGCACTATGGAATTTGGTAATAATTTTAGTAGTGTTCCTAGTTTTTAATCAATGGAAAATATTTTCTATCACGAGTATACCTATAGGTTTCTCCCACATGTATATAAGAATGAAAAAGATGTGCGTGTTTATATATAATATTGTCTGGTGTATTGCTAATCGAAACACGTGTTGCCCTACAATTTAAATCATCAAACATCCTGATCATATTTAGCATGTTGAATGTAGGTCACGTCAATGACCGTAAATCTCGTTTACTCGGTAAATAGGATACTCATAAAATTAAATTGAAAAATAATTGTGAATGACAAGGACATGTAGTAGCTTCCAAATAGATCTCAAGTTTGAACCTGATGGACAAGGACACGTCATCTCGCGCAAGATCTCATTCCAACTATTTTGGTCCCTCCTGCTTATACTTGGTCGGACACTAGGAGAGATTTGGGGAAGTGGTAATCCTAGTGATCTTCCACTCTGCATGCTTACATAACACGTGTCTTACATATGACATAAAATGTTGATTTGAATAAAGAAAAAACCAACAGATGATTTTGTTTGGCATATAATTGGATTTCTGTCCATAAATTCTAAAGCATCTAATGTTGCTATCATATCAAATGGACTAACACGTTCTTTTGTGCATTGCACACATAATTATGTACTAAGTGATGCCATACACATGCGAAAGGAGGTGGGCTGTTTGCTTGTCCTGCTCAAGTCAGTTTGAATTATTATTAATAATTAAAAAAATAAAATTATATCTGATACTTACCTTCTCTTTTCTGGAAGAGATGTTCATCTACTTGCTTATTTCATTTAAGGTTCGTTTGGTAGGTTTTAATTGGTTGCAACTGCAATTGCATATAAAAAGATCATTTTTATCCAGTTGCAAGTGTTTATTTCATTACAATTGGATATTGCAATTGCAACTCAGTTGCAAATGCCCCTCTAGTTGTAGCTTCCGACTTATGCTATTTTAAGCATAAGTTGCACTTGCATATTTGTTACAACTAACCCAAATTAATAAAAAAAATTAAAATATCAAAATCATTATGTCACACCTGTGTCCCAGAATCGCATGGCGGATACGTGACTAGGCTAGGGAGCATACGCAATTGGGCCAAACTCCACCCAAAAGCATATACTTAAGTCTATCCAATAGATCGGTACATACATCTCAATAACCGCAATTAGAACACAATCACAGAAAAATACATAATTGCAAAAATAGAGGAACTGATAAACAACAAAAGCAAGTATATAGCAACAAATACTCAGCGGAAGCAAATAATACTCATACAAAAGTAGTTAACAAAGCACACAGATAACTAATTAACACAGATAGATATCAGAAGTCTGATGTCAATGTCATCCACATAACATGCTTATAATAAGTCCGCTCGGCCATACAAGTCTAAAGTAACAACTGAAATAAACAAGATACATAAGAGTTAATCCATAACAGAGCAGGCCTAAAGCATAGTCCAAAAGAAGACAAAAGTTGATAGCAGATAAATTAAATAGAAACAGGTAGATAAGCAGACAAATAAGCTAATCGATGAGACTCCATCCCTACTGGGTGTCACTAAAGTCTGGGGTGCTTGAAAGTAATGGGGACATGTCCAGATTCGTCATTGGTGTGCAAGCCAGGATAGTCAAAAGCTATATAGGAAGTGGTAAAATGAACAAAATGAGTTGTGCACATGTAACATGTATCATGGATGCATGTCTAGTTCAAAACATAAGAAAGACTATGTAAATGTATCACTTTACTTTTCTTCTCTTCATGATCAATAAGCATGTAACGTAAATCCAGATTGAAAATAGAACTAACAGATAAACAGATGTGCAAACAAAGAATATAGATCAACAGAGAAAGCATGCGCCTAGATCCTTATGTATGATGCATATGGTAGTGCTTGTTTCGAATCTTTTGAGATTACAATTAACTCAGATTACAATTGAAAGACTTACAATGAAACTAAGGAAAAATTTATATTTCCTAGGGTTCTTTTTTGTATGCCAATGAAACGTCGATCTTGTATTTCGTTGACTCACTGACTAAGACGATGAGTCTTTTGCTATTGATGAGAACTTAGTTGCTTGGAAGATAACTCAATCTTCTCTTAGCAGCTTTGCTCAATAGAATTGCAAGTGCAAGATTAGTAATCTCTTTATGCGTGTGTGTTGATCTCTCTATGATCAGATTGGCCCCCCAAAATGAGCAATCTCCTCTCCTTTTATAGGCTAAAAGAGAGAGTTAATAGCATTTAATTATGGATTAAGTGGCCATTAAAATAGGAGATAGTGGGGTGCGGTTATCCCCTTGAAAGTAGCCCTCAAACGGCTGTTTGGTAGGGTTCGCTGATTTGGCGAAGTTTGCTGAAGTCGTTTGGGCGAGGCTCGCTTGGACGTGGCTGAGCCTTCGTTGGAACTGTGGATGGTGTGGCCCACTTGGGTTATTATGAGCGAAGTTTACTGATTGGCGAACTTCATTTGTGAGTTCGAATTTAGCATAAAATTTGACTTGTGATTGGCCAACTAATGACGCCTTTTTACTCGGCCTGGGGCGTGAATTAGGAGTTGACTCGCTCTTGACTTGGTCGAGTAAAGTCAAAATTAGCTGTTTTGAGAGTCGACCCGTTCTTGATTTGGGTCGAGTCAAGATGGGCTACGTGGCGAGGTTCGCATGATTTGTTAAGCGAGCTTCGCTACAGCCTGTTATGGGTTCGGATTTGGGCCCATTCAAAGTGTTTAGCCCATGGGCGTTCACTTCTTAGATCCAAGCTAAACATTGGCATGGGTAGAAATATATTTTAACCGTCTACAAGACCTCCCCCCCAAAGTTTTTAAGATTCTGCATTTGACTTTTAGCTAGGATTGAAATACTTTGAGTAATAGCTAGAGGTGTACTGTTGAACATAGCTTGAGTCATCTTGTTTGGGTTTGAAAATTATCTTTAGTCTACTTGGTTGCTAGGGGTGTACTATTAAACATAGCTTCCTTAGTTATAGACTTGTATTGAAGGCTCAATGATGCTCGTACTTGTCCAACTCTATGTTTGGAACAAAGTTCGCCGTTTCTATTGTTGAGGCGAAGTTGAGGAATCAGCGAAGTTTGAATGATTCTTGGTATCAGCGAAGTTCGCTTAACTTTGAGCTGTGTGGGCGAAGTTCATCGATTAGCGATGTTTGCTAACTGGCGATGGTTGCTGGGATTTTGCGTCGGGATTTGCATTGTGATCTGTGCCTGAGATCTCTTGATTGAAGATTCACAAGATCCACTGTAGATTTGACCAAGTTTTAGGCTAAGATTTAGCCTCTTTGTCCGGTCCAATCAAATCTCAAAAGATGTGATTTTCTTAGAAGTTTGGATTCAAAAAAGGCTATAAATAGCGTCATTCCCCTTCCGTCTTCATAATCTTCATATCTATCTTCTTCTTCATCTTCTTCTCCATGTCTAAGTCTCCCTCGCTTAGATCGGAGATCCTCATCGGTAGAGGAGCTGAAATAAATCAGCTCCAACAGGAGCTTGCCCAAGTAAAGGGCAATCAAGTGGATGAACTCCGCATACTTTGTCGACTGGCGGATCGTCGGCTGAGAAGGTGAAGCTCTAGCAGATCGTCGAGAATCAGTCGATAGCTTGGGGCAAGTTGAATCGTGATAGAGATGTGTGGAGCTTCGAATGCTATGCTCTGCGTAAGACCATTCAACGACTGAGATGGCGGTTGAAGAAGGATCCTTGGAGCTCCACAAGCAAGGACTTTGATAGTAATTAGGTTTCACAAATGTGAACCTACAACGTAATTAGACGCCATGTGGCTAACTTAGGCCCGACGTCAAATTTTGGTTGCAAGAAGTGCTTCTTCCTCTTGACATGTTTCAGTCCCGTGCAAGGGGGACACTTCTTGTTTAACAGCTTCTTCTCATCTCTTGGCATAGGGCCTAGGGAGGAGTAAGTAGGAGCTATTTTTCTACATGGAAAAATATTTCACTCCCTAATTTTTGTGAGATCGGATGATCAAGGGCTATAGCTTTGTGCATCTCGTGTATGATCCTCAGTTTTCACATTACCCATACCTTAGGAGTATAGAGGCGTAGTAAATAGCAACGAATAACCATCATCCTTGTAATTGGATAGTTTGAATGTCACTTTTATGTAGTAGAGTCTTCGATCAATAAAAATAAACTTTCTTTTTCTGAAATTGTCCATCTTTGTGTGTTTGATCTGTATGAACTTTACTTCTATGGCAAACTTGAATTCTGTGGCGAACTTGAACTCTGCATGGAGTTGTTGTGTTGGAAGCGAAGCTCAAGCTTCCTCATGTTGGCGAGGGTCGAATTTGAAGTTCGCCGAGCGGGGGTCTCAAACAAATTGAGTTAGAATTTTCTCAATTTGGAGACTTAGTGGGATTCGCCATATAGGGTCTCAGACAAATTGAGTTATAATTTTCTCAATTTGGAGACTTAGTGAAATTTGCCAAGTCATTTTAGCGAAGTTTTCTTTAGAGCCCCCCTGAATGGGGCGGAGTTCACTTACTTGAGAAACAATCGGCTAGGCGAAGCTCAGTAAGTCGGTTGGGCGACGTTCAGCAAGTCGGTTAAGCGAGGCTCGACCTAAGAATTCAAAACTTAAATCCTTGATTTCTGCGCCTAAAATTATGGTGAAGTTCGTTCAGAACGAGATTCTCGGTGAAGTTTAAGGCGAGAATCTTTGGCGAAGTTTGAGGTGAGATCTTCGGTGAAGTTTGGGGTGAAAAATCTTCGACGAAGTTCAGGATCAGTCTATAAATAGAACTATTTACCTCCTTTCTTCTTCACTTTGATTTTCAAAAACCCTATTTTCCTCAAAAACCTTAGCTTTCTCAGAACTCAGAAGACCGATCTTCAATGGCTCCTCGTCGTGAAATTTCTAGAGGGAGAGGTGCTGCTAGGGGAGCTCGTCGGTCAAGAGCTGAAGATGCACCGTCGTAGCTGGAGATGGCCATGGGTAAGCTCCGAACCCATTCGTGGTGATCTTAGGATCCACTAAAGTTCAGCCCCAATAGGGCTTCGAACAGTGTCTTAGGGCACTTTAAAACTCATTCGCAGCTAAAGGTGCGATTTTTATGACCACTTGTGGTCTTTCCGACGAGCTTCCATCGACAATGAAGTTCTATTAGCTGCCGTTAATGGTGCTTAATGTGGTGAGCTTCGCTTCTCAGGCGGAGCTCACTATTGTTAGCCTTTTGGGCTTCTGTAGCGAACTTCGTTTGTGCGGAGATCGCCATTCTGACTTTGAGCAACCCTTGCTTGAACGAAGTTCACTGGTTTAATTTGGGTGACCTTCGCTTGAGTGAGGCTCGCCAGTTTGACTTGGGCGACCTTTGCTTAAGCGAAGTTCGCAAGTCTAATCAATGTGATCTCTTGAACGAATTTGATTGCGGTGTTGAAGTTCGCTGCTTTCGTTGTGGACTTCGCTCATTTGATCAACACTTAGTTGATAATGATGACTGTCACTTGTGAGTGAGGTTCACCTATGGTGAACTTCACATCTGAATGTGAAGACTTGGTTGATTTCCTTTGACTTTTATCCTCTAACTCATTTTTTGTTTGCCTCTTGTGCAGTTTGTTATTCGAAGGCTCCTGTTGATCGTCATAACCACTATGGTCACGATGGGACTTGTGACTCTGAGGTGATGCATGCTTTTGATGGGAGCGTCCCTCTATTTCTTGAGGGTAGTAGCCATGAAAGGATTAAGGCTATATGATCGGGAGATTATCAAACTTTGTGGGAGATGATCACGGACGCTAAGTTCTCCATCCCCAATGAGGATACATTGGGGAAGCCTCATTTTCTATTTGGGGATAGCAACCCCAATGGCATTTCCATGTTCAATTGGGAGAAGGAGCATTGGTACTACTCCCAAGAGGATCGTCGTTATTACTTATCGGTGATAGAGCGTCAAGTATCTTTCATGTACTTGCAGCCTCTCGCCGTGCCCCGCCTCATGTGCTATACTCTTACAGATGAAGAAGATAGCGTCAAGGTGGGCTCTTTATAATATGACGGTGGCTTTCGTCAGGAGGGACTCTACAGAGTCAATGTCACAGGTCTACATTGTAGACAGTCAAAAAAATCCATGTAAGCCTGAAGGCGAGGGTCATAAGCTTACTAGTTGCAGAGCTTGAGATCGAGGTTCGCCTAATTGGAGAAGCTCAACTCTCAACCGAGGTTCGCCCAAGTAGCGAAACTCTTTACTCAGCCGAGGTTCGCCAAGCAGCGAAGCTCTCCATTCAGCCGAGGTTCGCCAAGCAAATAAGCTTCCATTCACCGAGGTTCGCCAAGCAAATGGGCTTCCATTCACCGAGGTTCGCCAAGCAAATGGGCTTCCATTCACCGAGGTTCGCCAAGCGGCGAAGCCCTTCATCGAGGCGAGGTTTGCCAGCGGCGAAGCCCTTCATCGAGGCGAGGTTCGCCAAGCAAATGGGCTTCCATTCACCGAGGTTCGCCAAGCAAATGGGCTTCCATTCACCGAGGTTCGCCAAGCATGGGCTTGCATTCCAACCGGTTCACCCAAGTAGCGAACCGTCATTCAATCAAGGTTCACCTACCAATGAAGAGCAAAGCTCGCCATCTAACGGCTCAAGCTCTGCGATAACAAAGAAGCCAACGACCACGAAGGCCACGGCCACTTGCATACCCACGTTGAACTAAATAGTGGATATCAGTTATACCCACGTCCACATCAATTAACTCACGTTCCCACGATTATAGCACACCAGTTGTGTGCTTAACTGTTATAAATAGTCTTGGACGACTATTGCGGGGGAGGTTTGGTTTTTTTTTGGAGATTTGGAGATTTAGACACTTGCGCAGGAGAGAGATCGAAAATCTCATCAGCAACCTCTAGATCGTTTGCGGCTTTGATCTGATCGTCAACGGGAAGCAATCTCGACTTGAGCATCGAGTGAAGCATCCTCTCGTCACCAAGAACCCATACAAAAGAGAAGTCAAATCAATCTTCTCTTCCTCTGTAATCGAGAGAATTTGATTGTAACACATTCATTCAATCAATAAACTTTTTCGACTCTACGTAAGATGGCACCACAAAGGGGAGCCACCATTCATTCCGATGAACTGTGGTGGCTAATCGCATAAGGTTGCAATTGGAACCGAGGTTCAAACCTTGGTCATTGAATTCGATCGAGTAAGTCGAGGAGTTTCTTTCCTCCGGGCATCTAGCCCGGTGAAGACACGCAGTGTCGCCGAAGTCTCGTGATGAGACTTCAAACTCGGCTTCACAATCCTCTCGAAATAACTCGACAATCACTCTATGTCTCTCAAAGACAAGGCTCCAAAAGTTAGCCGCCAGGTTAAGAGGTGGGTTGTTAAGCAACCCAAGTCAACTTCGATGTTGTTAGCCAAGTTTTGGCTTCGCGGCCTCGCCTCGCTAGGTGAAGACCGGACCTTCTAACGGTCCACTCTCAAGACGCGCTGCACAACGCCGACAGACCAAGTCACGACGCGTTCTCGAAGCTATCTCGCTGGACGGATTCCATTATCGCCCAAAGAAAGCCAACGAACCTCGCCATCATCACGGGTTCATTCAAAACAAAACAAATGTCGCCCCACCGCTAACCTCGCCCACAAGATCTAACGCCGCCTCACCGCGAACTCGCCCAAGTGGCTAACCTCGCCACAACGTGAGGTCCCCTCAAAAGGGCCGAGCTCGCCCAAGTGGCTAACCTCGCCACAACAAGAGGTCCACTTGAAGAATGAGCCTTGCTTGAGTGGCTTAACCTCGCCACAACGTGAGGTCCCCTCAAAAGGGCCGAGCTCGCCCAAGTGGCTTAACCTCGCCACAACGTGAGGTCCACTTGAAGAATGAGCCTTGTTTGAGTGGCTAATCTCGCCAAAGAACATGAGGTCCCCTCTAAAAGGGATGAACCTCGTCCAAGCAACGAACTTCGCCAACATGAGGTCTCCTCTAAACAGACTAACCTGGCTAGTGGCATAACCTCGCCGCCAATATGAACCTCGCCGCCGTAACCAAAGGAAACGGCAACCTCGCCAGCTGGCCAAACTCGACGCAGAGCCTCTCATATGAGGCTCATTTTTCGAATCAACTGGGGTACACCCACTTCGATCTCCGTGATTATCTCACTCGCAAGCCGCGATGCCGCCAAATGCAATCTCATTGTCCGCCGTGGAGAAGCTCATCTCGCGATGCGCCAATGTTCATCGACACATCGCCTTCGGCTTTTGAGCGATTATCCGACCTCGGCCAATCCAGACGGCGGTTTCGCCATAAGAAACAAGCGCCCGCGGTGGTCATTCCTCGAGTGACCATTAACATGGTTGGGAGAAGCGAGCAAGACCCCAACAGCAGTCCTAATCGTCCCGACTCAATATTCCCTGTGGTTACGAGGCGCATTAATCAATAGCCGTATTTATCGAAGTACTGCCGCACTGCAACGGCAATTCCGCTCGATTATAGACATTGACTGGGGTACTTCAAGAATTTGAGAACTCGCATCGCTACGCCTCAACCTTCAACACCGATTTTCGCTGATCGTCCTCATGGTCGAACGAGAAGAAGAGATGACACGAAGAATTGAAGAGCAACAAGCTACTATTCTTGCACAACAAGAATCTATCAGGCGTTTAGAAATAATGATGGAGAAACTTGTAGGCAAGAAGAAGATAGACGAAGGAGGATCCAAATCACGCAGAAGGCTACGAGGGGATCATGATGTCCACTAAGTATCATCCGGGCGAGTCTAACCGCTGCACAAAAGAGCAGATCATGTGTTGCGGGATTTCCAAAAGCAACCGGATGCTCAAACCCAAGGGCAATCTAAGGAGTCAGTGGCGAGGCCATATCCTATAGAATGGGATGATGTCCCGTATCCTCGAAATTCAAGCCACTTAACCTAGTGCAGTTCGACGGAAAAAGTTCACCGTCACAACACATCTACTATTTCCAAGCGCAAACCGGGCATATAACGGGTAACGATCCTATCATGACCCGATTATTCATTAGCACTCTTAAGGGAGTCGCCGAAAGTGGTTTCAAGGTTAGAGCCCTGCTCTCTATCACTTGGAAAGATTTGCAAAGGCTTTTATGGCCCGATTTTTCGATGATGACACCGAGGTGTCTATGGCCACTTTGTTGGCGAAAAGCAAAAGAAGATCCGAACACAAGACTTTCGCCAAGCGATTCTAATCAATCCTTGCATTCCGGGACCAAGTCTCGAGCGACATTCATCGCGATGTGCGAGCCAACCTCTCGATTAACATACTTTCAAGATGGGTGCGCTTGAAGCACACTCTTGGAGAGACTTGGTGAGGCAAGGTGAGCAAGTTGAAAACATGCTTAAGAGGATAGAGGCGTAAGAACCTCGTGACTATCGCTCTAAAAAGGGGTAATCGTGAGCAATTTTATGCCTCAAAACAATCAAGGGGAAGGAGACTCTAGTCAGTGGAGACTCAACCTTCTTCAAGGCCTTTAAGCGTAAACCTAATGCCTCCGATAACCGGCCCTATGAAGAAGTATGACTTCAAGGATGATCGTTGTCCCGATCTTCAAGACTTTGCTCAAGATGAACAAGATCACGCCCTAAATAAAGAAACCGAGGAAGCTTCAAGGACGGATGATCCCAAATCTTGCATGTACCATCGAATGGTACACCATCCGACGTGGTCATGCTACATCTTGAAAGACAAGATCCAAGTCTTGTTAGAAGCAGTGTTATGACTCAGGAGGATCAAGAAGGTGTCCGCAAACATGGTCGCCTTCCAACGCATTTTATGGAATTCCGCGCGTGATGGTGTAAAACCGACTCCATCAAGCGTAAGCCGAGTTGTGAACTTCGACCTCCAGCCAGGGAGGCACAAGGTATGGTCCCTTACACTACCGAAGGCGAATTATGTGGGTTCACCCCGACTTGTTATCGATGAACAATGGACTTCTTCAAAGTCCAAAGGGAAGACTTGTAACGCCACCTCTCGGCCGGAAAAGGAGTAAATCGTACGCCGCACAACCTGTATTCGCTGGCCACCCGTGAAAAGAGTTCTTAAGGGAGTATCCCGAGGTAACACCGGCGTAGCAAAGAAAGGCGCCACCGCTGGAGCCCAAGACAAGGGAGATCCGCTACAACAAAGCACTCGTGAAGGACACGCCCAAACTTCAAGGCCCTTTCCAGCTCGATGTTTTAGCCCAACTCTCCAACATCCCGGGCGAGGATCACTTTATTCGAGCTCTTGCGTCTCTCTCAATCTACCGTAGAAGCTCATGAGAAGCGCTAAGTGATAACGGCTGCCTCGCCATTTCCTAGAAAGGACAATGTAAGCTTGTGCCCAATGTCATCGTCTTCAAAGGGCCGATACCTTGCATTACTTTTTCATCGAGGACATGCAAGTGAAGAACCCAAAGCATGATAGGCCGTTGTACTTCATCGCTATATTGGTTCTCGTCCAATCAACCGAAGTTCAAGTTGACGGGATGCATTGAGCATCATCCCATCGAGAATCATACAACATCTTGGGATACCATCGATCGGTTAATACAACCGACCACCATCTATGATTTCAATGCTTCCACTCGCCCCTTGGGCAAGATCGCACTCAAATGCCAAATAGGAGACTTGAAGACGATGTTACCGCTATGTCATCGACGCGATACATCTTACAATTTGCTCTTGGGTGGCCCTTGGATCCATGAAAATCGATCGCTCCATCCACGCTGCATCGCATGAAGCACGACGAAGAAGGGATGGTTAAAATATTGGTCACGAAAGGCAACCATTCAAAGGTGTGGAGAATTATTTTACCGATTCCGCCCACTACCTTGAGGAAGGCCAAACCGTGAACCACGATCGAGGACTATGACAATGAAATGAAGTCGACATTGAGTCCCAACAAGGAGTTGTTTTAATGATGTAAAACCCTTTGTAATCGATCTGAATGATCCTGATGACGATATAGTCATTTTCAATGAAAATTATGATTTAGCTTACGCGCCGGGTGTTAAAAGTCATACTGACTTGATGTCAGAAATTCTTCCACGGTTGTATGCTGAATCTACATTGCACATGCCGATTCAGTCGTCGTTCATGACGACCCAAAGGCACTCTAACTCTTCGCAAGCAGTTTTTGTGGTACCAGCTAGGAGTAATGATCAGAAAGACATTATCCTTGGGAAGGTCAATAAGCCATTGCAAAATGAGTTAGAACAGCCCAAAATAAAGGAAAAGGAACCCCAATTTTCATATTTTTCGCCCACAGCGCAACACTTGATGAAGAAAATGGGGTATGACTTCCTTCACAAAGAGGGATTAAATTATGGGAAAGGCATCAGGACACCGATCCGATCTGCTTATGTCCCTAAGGCCACCGATGATTACTATCATAAAACTTCGTAAAGGGTTGGGATATGAATCGCCGCATCATGGCATGTTACGATCGAGGGTGAGTCGATCGCCATCTTCTCAAACCGCCTCGAATTCGACGCCGTAGGGACATGAATTTAGGTCCCTTATGGCCAATATGACTTCACCCAATTGAGATTCAAGAAGATGACCTCGTACACTATAATGAGGATCCGCTAAGTCAACGGCTTGGAATGCAATGGGAACATCGCTTCAACAATGAGAACCGCCATCGATGACAAAATAGTCCAAGTAAATATGGAGGACGGCTAATCCAAAACCCATATTTATAAGTGATAGTTTGACCACCGAGGAAAAGGAGAACCTCATCGCTTTGATGCGAGAATATATCGATGTCTTGGCTTGGAGTTATGAAGATATGCACGGCTTAGACCCTCGGTGGCTATGCACCGCCTTAATATCAAACCAGTGCTAAGCTCACAAACAACAAAGAACGACGCATTTTCCCTCAGTCATGAAGGCCATCGAGAAAGAAATCGAGAAGCCGATCAAAGCAGGTTCATTCGGGAGGTTCAACACTCGACCGGTAGCCAATATAGTACCCATTTTGAAGAAAACGACAGATCCTACAGCCGACTATCAAGACTTAAATTCAAAGATGTCCGAAAGATGATTTTCCTTACCAATCACGGATCTTATCATTGACAATACATGGGTTTGAAAGGATGTCTTTATGGATGGATTTTCGTGGTACAATCAAATCAAAATGCATCCCGATGATGAGAAGCATACCGCCTTCCCAACACCGCCGTGATATATCATATACCATGCCCTTTGGCTTGAAAACGCTGGGCTACATACCAACAGGTTATGACCACTATTTTCCAAAAATATTTACGGAAAATAATGGAATGCTAATAGATGATTTAGTAGTCAAGAGTCGCTGCAAAAGTGATCACTTGCATGACTTGAAGACAACATTTGAGATAATGCGGCACATCACCAAGATGAACCCAACTAAGTCTTTTCTGGGGATGTCTAGTGGCAAATTTCTAGGGTTCGTGGTCACAGCAGATAGTATATGCCTCGACTGACAAGGTCAAAGCTATCCAGAACTTCCACCTCCTAGAAGCCTCGAGAGCTTCGTGGTCTCCAAGGGCGCTGGCTTACATTCGCGAGTTCATTTCCAATTTATCGGGAAATGTCAACCATTCTCAAGCTCATGAAGAAAGGTGTATCGATCGCTTGGGATGAAGATTGCCTAAGGCATTTGAAGAGATCAAAACATATCTTTCTAATCCCCCTGTTAGTTGCACCTAAATCAGAAAGCCCTTCCTCGATTTACATCCGCTACATGTATGCAAGTAGTGTCTTTAGCACAGACGATGACAATGGCCATGAACAGCCTATTACCTCGCAAGGGACGGCCGGGGTCAATATCGATATCCTCCCATTCGTAAGGAATGTTTGGCTTTGGTCTTTACCATTCAAAAGATGCATTACCTCGTGACGTAATTCATACACGCCATCTCCAAAATCGACCCTATACGGTATTCATGACCCACCGCACGCTGAATGGTCGAATGGCTAGATGGGCATCGTTATTGTCTCAATATGACATTCACTTCAAACCTCGAAGGCAATGAAGGGTCAAGCCGTGTGATCTTATGGCTAACCATCCGCTGAAGGAAAAATCGAGTTGTATCGGGATATGCACGATGAACCTTATGAAGCTAACACGGTCTCTAAGGAACGTGTATGGCAGCTTGTTCGACGGAGCCGCGAGAGCGATTCCCTCGATGGCCCCGCTGTAGCCGGAGTGGGGGTAGTATTGATATCTCCACAAAACCACGGATACCACGAAGCGTCGTATCGTAACCATGCACCAATAACGAGCAGTATAATGCTATTGATTGGTCTTGACATAGCCAAACATTTAGGCGGAAACACCTTGAAGCATTTGGGGATTCACAGCCTAATCGTGAAACAACTAAGAGGAGAGTATGAAGTCGCACGAGGACCTTATCCCTCATCATGCAGCCAGCTCGTGACTTTAGTCGACTCGCTCGAAAGCTTTTACATTGATCATGTACCCCGCTTGCGTAACACTTATGTTGATGCGCCTTGGCTTTACGCTTAGCCCCCGCCTCGAGAATGCTACTCACAGGTTATTGTGTCTAGTCAAGAACTATTTCACCAAAATATGCATTACGATCCAAGCAATCAAGACAAACCTAAGTCACTTGAAGCACGAGACTGGGCGGTTCCCGATCATCGACTATGTCTTGCATGGGATATTGCCCAAGACATAAAAGAAAGAGAGTCAATTGGCCGGCGAAAGCATCAAGATTTTACTATGATTCCCAATTACAGACTTTATATAGAAGGTCATATGATGGGTTACTGCTTCGATGCTTGTCAACTAAGGAAGCAGAGCAAGTCTTGAAAGAAGCTCATGACGGTGTATGTGGAGCACACTAGCCTGGTCCTAAGTTATGGGACCGGCTGCGTAGACTTGGTTATTATTGGCCGACAATGGTAAGGGATGCCGTGGCTTACGCTAAACGGTGCCATGCATGCCAGATACATGCTAACTACCTTCATCAACCGCCGGAACACCTGCATCCTACCGCCATGTCCTGGCCATTTGAAACATGGGGAATGGATATTGTTGGTCCCATTTCTCCGCCTTCTTCAAAAGGACACTGCTTCATATTGGCGATAACTGACTATTTCTCAAAATGGGCCGAAGCTATCCCACTAAGAATGGCCAAGACGAGTGATGTGATCAAATTTGTTAAACATCACGTCATATACCGATATGGTGTGCCAAGGCAGATTGTCCACGACAATGGTCCACAATTTGTCGGGCCATGCTTTCACGCTGATTTCGCGATAAATTCCGAATCCGGAATTTAGCATCAACAGCTTACTATCCTGCGGCGAACGGACAAGCTGAAGCTTTTAATAAGACGATCATCAAGATCCTTACTAAGATGGTCTCTTCAAATAAGAAGGATTGGGATGACAAGTTGGGACAAAGTTTGTGGGCTTACCGCACAACGGTTCGCACACCAACGGGTACCACCCCATATTCTTTAGTTTATGGTTGTGAAGCTATCTTACCGATGGAGATTCAAATTCCATCGCTACTTAATAGCATTAACCATCGAATGACGACCGAAAAAATCATCGCCGACGCCTTTGAGGAACTTGAAATGCCGGATGAAAAGCTACTTCATGTGCTCAACAACATATCGAAGTTCTACCAAGCCCGATTTCTAAAGCATTTGACAAGAAAGTCCGATGTCGATTTTCAAGGAAGGCGACCTTGTTCTGTGATCCGGCCAATGATCCTCAATTCTAAGAAGAAGGGGAAATTGAACCAAAATGGGAAGGGCTATTCAGAGGGAGTCGGTTTACTCGAATGGAGCATACCACCGACCAATCAAGAAGGCGACAAAATCATGATGCCAATCAGCGGTAAGTTTACGAAGAAATATTACCCTAATTGATTATCTTGTTATTTCTAAATATTGGCTTACCAAGTGATATACCAATATGTTATATTCGCAATATTCGCCGTTTCTTACAAATGACGATTATTGTCCAATATTGGCCTACCAAGTGATGTGTCAATATTTTATCTTTACGATGTCCACCATTTCCCATAAATGATGTTCATTGTCCTATATTGGCCTACCAAGTGATGCGCCAATATTCTATTTCCTCGGCGTTTATTATTCATACCGAATGATGTTCGTCACCCCGTATCGGCTTACTCAACGATGTGCCAATGTTTCAATTCCTCATAAACAACGTCTGTCACCTAATTTTGATTTATCAATGATGTGTCTCCATGCCAATCACGGTGATTATACTTTCTCGTCACTGAACAATGTGATTGTTTTCGATCACAGTTGTTATACTTCTATGTCATTGAACGACCTGATCATTGCCATGTCGTCACTTGTCCGAGTGACTTTATATTAGATGGTGGTTAACCAAGCGATATACCCCTATCAACCCCCTTACCGAATAGTAGCCTACCATGCGATGTGCCTCTATTTCAACCATAGTCGTTATACTCCTATGTCACTGAACGACTTGACTACTCCCACATGGTCATTTCTTTAAATGACTTTGTTCATAATCATTGTTGTTATACTTTCATGTCACTGAACAACTTGATTGCCTTCCGATCACGATCGTTATACTTTTATGTCACTGAACGATTTGATCACTCCCACACTATTTGATTCCTGATGGTGGCCTACCAAACGAGTTGCCCCTATCTTTTAATCCAACGTCTTGAACGGCTAAGAATAGAGGGAGATTTTAGCTAAGCCTAAAAGAAACCCTCAAAACTCACCATACCGAGGGAAAAAGTATATTAGTCCAAACCAAACTAACTGTAAAGACATACCAAGTCCGCTGATAGTCGGGGTTTGCTAAAATTCCAAATTGCAGATATAAATGGCACAAGAAAACATTGGTCAAACACAAAAGTCGAAATTTTATTCAAAGCAAAATCAAAGGTACATGAGTTACAAGTTCTCAAGAGTTTGGCGGATCTCGTAGCAATCTTGACCATAGTTTCCTTGTGGCGACTTTGATCTCCTCCGTCAGCTTATAAAGATCGCCGCCGAAGTACATGCATTTGACTCACAATGACGCTTAGCCCTTCCAGATCATTAGATTCGGCTTGCATCAGCGCCTCATGTGCCGCATATTGAGCTATCGAGTCCGATGTTTCTCAAGAGTACCGCGCTTCCACTTCCTCGCCAATTTTGCTCGAATATCGACGAAAATTTTGTAGGAGTCAACCAGAGTTGTTGATTACGCCGCACCAAGAACCCTTTTCTTTTCATCATACATAGTCGCGCCGCCTCAAAGAGCCGCCAATAGTCCGCTTCTTCTCGAAGTATTTGACGTTGGAGCTCAAATTGGGTATCATCTCTTATTCTCCTAAGCCGCATAGCACGGTCCTCAATCATGGAATAAAGAGACCGGTCACTGCCTCGCCATTTGTTGAAAAGGGTCTCACTGCACTGTATAGGTTCGTAAGGCAGCCAGAGCCGTAGCGCTGGTCGCTTTGCATCACATCCGTGAGAGGTTCCAATACGCCTTTGATCCCTAAGAAAATCCCCACCTCGCCTAACACTTGAGCAGAGATTCTTTTAGGATGGTGAGGAAATTATTATGATCATAGATACTCGATTCTTTGACAAGTCAAAAGAAGAGGGGTACCAGCCAGAAGGATTTGAGCCCAACGGACAAGCCGAGGACTAATTGGCGGACTTCAATTGAGGGGTGGTGGCGGCAGTCAAAGCAAGTGAAGCTTCAGGCACATCGCTGCAGTGGATCGCCAGATCATCATCTTGAGTCCCGGGTCTCGACTAAACAACAAAGAACCACCGGAGACTCTTCAAAGATCATCCCAAGATACTCTTGGCAAAGATCGAGGGCCTTCAAGAATGGGGCTCAAGGCAAGCAAGAATTCAATCAAGGCTTCTCCTTACCCGCTGACTACACGCTGGTCCGAGGAGGCCCCGGTCTTTAGATCCTCGGGTTGTTGGCACCAAAGCTTTGCTTCCTCCGTGCTCAAGTGGGTGGTTTCTTAGGGCACGCCCAACAGACCGGCCGGGTGAGGTAGAGCTTCAAGAGGATCTTGTGGAAGATGTCCGATGGTTCGCCAAAAGGAACAAAATCTCTAGGTGCCTCCGATACGTGTTCACCGAAGTTTCTTCAACACCAACAGAGGAAGGAATGTTGCCGCAGCATCATCTAGAGCCTCATCTATATCCTTTGGGTCTCATGTGGGCCGGATTGGCGGATGGCTCCCGGTCTCATGAGGGCTAGATTGGCGGATGGCTCCACACTAACCTCGGGTTTAGCAATTCTAGCATCCTTTTCGCATGCAAATACTCCTTCAATCCTGCACGCGCTCCTCGCTGAAGTCCGCCTTCCTATAATCGCTACCAATCAATCGTGAGCCTTAAGAGTTGAGGTTGAAGCTTGGAAGTTGGCGTTGCCATGCAATGCCACTTGCAATAAGCTTAACGCCGCCTCGATTGAGGGTCTCGCTATGAAGAGAAAACGAGCACCCGCCGCCACCGGGTCCAAGCATCAAGCCCCGCTCCCACAACTAAGCCGCAGCCGGATTGTAATTGAGAATTGGGATTACCGACATACGCTTGATCATACCCGAATTGATCGCAAAGCGCAGTGGTAGATAAGGCTCCACACGCATACAGACCTAAAACGCAGATGAAATACCCCACGGATGCTCATGAGCCATAAGAAGCGTACCGAAAGTGACAAAGTGGTATAACTCGAGCATTGGGTTCATCCACCAAAGCTTGTCCGTGAATGACCCCGTGAAAATGAGGGAGGCACCGCTAAAAGAATAACTCTTATAATAACTCTTATAGTCCCTGAGAAAGACCGAAGCCATATAATGTTTGCTCCAATCAACGCTTCTAGCCTCCGGATGAAAGGAGTAAATTGTCCCTCTATAGGAGCAGAGGGTGTACCCATGAGAGTAGGGCAGCAGATGATAAACCACGCCATAAGATAGGCACGGTAATTCCACCCTTGATTCTCAAAGACCATGGCGTAGGCGAGCAAAGACGCCGCATCCCCAATGAATACGGGCAATCATGGCAGGAAGAAGTGCATACCGACGCCTGTGGTGCTAAGCAAACAGCAGGGAAAATCACCTCAGGTGCCAATGAATCAAAGCCGGTGGGGACGACGATGTGTTTGAGCCACAACATGAGGTAGCCCGCTAGCACGCCTTCAAAGAAATCGGCTCCCGCCCGAGCAAAGATAAGTGTCAAACGCCGTTCCTTCCGAAGCCATGCTCGCCTCGAGGAAGTCACATAAGAAAGCGGAAGGTTGTTGAGCACAAGCCGCGGACAAAGCACCGCCTCAAGAGGACCCAGGGCACCACAAGATTTCCTTATCATCTAGCCCTTCAAAGAGATAGCGGGCCCAAGTGTTGTGACTAATGAGCTTCTCCCCTTCTTATCAGGCCCCGCATACAAAGCAAATATGGTAGTGGCACATCACTTCCCAATAAGTCTCCACTACTTGGGGTGATCTTTCTCCAAATCTGTCGACTCTTTATACCGGGATGTACTCCTCATATGGATACCTTCCATGAGGTAGTCCAAATCTCGCCATCTCATGCAAAGCAATCCCCAATTCACCATCCGAGTGAAGAAAGTATGGGTATCGTGGTTATACAATTCCAAAACTCCAAGGAATTGCCGAGAATTATTCCTCGTGCCCAATTGAGTTGCCCCGACGGAGCCTTAAGGCCAAACCTCTCCAATTGGCCACGCATTTTCTTTTAGAATGTATTCAAGGACGGAGGCCACCATTGAGAAGAACTCCACCGAGACCACCAGAGTCCTGAAATCTTGGCAGGAATTGCCCTCCACCTTATGGAAAGCACGACTAAAAGTGTTGGCCGCGATAATGATTCACCAACAGAAGCTCCCTTTGAAAAGCCTGTGTTGTAGACCGCTTACATGATGACCATGGCGGTCCACCTGCACCATCTCGGGAAAAGTGACCACACATTACTCCATCCTGAGTGGGAGTTAAATCCCAATTCATCCTTCTAGGAGTAGAAGTGGCTCTTAAGGAGGTCAGTGAGCAATCCCGTTCCATTGCAGTAAACATGTAGCGTGAGTTCACCACCCCGAGCCACCTATATGAACCCAAATCCAGCCAGACCGATCTTCAAGATCATCTCCAAACAGAAGACAAAGCTTTATGATTTGGTCCCTAAGCATCTCCGTGAGGGGCATCCGTAATCCAACGCCAAGGTGGATGTTGAAGGCTCGAAAGAAGTCTCAACTCCTCTTCGCTTCTATCCACAAATGCAGAACGCTCACGAGGGGAGAGGAAATCAGGTTCTGCCTCTTGAGCACCATTTGCTCCGAAAGCGCCTCGCTGAGGAATGGGGGTAGAAGGATGTTCAACTACACAAAAGAAAAGAGAGGAAGAAGTTAGTCTCAGAGGTTTAAATCGCCACTTCAAAAGGACAAAGTCACTCCGATGACGAGCCTCGTCATCAATGAGCGAACCTCGTCAGAAAGACGGATTTCGTCTACAAGAAATGAACTTCGTCCAACAAGAAAACGTGACTCATTTTGCAAGAAGATTGAGCCTCGCCAAACGAGACTCATCTTTCAAGAAAACGAGCCTCGCCAAACGAGACTCATCCAACAAGAAAATGAGCCTCGCCAAACGACTCATCCAACAAGAAAACGACTCATTTTGCAGAAGATTGAGCCTCAAACGAGACTCATCTTTCAAGAAAACGAGCCTCGCCAAACGACTCATCCAACAAGAAAATGAGCCTCGCCAAACGAGACTCATCCAACAAGAAAACGAGCCTCGCCAAACGAGACTCATCCAACAAGAAAACGAGCCTCGCCAAACGAGACTCATCTTTCAAGAAAGCGAGCCTCGCCAAACGAGACTCATCCAACAAGAAAACGAGCCTCGCCAAACGAGACTAATCCAACAAGAAAACGAGCCTCGCCAAACGACGAAGTTTCAAAACAGACCCTATGGGGATCCGAAGATCAAGAACCTCGACGAGGTTTATCACCAAATGAGGCAAGTATCACAAAACACCGGGCGCAGCTTAGAAAGCTATAATCTTTGAGATCGATCTCGTCTCCAGAGTGAAAATCATGTCATAAAACCAACTTTACGGCGGATTTTAAAAGCCATGTCTTGGCGAGCAATGTCCTTAGGTCTTTTTACCTGAGAAAGTGGCCGATTCGGTTGAGGCAGTGGCGGATTTGGTGGTCCTCTTTGTTTTATCGGCGACGGTTTTGGGGGCCATGGCTGAAAGGAGGTGAAGTTGTCTTGAACGAAGGATGGGACTTCGGCAGCTTGAGGAAGATGAACAGGGAATAGGAAACGTCGGTTCCTATTTCCCCAGCCCTACCCCTATATATAGGGTATTGAAACGGCGTATTTCTACGGTTGAGATACGTTGACAAAGTGCCTCACGATCTTCGAGTGACAAGATCTAACAGCGAGATTTACGGGATTGACATCAAAGCAAAAGTGGGGCCACCCAATTGGAATTGAAGCCCTAAACCGCCATACGCCGCATTACGCCGCCGCCGAGGTTGGGGCTAAATGACGAGGTTCAGGGAACACGAGGCTCGAACTTTGTATGTAGCGCACTAAGTCGGCAAACTAACGCCACCGATGATTATGAGATTATTTCAAAGTATTTCGCACTTCACAACCCGGTTCTCGACCAAAACTTTGAAGGGGTCTTGTAGACGCTAAAAATCCATGTAAGCCCTGGCGAGGGTCATAAGCTTACTAGTTGCAGAGCTTGAGATCGAGGTTCGCTTAATTGGCTTAAGCTCAACTCTCAACCGAGGTTCGCCCAAGTAGCGAAACTCTTTACTCACCGAGGTTCGCCAAGCAAATAAGTTTCCATTCACCGAGGTTCGCCAAGCAAATAAGTTTCCATTCACCGAGGTTCGCCAAGCAAATAAGTTTCCATTCACCGAGGTTCGCCAAGCAAATAAGTTTCCATTCACCGAGGTTCGCCAAGCAAATAAGTTTCCATTCACCGAGGTTCGCCAAGCAAATAAGTTTCCATTCACCGAGGTTCGCCAAGCAAATGGGCTTCAGATCCAACCGGTTCACCCAAGTAGCTAACTTCGCCATTCAATCAAGGTTCAGCCACCAATGAAGAGCAAAGCTCGCCATCTAACGGCTCGCTCGCCATAACAAAGAAAGCCAACGACCACGGTACACGACAAACACGCGGAACTAAATAGTGGATATCGCTTATACCCACGCCCACATCAATTAACTCACGCTCATCGATTATAGCACACCGCTTGTGTGCTTAATCATATAAATAGTCTTGGGCGACTATTGCGGGGAGGGTTTTTTGGAGATTTGGAGATTTAGACACTTGCTAGAGAGAGATCGAAATCTCATCGAACCTCTAGATCGCTTATGCTTTGATCCGATCACAACGGAAGCAATCTCGACTTGAGCATCGAAAGTGAAGCATCCTCTCGCCACCAAGAACCCATACAAAGAGAAGTCAAATCAATCTTCTTCCTCTATAATCGAGAATTTGATTGTAACACATTCATTCAATCAATAAACTTTTTCGACTCTACATACATTCGGGCTTCGTTCATGAGGATGCTCCCGTTAACGAAGTTGCCGTTGTCCCGAACACCTTTGGGAATGAACTTGCCAAGACCGACATACAAAATCCTGATGGGGATACTAGATTCCCTGGTTGGATCAAATCGATGGATACCCAATGTTGGACCCGTCTGGTGAATTTTGCTCTCGTCACCTTTGAGGGGAGGCTAAGCAGATCAGGGCTTTACTCTGCAGTAAGAGCCTCAAAATATGATGTCGAGATTTGTGCACCTGTGTTGTACAACATCTTGGAGCTGTACAATGCGGATAGAAACACTTTCTTCATTCCGGAGGGTGAGATTGGGATCGCTTTGCACGAGATATTTAAAGTATCGCGTTTGCCCATGGGAGTTCGTCCATATGAAGAGTTCTTCCCGACCAATGCAGAGTTGAGCACCTATTCGCAGATTGCTCAGGTTGGAAAGGCATTTCGGGAATTAGTCTTCCACTTCCTTATCTATCAAAGGACAGTCGCAAACACCGAACATGATTCTACCGTTGCTCGCGTTCCTTGGGGGGAATATCTATTCCCCAATGTTAGTAAAAGGGGAATGTGGGCTCGATCCTTCCGTTGACGGGGGCTGAAATTGGGACGCGAATCTTCAATGAAGGTCAAGTGCTTCATACCACTGAATCAGATTAATGTCGATTTCATGCGGGTGACAAGTTCGAGAGTTTCCACCACCAAGCAATGGAGCCGATATATGAGTTGGCTCTACTTGCAGAATTTTTCTCGATCTGGTTGAAAGGTTGCATTGTGCCTTCCCGACCGAAGGATCGTATCTCTATCAAGGTGTTATTTCCTGTTGTGTTGCTTGTTGCTGGGTTTAACTTGGCCCTTCTTTCAGCAATGGTTAGTTGTATACATCACAGATTGAGGGAATTGGCTACTGAATACCTAAAGCAGGAAGATAACAGTCTGCGAGATCAGATCCCGAATCCTAGAGTGGAGTTACCATATACATGTCTGGTGATATGGTTCACTTCACACTGCTCCTCATTGATGTCGGCTGCTACCCCAAGTGGAATGGGCGTTTCATTGCTCCAGAGATATGAACGCTCGAAGTGGATGATCAAATGCCCGCCGAGGTTCGTACACTTCTTTAGAACAAAGATCATTACCATCTTTATTGTTGTTTTCTCGAGATCGAAGGTATAAGCTTCGGGGACGAGTTTGAAGATGGCACAATCAACGAAGGTTTTACTTGCTTACCCAGCGGGTGTTTCAACTGGTTGGTCAATATCAGACCAGGTCACCTCGCTGCTAGGCTGAATGGGACTAAATATTATATTGAACCCTACTTGCCTTGTTGATTTACTCGTCAATTTGGCAATAACCAGCTCTACGTTGGGAATCCGAATTCAGGATTGCTACATACGGGAAGCTTAGTAGATGGAGCTTGTGCTTGGTATCATTTTGCTGCTTGGGCTATAGGGACCAGATTTTCGCTTCCCTATCACATACCCAACTGCTATATGATATTGGGGTTCTGCAAATGGTATAGCAGGGTGATTGTTCCTAACCCTAACTTTCACGTGAACAAGACGGGTTTATATTGGATCACCCAAAAATGCAAGGAGCATTCTAGGAAGGGTTCGAAAAGTAGGGTTCCTGGACTTCAAGATTTTCTGGCGAAAGGTGTGCCAGCTGATGAGGATTGGAAGGCACCACGTGGGCATGCTACTCCTCGAAGACCGATAGGTGTTAGCATCTGAGAGCCATATGAACCTACGGTTCGCCAAGGAGCACCTGGTAGAGGTAGAGGAAACAGGGGGAAGAGGCCATTGCAAGCTCATACCCTTCAACAACCTTTGAAGAAGCAATGTTTGGCTCCTTTAGAGCCTGAGCCTATACCTGGAGGCTCTTCAGGGATCAGAGAGGAGTCTCCTACAGTCCTAGTGCATGAACCTAGAGTTGATCCTTTAGGTGAGTTCTACTCGTGTAGTTATATCAATCTGTTTGAAGTGTATTTGGCTGATGTGTGCTTCTTGTATGCAGGTAAAGAGCCCATTCTTCTTGATCAAGAGAATCCAGATGATGAGGAGAAGGTGGATTACGAGCCCGACACTGACGCCTATCTTACTAAGCCTGACAACGTAGGCTTCGATGACGATGTTGGTGGCTCTTCTTATATGCCAGGTATATTTTTCTCTGGCCAATCTTGTGTATTTTCTTTACTTCGGCAATTGACGCTCCGTCGATTTCTTTAGCAGATGATGAACCTAGTTTAGAGACCATGGGTGGATCTCTTTTTGTCAGCAGTAATTGTGAACGTGTGGCTGATTTTGATGGCGCCTCTGGTGTTTTAGAGTCTGATCTAGCTGTCAATATGACAGTTGATCCTGCACCAGCACCTGTTTTGGCAGTGCAACGTATACTGGTGGTTCATGAGTCTTCTGATGAGGATGATGATACATCAGTCTCTCAGATTCTCCTTTGATCTAGTTAACGATCAACTTGAAATCGCCGTAGGCTTCAAGGTATTTGATGCCCATGTCTTAAGCAAATTGCAAGCCAATTATAAGGACGTTATACTCGGCCACATTTTTGGAGCATGGCTCAGTCAATGAGTAGGCTCGAGGAAGGATATGTCCATAGGGATCAATCAGCACTACCCCCACTCCTGCAACAATTGCTCCTTTGTGGTTGCGTATTGACATACCATCAAAGTAAAGTCGCATATCTGGTGATCTAAAGTAGCATTTGACTCGAAGACTTCATCTGGGATGTCTTTATAGAGCTTAGAAGATTCGGGGATGGGGTGGTCTGCTAAAGCATCACCTATTGCTTGACCTTTTAAATTCTTTCTGTGGTACGAATGTCATATAGTACTGCGAAAGTAGTATTGCCCATTTTGCTAACCTAGAGTTTAGTGATTCAGGTTTTGTCATGAGTATCCATAGAGGATTAACTCTTGAGATGACGTGAATGGATTGGCCAGTGAGGTAGTGTCGCATCTTCTGAATTGCGAAGACCAATGGACATTCATTTTCAACTGGATTGTAACGATGCTCGGCACCAATCATAGTACGGTTGAGATTATAAATGGCTTGCTCGTGGCCATTGTCATTCTTTTGGGCAAGAAGTGTTCTGAGAAAGTGATCCATTGCTCTGTTGTACATCAAGAACGGTATACCCGATACTGGTGTGGCTAGAACAGGTGGCTTTGTGAGATAACCCTTGATCTCATTGAAAGCTTCTTGACAAGCATCGTCCCAAATAAATGAGACACCTTTCTTCATCAGCCTTTGAAATGGTTGACATTTCCCTGACAAGTTGGTGATAAACCTACGAATATAAGCTAATCGTCCTTGTAGACCTCTGAGTTCTTTAAGATTTCTCGGAGGTGGCATCTCTTGGATGTCTTTTACTTTTTCGGGATCGACATGTATTCCTTTGGATATTACAATAAACCCCAAGAATTTACCTGATGATACCCCCATGAAAGACTTGGTTGGATTCATCTTGAGTTGTTGTTTTCTCATAATTTTGAACACCATTCTCAAATCAATGATGTGATCTTGCTTGTGATGACTTTTGATTGCGAGGTTGTCGACATAGCATTCCACTGTCTTACGCAAATGCTCATGAAAGATTGTGTTCATAGCGCGCTGATAAGTCACCCCAGTATTTTTCAGGCCAAAGGCCATTTCTGTGTAACAGAATACTCCTGAGGGTGTCCTGAAAGCTGTATGCTTCTGATCATCTCGATGCATTTTGATTTGGTTTTATCCAGAAAATTCATCCATAAATGACATCCTCTCAAACCCATACGTATTATCAACCATGACATCCGTGATAGGGAGAGGGAATTCATCCTTTAGACAAGCAAGATTAAGATCCCTGAAATTAATACAAATCCGGATCTTGCCATTCCTTTTCATCACCACTACAATGTTGGCCAGCCAGTCGGGATATTATTCCTCACGGATGAATCCGTATTTGATGAGTTTATGAATTTCTTTCTCGATTTGCTTCATCAACTCAGGACAGAAGCGTCATTGTTGTTGCTTGACTGGCTTGACATTGGCATCAATGTCGAGGTAGTGTACATCCACATTTGGATCTAAACCAGGCATGTCTTCATAACTCCAGGCGAATACGTCGATGTATTCTTGAAGGAGAGCTATGAGTTCTTCTTTCTCAGCGGATGATAGACTTTCGCTGATAAAGATGGGCTTGGGATTGACTTGTCACCTATGTTGATTTGAACCACTTTATCTTCGATGGGTGGTTCACTGACTTCAAAGCGTGACTCCCACTACTTTTCAAGATGTCTTGCCCATCAATCAACTTCAAAATCTTTAAACACTTCGGATTCATCGAGATCCATAGTTAGATCGTACGAGACCATGTTAGCCGTGAATTCGCCAAGCAAGGCTCCAAGGCTGATGTCAGAGTTCCAATTGGACGTATCTGAAGAACTGCTTAGAGAGTCATTAGATGCTGGTCGTATTTGTGACTCAGCTTCAGGAAAAATGTAGCCGAGTCCTCGTTTGGTCTGATTATAATAATCAAAAATCTCCTCTTCCGGTGTAAAGGGGATTAGAGGAACTCTTAGTCCTTAATTGAAATTCAATCCTTATTTTGCAATGAGACTATATCCATTTTTGCCATAATGTGCTGAGATTGTTGGCTGTATCGAGAAAATTATTGTGCTCCTTTAGTTTCTTCATCCGAACTTGATAAGTGAGGTCGTGACTCAATTTTTCTAAAGATGATCAGATTTAGGGCCCCTCTTTTAGGTTGGACCATGAAAGTGACATTTTCTGAGTGATCTAGATGCTTATGAGCCGAAAGTACCACTACATCGGCATGTGCTTGTAGGCATAAAAATTGCTTATCGCTATTCCAACGAAAAACCGTGACGGTGGGTTGACAACCGGCGATCCATTCGACAAACCGACGCCGAAAACCAGAAAGCGAGTCCACGAACACGCGAAGTGCCAGCGCATTTGAGCCAATGAAACGACGGCCGAAGTTGATTAAACTCAAACGCCGATGAGACGGAATCAACCATACTTAGTCCGTCGATGCAAGCGAATGTTTGAGCTCGAAAGTTGATCGCACGGACTCAAACACAACGGCGACATCACCGAGCAAAACCAAGCCCTAAGACCAAAAGAATCGACGGAGAAACGACGAAAACGATCGAAAACACCGCGAAGACTTGCCACCAAACTCGCCAGTGGCCAAGGTGGTCGGCCATTGGCGAGCCATCTACCAACTTGGCGAGGTGCTCGCCAGGGGTGGTCCACCATGGTCGAGCCACCTACCACCGCCGAGGTGGTCATTGCGGTGCCACCAAGGTGGCAGCACCTTCCATTGTATAAATGGGGGTGTCATCTTCGAGGGACTTGGAGAGGGATTTTGGAGCCGGCCCATTGGATTTTGGGATCTTTCAAAGGCTCGACTTCAAGAGTTCTTGAGATCTACTTGTCACTCAGACGGTTCGGCAACGGCAGCACAAGTCCGCCAACGCAGATCTTCAATCAAAAGGTAACCGAATTGGTCGAACTACAAATACCCTCTAGATTAAGCTTCGCTTTAATCTCGTGGATAGCGCTGGATTTCTCCTAGTAGATCTCACCTCCCGCATCCTCTCTCCTCGTGGAGTGGATCCTCATGCGAGCTTCCTTCGCGGAAACGAGCCCCTTTACATCTCAGAGTTCCGTAACCCGGCCCTCACTCGATCGATTGCGCTGTGGTCCACGGACACAATAAGTCCCCAGACAGTAAAGAACCCACGCAGCGAGTGATCCGATATAATGTAGATCCTCGTGGTTTGTTCACAAGGATAAAAGTTGTAATCTTTTGATTTTCATTGTAAGCCTTAAAATAAAGGCTTATATTTCTCTTTGAATTTGTTTCAGCGATCAAGTTTGTAAGCAAGTTCAAATCAATGACAATCATCGACTACATGACAGATCTTTGTCTTTGGTTCTAAAGCTAGCCTAGACATCAGAGTTTCGACTCTTGAGTTTTCAGACTCAGAGTCTAAAGAGTAGTCATAAGCAAACTCTTCTTCATTAAAGATTCAGTTGCCCTAATTTTCGACTGTCTGGTCAATACACCGGTCTTCGAGGGTAATTACAAATGAATCTATCTCCCAGATTAAAAAATCATTGGGATCTAGTTCGATGTCTACTTCATTACCGCTGTTTTCATCATTGGGAAGGATAATCTCGATTGTATGATTTTTATTGTATAAGAGAGAGTCGATAAAGTAATTCTCTATTCCCTTAAAAGGATGCTTTTAGCTTCAACTCTTTGTTGGACCCCCTTTCCATCAATGTATTTAAAGTATTGATGGAGTGCTGAGGGGACGAGCATGTTAGAATGGATCCATGGTCGTCCGAGGAGAAGGTTGTAAGGTGTTTCGATATTAATGACATAGCAAGTCACCTCCGTCTTTAGGTTACCGATCTGACATTTAAGTCGGATCTTTTTAAGAGATCGGCTATTGCTAGAATTGAAGTCAAATATGGTAGTAGAAGTCTTTGAAAGCTTATGAAGGGGAATGCCCAAAAAGCTTAAGAGTCTCCGTGAGATCATGCTCAACGCAGAGCCTGGGTCGATGTGAATCCTCTAAATCTTTGCCGACCCTACACCAGTATAGTAAATGGTTCGGTTATGATGGTGGTCTTCGATGTGCATGTCTTCTAGAGTGAAAGTGATACAAGGCACCTGCCATTGGCATTGATAGCACTGCTTGTGTTCCTCGTCCTGAGGAGGCTCAATCATGTAGGCGAGGAATGCCTCACTGTCATTCAAAGCTTCTTTTAAAGCTTCTCTCGTTTCCTTAGACAAATGTAAAAGTTCAAATAAACTTATACAACCCGGGATATTAGCTAATTGAGCCATGATATCATATCAGAATGGGGCTTTGGGATCATCTGAGGGACACCACAAAGCCTTGTCGAACCGAGTCTCTTTTTGCTTGATCGGTTCGGGTTGTTTGGAAGTTTGTGGCTGATCATAGTTCTTTAAATAATCTCGGCCAAATCTCATCCCTACCATGATGATTTTCTCTTCCTCTGAATCAGTAAGTGAAGTGACTTGTAGAGATTCCTCTCCAACAATTATGGAGATGGCGTTGCCAGACTTCATCTTGTGCTTGTTCTTAGATTTCTGAAGAATCCAATGCTCATCTTGGAGAAGATCGGGATGTACCTACATTATTTCTCCTCTTACTGTAGTGAGAGGGACTAAGCCTTGGTTTATCGATTTTGTTGGTCATAATTGATCACTTCCATCCTTGTAGTAGGAATGGGGACAACACCGTTTTGGGCTTGGATTTCTAGCATGGAGCCGAATTGAAGAGTCACCATGTTGGTGTAGATGGTAAAAATATATTTTACTGAGGCCGATAATCAGCTTGGATCCAAGAAGTGAACGCTCATGGGCTAAACACTGCGAATGGGCCCAAAGTCAGGCCCACAACAAGCTACAGCAAAGGTCGCCTGATGACTGAAGCGAACCTCGCCAAACAACCCATATCAACTCGACTCGACCAAGTCAGATACGAGTCGACCTCCACAACACACCTCAGACCAAATCGAAAGGCGTCATTAGTCGGCCAAGCTTAGAGTCAAATTCTGTGTCAAATTCAAACTCATAGGTGAAGCTTGCCAACTAATGAACTCCGCCCACGTCAGCTCAAGTGGACCAAGTCATCCACTTTCGAAGAAGGCATGCCCATACTTGAAGCGACCCTCGCCTGCACCCACAACTACCTTCACCCACGCCTTCAGCGAACTTCGCCAAACCCGCAAAGTTCCCCTAAATAGCCGTTTCAGAGCTATTTTTAGGAGATAACCGCTCCCCACTATCTCCTACTTTTATGGCCACTTAATTCAGAATTAAAGAGGCTATTAACTCTCTCTTTTAGCCTATAAAAGGAGAGGAGACCATCCATTTTACAAGGTCGAAGAGTTCAGCAAAAAAGAGAACACACGCATCGCACTTGCGATCTTATTGAGAGATATTGCTAAGAGAAGACTGAGCTAGCTTCCAAGCAATCCAACCCTCATCAACAGTAAAAGACCCATTATCTTAATCGGTGCGTCAACAGAGTACAAGATCGACGCTCCACCGGCACACAGAAAAGAACCTCAGGAAAATATAAATTTTTCTTTAGTTTCATTATAATCTTTTTATTATAATCTGCGTCAATTGCAATACAAAAAGAATCCAAAATAGGATGGCGACTTTGCTGGGGACTTCCTTCTCCTCCGACGAGAAGATTGTGTCGCACACCGACACTAAGATCCTCGGGTCTTTTGCTGAAATGCTGGTCATTGAATTTGACCAAGCGAAGTTCGAGGAATCTATTTTTGCAAACTAAATCTCTTCAACGGTAGCTGTACGCAGTTATCGTAGAATTCACCGTAGTGTGAATCTCGAGTCTAAAATGACCCCCGAGTGTGAAAAGGCCACCTTCGTCGAAGATAGTTTGAGCTTAGCTGGAAGCCAAACGAACTTCGCCAAAAGTGAAGGAAATTCGACTCTCGCCTTAAGCAAAGATCAAGATGTTACCACATCTGATCTCGAGCTTCAGTCTATGACTCCTTTAGGAGTTTGATATAAAGCGTCTCATGACGCTCGCTATGCTTGCGCGATAGAAGCTAAGAATGGGGGTAATTCCTCATTAAAATTTCCTCAAGGGAATAAAGTCATCATTGGTGATCCCGCTGGACAAACATCTAGCCAGCGTAAAGAATCAGTCTTTAATCGTCTCAGTCATGTTCCTGAACCTTCAGAGGTTCAGACTAAATGACGGCGACGCGCCCAAAGAGGCAAGACACAAGTACTCACTGTCAACATGATAAGTGTAACCTCCAGAGATGATGAGGAAAGCGCAGATAGCTCGCCCGACCCAATATACTCTCCTGGCATTGAATCCATATTTCCAGAAGCTGAGAGTGTGTATCGCAACACCAGACTAAGAAGAAGAGCGGCGATTCCTTTCGACTACTCTTCCATCCCAATGCGAACACTGCAGTCTTCGTTTCAGGTGAATCAACCCACTTCTAGTGGCGCCTACTCTGCTGTAGCGTCAAATCCAACCCTAGTTCAAGTCAAGAACGATGATGGAAATTAAATGCAACGGACCGAGAAGATATTCTTGCTCAGATGGCGATTTAGAAGAAAGATTCGGATGACCGGATCGAACATCTAGAAAAGATGATTGAACAACTCTTGTTTAATTCTCATCCTCAACCAAGCTCTTCAAAAGGAAAAGGCCAATCGGCGAAGACCTTCCAGAAGAAGATCGAGAACACCAAGACGATGCGGATTCTGAACATGCAGGATCAGAAGCGATGCTACCTTCAAAGCCAAATAAGAAAGTGAAAGCCTTGGAAGATATTCAAAAGTAGCTCAATGTTCTTTCTCAACGAACTGAGCTCAAAAAGGTTGGAATCATCCGACCTTATCCCGTCGAAGGGGACATGGTTCCTTACCCAATGAAGTTCAAGCCACCTACATTGCATGCATTTGATGACAAAGGGTCTCCTAACCAGCATATCGACTACTTTCATTAGCAAACTAGGAATGTAGTAGGGATTGATGCCATTAAGGCACGTCTTTTCATTGGCACCCTTCAGGGGGTAACCTTTGATTGGTTTTAAAATTTGCCCGAAGGTTCAATCAGATTTTGGGCAGATTTGGAATCCAAGTTCCTCTCACAATTTCATGAGGAACAATCTGATGTTACCATGGCCAAACTCCTTTCTGAGAAACAAAGCGAAAGTGAGACGGTCAGAGAATACATCGCAGGTATCACAACTTGACATTGCGATGTCGAGATATGCCTCTATCGATGCTACTTCAAACTTTCCGAGACAAGTTTGTGGCGCGAATTGTAGCTCACATGGGTGCTGTCACTGCCCACACTTGAATGGATTTGATGGAATTAGCTGAGATAGCTGAAAAGTCATCAGAACATTTCAACAAGTTCGAGCCCCACACCAACTTCAAGGGCAACAAGGGCAAATAAGGGCAGACGTCACAACCAAAAGCTAAAGAGACTTTCGCAGTTAGGGTCTAAAATTCCAACAACAACCAATAAAGTGAACCAAGAAAGAACTTTCAGCACAATTATTCGTTCAAGGACGAACATACAGTCGCCATCTTCCATGTCCTCAACAAAGAGAATCGTCTGAAGCTCCCAGAAGCTCGACGCCCCAAGGAAGTCGGAAAGATCGACGACCCTAATTATTATCTCTATCACAAGTGTTAGGACATCCGGCAAAGAACTGCTACATCCTCAAGGATAAGATCCAGACATTCATCAAATCGAGGATCCTTAAGCTCAAACCCGAGCAAAAGAAGGTCACTGCCAACATGGTGACACTCCAATTTAGCTCCATGCCAGAAATTCAAGCTCAAAATAGCGTTGTCCCCATTCCAACTGCAAGAATGGAGGTGGTAAACTATGACCGCCAAAACCAACAAAGCCAAGGCTTGATTCCTCTCACCACGGCGAGAGGAGAAATAATATGGGTACATCCCGACCTTCTTCAATATGAAGATTAGACTCTTCAGAAATCTAAATCTAAGTGTAAGATGAAGACCTGCAATGCCATCTCCGCAATCATCAAAGAAGAATCTATGCACGTCACTTCACTCACCGACTCAGAGGAAGAGAAAGTGGCGATGACAGGAACGAGATCCGACAAAGATTACCTAAGGGATTACAATCAGCCAGGAACGTCCAAACAATCCGAACCGGCCAAGCAAAAGGAAACTCGATTCGATAAGGCCTTACAGCGTCCTCCAAGTGACCCTAAGGCCTCGTTCAAATATGACATCATGGCTCAAATGGCCAACATTCTAGTTTGCATCACCTTATTTGAACTTTTACGTTTGTCTAAGGATACGAGAGAAGCTTTGAAAGAAGCTCTAAATGTCAGTGAGGCATTTCTCGCCCACATGACCGAACCTCCTCAAGATGAAGGATATGAGCAGTGCTATCAATGCCGACAGCAAACGCCTTACATGACCTTCACTCCGGAGGACATGCTCGTTAAGGATCATCATCACAACCGACCACTCTACTATACTGGTATATAGGGTCATCAAGGGTCGAAAGGATCCACATCGATCCAGGCTCCGTCCTAAGCATAATTTCATGAAGACTCTTGAGCTTTCTAGGAATGCCCCTTCGCAAGCTCTCAAAAACTTATGTGCCCATACTCGGCTTCAACTCCATCATTAGCCGATCTCTTGAAAAGATCCGACTTAAGTGTCAGATTGGAAATCTGAAGACGGAAGTGAGTTGCTATGAGATCGACATCGAAACACCTTACAACCTTCTGCTCAGACGATCTTGGATCCATTCCAACAGGCTCATCCCTTCAACACTTCTTAGTGTTTCAAATATATTGATGAACAAGGGGTCCAACAGAGAGTCGAAGCTGAAAAGTATCCTTTCAAGGGGGTGGAGAATTACTTCACCGACTCTCTCTTGTATGATGAAAATCAGACAATCGAGATTGTCCTTCCCAATGGTGAGGATAGCAGTAATGAAGCAGATGTCGAGTTAGATCCCATTAATGATTTAATCTGGGAGATAGATCCACTTGTAATTATCCTAGAAGACCTCTGTATCGACCAATTTGCCTAAAAACAGGGTGATTGGATCTTTAATGAAGAAGAGTTTGCTTACGACTACTCTTTAGACTCTGAGCCTAAAAACTCAAGAGTCGAGATTCTGATGGCCAAGCTAGCTTTAGAACCGGCATTGTATATGTCGATAAGCGAATCATACTCCACTCACAAGCAGCTAGACAATTCAGAGGATGCCACCTTCATGGTTCTACCCAAAGGGAATATCCTGAATTCGATCATCTTCAAAAAAATTGAACACGACCTCACTTATTGAACCCAAAGGGAATATCCTGAATTTGATCATCTTCAAAAAAATTGAGACACGACCTCACTTATTGAACTCCGATGAAGAAATGAAAGTAACACCGGAATTCTCCCGATACAGCCAGCAGTCTCAACAGATTATGGCAAAGATGGGATACAACCTTACTGTAAAACAAGGGTTAAATTTCAATAGAGGACCACGAGTCCCTTTGATCCCCTTTACACCAGAAGGTGAAGTTTTGATTATTACAATCGAACCAAACATGGGCTCGGTTACATTTCTCCTGAGGCCGAGTCACAAACAGGACCAGCATCTGATGACTTTCTAAGCAGATCTTCAGACACGTCCAATTGGGATTCCGACATCAGTCTCGGAGTCTTGTTCACGGTCAACATGGTCTCATACAACCTAACCATGGATCTCGATGAATATGAAGTGTTCGAGGATCCTGAAGACGATTCATGGGCAAAACAGCTTGAAAAGCAATGGGAGTCACGTTTCGAAGTCAGAGAACCATCCATAGAGGATAAAGTGGTTCAAATCAACATAGGCGACGAAACCAACTCTAAGCCCATCTTCATTAGCGAAAGTCTATCACCTGCTAAAAAGAAAGAACTCATAGTTATCCTTCAAGAATACATTGATATTTTCACCTGGAGTTATGAAGACATGCTAGGCCTAGACCGCAATGTGGCTGTACATCGCCTTGACATCAACCCTAGCGTTAAGCCGATCAAGCAACAGCAACGACGCTTCCGTCCTGAGTTAATAGAGCAAATCAAAAAGAAATCCGCAAACTCATTGAATGTGAAGTCATCCATGAAAACTAACATCCCGATTGGCTAGCCAACATCGTGGTGGTGATGAAAAAGAGAGGCAAGATTCGAATCTGCATCGATTTCTGGGATCTCAACCTCGTTTGTCCAAAAGATGAATTTCCTCTCCCTATCATGGATGTCATGGTCAACAACACGTACGGGTTTGAGAGGATGTCATTCATGGACGGGTTCTCTGGATACAATCAAATCAAAATGCATCCAGATGATCAAAAGCACACAGCCTTCAGAACACCCTTAGGAGTATTCTGTTATTCCGTAATGCCCTTCGGTCTGAAGAATGCTAGAGATACTTATCAATGCGCTATGAACATGATCTTCAATGAATATTTATGCAAGATAGTGGAGTGCTCCGTTGACAACTTCGCGATCAAAAGTTATCACAAGCAAGATCACGTCAATGACTTGAGAATGGTGTTCGAAATTATACAAAAGCACCAACTCAAGATGAATCCAACAAATCCTTCCTAGGGGTATCATCAGGCAAATTCCTAAGATTTATTATCACATCCAAGGGAATACACATCGACCCTGAAAAAGTGAAAGCCATCCAAGAGATGCTACCTCCGAGGAATCTCAAAGAACTCAGAGGCCTACAAGGACGAGTAGCCTACATTCGAAGGTTTATCGCCAATTTGTCTGGGAAATGTCAACCATTTCAAAGACTCATGAAGAATGGTGTTTTGGTCGCTTGGGACGATACTTGCCAAGAAGCTTTCAGTGATATCAAAGGTTATCTCGCCAAGCCACCAGTTTTAGCCGCACCAGTATCGGGTAAACCATTCCTGATCTATGTCAAGGCAATGGACCACTCTCTTGGAGCACTTCTTACCTAGAAGAATGACAATAACCATGAACAAGCTATTTACTACCTCAGTCGGACTATGATTGGCGCCGAGCATCGGTAAAATCCAGTCGAGAAGGAATGTTTAGCATTGGTCTTCGCAATTCAGAAGATGCGACACTACCTTACCGGTCAATCCATCCACGTTATTTTAAGAGTTAATCCTCTACGGATACTCATGATGAAATCCGGATCACTGAATTCCAGGTTAGTAAAATGGGCGATACTGCTCTCATAGTATGACATAACGTTCGTGCCGCAGAAAGCCGTGAAGGGTCAAGCAATAGCCGACTTTTTAGCAGAGCACCCCATCCCCGAGTCTTCTAAACTCTATGAAGACATCCCAGATGAAGTCTTTGAGTTGAATGCTATCTCAGATCGCCAGATATGGTAGTTGTACTTCGACGGCGCATCAAGACGCAACCACAAAGGAGCAATGTTCTTTCTCAGGCTTACTCATTGACCAAGCCATGTTCCAATAACATAGCTGAGTATAATGCCCTTGTAATCAGCCTACAACTCGCTCAAGACCTGGGCGCCAAATACCTTGAAGCCCACGGTGACTCCAAGCTGATCGTGAATCAGATCAAAGGAGAATACGAGGTCCGTCACAACGGCCTCATGCCCTACCACAGAACGGCAACAAAGCTTGCTCAATCATTCGAAGGTTTCTACATCAGCTATGTAGCTCACCTCGAGAATACTCATGCGGATGCTTTGGCATCCCTTGCGGCCACACTTGCCTTGGCGCCCAAATCTACTAGGCGCATCACGGTGGCTAGCCATCAATTATGCTCCCCAGAGCATATTCTCGAAGCCAATGAAGTGCATGTCATGCCAACTCACTTCGAAGGTAATGATTGGGATTCCCAATCATCGACTACATCCTGCATGGGATTCTACCAGATAGTCCGAAGCAGGCAGTCTCCATTTATAGAAGAGCTTCGCTTCTTCTATGATTCTGCCACGCAGACTTTGTACCGATGATCTTTCAACAGTATTATGCTTCGATGCTTATCACCAAGTGAAGCTTGGGAAGCGTTAAAGCAAGCCCACGATGGTGCATGTGGAGCTCATCAATCAGGTCTCAAACTTTAGGACCGACTTCGTCGTCTAGGTTACTACTGGCAGACAATGATAGAAAATGCGGTAGCATATGCTAAACGATGTCATGCATGTCAAGTCCACGCTGATTTCGTACATTAACCTTCAGAAGAATTGCATCCGACAGCCGCCTCATGACCATTTGAAGCTTGATGCATAGATATCATCGGGCCAATCAGCCCGCCATCCGCCAAAGGCCATCGATTCGTCCTGGCCATCAAGACATATCAAGTGATCAAATTCTTGAGACATCACGTGATCTATCAATTCGACATTCCTAGATGAATCATTCACGACAACGGTCCACAATTTATCAGTCAACCATCCTTCAAATTCTGTAACAAATTCAGAATTCAAGATGCGGCTTCTACATCATACAACCTAGCTGCTAATGGTCTAGCTGAAGCTTTCAACAAAACCATCATCAAACTTCTGAAAAAGTTCGTCGCCTCTAACAAACGAGATTGAGACGAGAAACTTGGAGAGTGTTTATGGGCTTATCGAATAATAGTCCGCACTCCCACTGGCTTCACGCCATTTTCCTTGGTCTACGGATGCAAAGCCGTGATCCCTCTAAAAATTCAGGTGCCATCATTGAGAATCATCATTGCTGAGAAGATGACAACCGAAGAACATCATCAAAAGTGCTTCCAAGAACTAGAAGCGCTGGATGAGCTGAGACTTCAAGCTCAGCAAAGAATCGAGATATACTAGTCGCGGATTTTGAGAGCCTTCAACAGGAGAGTAAGAGAACGATCCTTCAAAGAAGACAACTTAGTCTTAGCCGTTCGTTGACCCATGGTCATGACGCATAAGACTAAAGGTAAATTCCAACCCAAATGGGAAAGCCCATTTGTAGTAGAGACAATCTACTCAAATAGAGCATATCGCCTAATTGACCAAAACGGCAATAGGCTCATGGTGCCAATCAATGAGAAATTTCTTAAGAAATACTACCCATAATTTCAGTCAATTCTATCTCCCTATAGAGATCCTGGTCACGTTTAAGTTTTCACCTCTAATCAGAAATATTAATCTTCTTGATCCAAAATCCAATCCCCAGAGAGTCCTCAAGTTAACACTACACCTTTGCTTGACTCCAAATATATCATCACTGTCATGTTAATATTACACCTCTGAACAGTGTCAACTCCAAATATATCCTCATGCTGTCATGTTAACATTACGTCTCTCAACAGTGCCAATTTGATCAAATCATCATGTTAACATTACACCTTTGAATGTTTTCTCTTCTCAAATAATCTGACTGGTTAACATTACACCTCTGTCAGACCATTTGGTCGACTGGTTAACATTACACCTCTGTCGACTTATCTTAGCAAATTTGACCGGTTAACATTACACCTCTGTAAATTCGCTCATATCAAAAGTCGATTAGTTAACATTACACTTTCATCGATTTCCTACCGTTAAGTTAATACTACACTTCCAAATGGTAGTCGTCCTTCGGACTCTTTTGAACCGATCGGTTAACATTACACCTCTGTCGGTTATTCTATTTGACTGGTTAACATTGCATCTCTGGCAAATATCCTTATCCTGTCATGTTAATATTACACCTCTGAACAATGCTAGTCTGATCAAACCGTTATGTTAACACTACACCTCTATCAGTTTGATCCCAACATTATCCTCCCCTATAAAGATGTCACTACAATACGTTAACATTACACCTCTATCATACACACATCCTTTGGAGACAAAAAAGTTCTTTTATTTATTAAAAGAGCTAAAATGGTTACAAAAGGTTCTTATAGGGAAAACGGATAAAAAGTGTATATCTGTGCAATACACTCTGCCATTCTGGAATCCCTGACTTTATGAGCACTCTTCTGAGCCTTCTCCTTCAAGATCCTAGGGTCAATGGGAGTAGCTTGTGACCTGATGATAGAAAGCTTCTTCGTCTCACCGCGGAAGCTCTGCAACATGAGAATCCCTCTTCTTGTTGAACTCAGCCCGATCATATTCAAGCTCTTCCTTTTGGCGTTGAGCTACATCCAGACATGTCTGAGCTGCAGCAATAGTTGCCTTAGCCTCATTGATCACTGCATCCTTTTCTTGGATAGCACCTTAAAGCTCTGCTTGGTAACCTTCAACGAAGGCAATGTTATCGTTCAGGCTCTGAACTTTCACACTGATGTGGTCCATTTCCACACAGGCAGACTCACTGGCCTTACTATGGGTTGCCGACAAACGATGGAATTCGAGCTCGGCAATACTGTCAAGATCGGCTGTATGAAGGTCCCGCAACTCTCGGCAATAGAGCTCAGCTTTGTCAATTGCCATCCATAAAGGTTCAGTACGAGCAAAACCAGCAACTGACATCAACAGTTTAAGAGTGCGGGCAGACAACCCTCTCTGAGACTTTAAGGCGGCAACAACACTCTGGTTGAACAAGCTTGTCAAACTCTCCATCAAGATCTTTATCTCTACCTCGACCAAGTCTTCAAGATCGGGAGATTGGGGAACTTCCACGTGACTCGAAGAACCTGCTCCTGTGGAGACCACCATTGCATCCGTGGTAGTCGGAGAAATAACTGGCAAGACTTGTATCCGCTCATTGCCCGACATCAAAAACGGCGTCAGCGTAACCAAGAGGTTTGACACAATAGGCGGTACTACAGATGTCATCACAGTAGACAAGACGGCAGTTCTCACAACCATAGCCGTGGTCATCGGCACGTCTATAGGCACAACTTTAATGCCTGTGAACGCGACCTCTGGCTCATCTGAAGCTGCTGCAACCATGCTCAGGCCTTCATTAGAATGAGACCCAAAACTTGGGGGCACCACCCTTTTTAGAATCAGAGACACTGAAGCATCGTCATCATCGTCAGAAGACCCGTGAATGATCAATCTTCATTGCACTAACAAAATAGGTGCTGGTGCAGGAGCTTCAGTCATATCAATAGCAGGCGGGGACTCCAAAACACCAGAGGCACCCTCAAAGTCAATTACAGGCTCAAAACGACTACTCGCAGGGAAAGACGTGGATATTGCTTTGCCCATGGCTCCGAAGTCGGGTTTGTCATTTGTTATACAGACAGAACGTCATATTATCAAAGTAGAGCAATCACACAAGACTGACGCAAAATACCTGACATATACGAAGAGCCACCAATGTCACCGATATCGCATACATCGTTAGGCTCGGTCAAATAGGCATAAGTGTCATCATGCCCATAATCCACTTGCTCCTCATCGTAGTCTAGAGGAATGAGCTCTTTACCTGCACACAAGGAGAAGCGCATCAGCTAAAAAAAAGCACTTCAAGTCGAGTGGTGCTAATATGTGAACAGAAATCACTTGAAGAGCCAACCCTAGGTTCTTGCACTTGGACCGCAGGGGACTCTTCTCTAACCCTTGAACAGGCTCAGGGGATGCCAGGCGCTACTTCTTTGAAGGTGGCGGAGGTGGAGGGATATGCAACGATCTCTTTCCTTTGCCCCGTCCTCTACCAGATGCTTCTTGACGAACCACAGGCTCAGTCGGTTCCCGAATATTGATACCAACCTGCCTCTGAGGTGCGGGCTGCTCACCTCGCACTTCCCAATCCTCATCTGGCACACCTTCTGCTAAAAATTCTTAAAGTCCAAGAGCTCTACTCTTAGGACCCTTCTTCGAGAGTTTCCTGTACCTCTGGGTAATCCACAACAAGCCAGTTTTGTTCACCTAAAAGTCAAGAGGGGGAACACTCACTTTGCTGTACTATTTACAGAACCCTAATATCATGTAACAGTTGGGTGTGTGATGGGGAAGCGAGAATCTAGCCCCCATAACCCCCGAGCAAAGTGGTACCAAGCACGAGCTCCATCTATTAAGCTCCCGGTACGCAACAACCCAGGATTCGGATTCCCAACGTACAGTTGATCGTAGCCAAACTAACAAGTAAACTGACAGGAAAAGTAGGGTTCAATGTAGCACTCCGTACCATTCAACCTAGTAACGAGGTGACCTGGTCAGATGTTTACCAACCACTTGAAGCATCCACTAGGTAAGCAGGTGAAGCGCTCACTACTCATGCCATCTTCAAACTCTAGGATTTACACCGTCAATCGAAGGGAAACAGCAGTAAAGATGATAATGGTTCTTGTTCTGAAGAATTCTACGGACTCCGGCAAGGTACTTGACCATCCATTTCGAACGTCCGTACCTCTGGAGCAAGGCAACGTTCGCTCCACCAGGCATAGCTGCTAACATCAGTGGAGAGCAGTGTTGAGTGAACCATATCATCAAATACATATATGGTAACTCCACCCTAGGATTGGGCACTAGGTTCCTCGCGCAGCGATCCTCCTGCTTCAAATATTCAGTGGCTAATTCCCTTAGGCCATGATGGACACAACTCACCATTGTCGGTAGAAGAGCTAACTGATACCAAGAGGCCAGCAGCACAGCAGGGTATAGCACCTTGATGGAAATGTGATCCTTTGACTGAGAAGGCACGACGCAACCTTTAAGCCAAATTGAGAAGAACCATGCGAGCAACGCCAACTCAGATATTAGCTCCTTCGCTTGATGGTGGAAGCTCTCAAACTGATCACCAGCATGGAACCCACACACGCCCGAAGCCGGGCCGTGTGTAAACCGAGCTCGCTAAAAATACGAGTTTCGACCTCAGCGTCTGTGGCTAGTAAGATTGGACTCACATTTTCCTTCTTACTCACGTTGGGAAATAGATATTCAGCCTAAGGAACGCGAGGAATGGTAGAATCATGCCCAGCAATCGAGAGGGTCCGTTGGCAAATGAGGAAGTGGCAAACCAGTTCCCTAAAGGTCTCCACAACATGAGCAACGTCTGAGAGAGCGTCCAACTCTCCATTGGTGGGGAAGAACTCCTCATAAGGCCGAGCCCCCATGGGTAAACGAGACACATTGAACATCTCGTGCAAAGCGATCCCGAGCTCTCTTGCCGGAGTGAAGAATATTGCTATCATCATTATACAGCTCTAGAATGCTGTACAGTATGGATGCGCAAATCTCAGCAGCATATTTTGAAGCTCTCACTACAGCATAGAGCCCCAACATTCGCAACCTCTCCTCGAAGGTGACAAGAGCGAAATCCACCAAACGGGTCCACCATTAGGTATCTGTTGATTTGATCCAGCTTGGGAACTTGATATCCCCGTCAGGATACTGAGCTTCACTCTTAGCAAGCTCACTCCCAAAAGTATTCAGGACAATGGCGACTTCATTGACAAGAGCATTCTCATTCACAATGCCTGGACGCAAGCCAATAATGTTGACTCCGAAGAGTCCTTCCTGACGAAAGCCATTTCCATACTTTAAAGAGCCTATCTTAATGCTATCTTCCCTACTGGTAAGATTATAGCGCATAAAGCGAGGCACGGCAAGATGCTACAGGAATATGAAAGATACTTGACATTCAATCGCCGGTAGGGCAAAATGACGATCTCCCTGGGCGTAATACCAATACTCTTCTCCACAATGGAAAAGAGAGTTGCCACCAGGAATACTGTCTCTAAAGAGAAAATATGGCTTCACCGATACGTCCTCATCGGGAACAGTGAACTTAGCGTCAGTGATTATTTCCCACAAAGTTCTATAGCCACTTGAATGGATGGTCTCTATTCTCTCCTAACTACTACCTTCAAGAAACATAGGGATGTTCCCATCAAAGGCATATACCACTTCAGGGTCTTGAGTTCCATCATGACCAAAATGATTATGATGGTCCACGGGGGCTTTTGAATAGGCGACTGCACAAGAACAATAAATGAGTTAATAGACGAAGATCAAACTTAGCCGTCATACTCAAAGAGCGAAGGCGAACCTCGGTCACAAGTGGAGACCATCTATATCAACTAAGTGTTGACAAGATGAAGCGAAGTTCAATCAAAAATAGCGAACTTCACTCATTTGTTCAAGTTGGCAAAATTCATCCAACTGATAGGCGAGTCTTGCTTGAGTGAAGGTCGTTCAAATTGGCGAACATCACTCTAGCGAAGATCGCTTGAAACAAATCAACGAACTCCGCCCAAATGAAGTCCGCTGTAGAAGCCCAAAAGGCTAAACGAGCCCCGCCTGAAGAGCGAAGCTCGCCGCAATGAGCGCCATTAATGGCTACTGATAGAGCTTCGTCGCCAGTGATAGAAGCTCATCGGATAGTTTACAAGTGGTCGTAAAGATCTCGCCTTTAATGGTGAATCAAATTTTCAAATGCCTTAAGGAATTGTTTAAAGCGCAATAGGCTGAGAGATAGGTTGATCCGAAGATCGCCATTGATGGGTTTGAAACTTACCCACTGCCATCTCCAGCTGCACTGGCGCCTCTTCAGCTCGCGGCCGACGAGGTCCTCGTGCGGAGCCTCTTCCTCTAGAGATAGCACGACGAGGAGCCATTGATGATAAACTTTGGGGATTTTGAGAAGACTAGGGTTCAAAGAAGAAAGAAAAAAGAATTTTTGAAATCAAAGTGGAGAAGAAGGAGGCAAAACAGTCTATTTATAGGGTAAAACCTCTGAACTTCACTGAAGATTCTTCGCCTTGAACTTCACCGAGTATCTCGCTACCGAACTTCGCCACAGATCACGCTCCGAACTTCGCCACAGATTCCAACCTTAACCTTTGCCCGAAATCTCGCTCCGAGTGAACTTCGCCATAATCTCAGGCACGCAAATCGAAGTCCTGAGTTTAATATCCTTAGGCTGAGCCTCGCACAACCGACTCATTGAGCCTCGCCTAAACCGACTTACTAATCTTCACCAAATGACTGTTTCTCAAGTAAGTGACTCTCGGCCAATTCAACAGGGCACTGAGGCGAACCTCGCCAGAGCATCATAGTAAATTTCACTAAGTCTTCAAATTGAGAAAATTATAACTCAATTCATTTGAGGCTCGATATAGTGAACCTCGCCAAAATGACTTGGCAAAAATTCACTAAGTCCCCAAATTGAGAAAACTACAACTCAATTTGTTTGAGACTTAATCTGGCAAACTTCAAGCTGACTCTTGCCAATATAAGGAAGCCCCAGCTTCGCTTTCAAAATAATGACTCCATGCAGAGTTCAAGCCAATAGAATTCAAGGTCGCTATAAAAGTAAAGTACGTGCAGATCAATCACATAGAAGATGGACAATTTCAGCATGAAGAAAAGTTTACTTTTATTGATCAAAGACTCTACTACAAAGCGACACTCAAACTGCCCAATTACAATGATGATGGGCACTTGTTGCTATTTGCTACTTCCCTATATTCCCAAGATATTGGTAGTGTGACATCAGAGGAGCATACACGAGCTACACCAAGCTATAGCCCTTGTTCCTCTGATGTTACAAAACCTAGGGAGCCAGATCTCTCCCTATGAAGACAACAACTGCCTCTGTTCCTCCAAGTGAGCCATGTCAAGAGGAAGAAGCAAGTTTTGTATCAAAATTCGACGTTGGGCCTGAGTCAGCCACACGACGTGTAATTACAATCTAGGTTCACTTTCGTGACACCTAGTTACTGTAAGAGTCTTCGCTTGTGGAGATCCAAGGATCTTTCATCAAGCGTCATTTCAGTCGCCGAACGGTCTTACGAAGAGCACGGCACTCGAAGCTCCACGCATCTCTATCGCGATCCAGTTTGCACTAAGCTATCGACTGGCTCTGGATGATCCCCTCAAGCATCGTCTTCTCAACCGACAGCAACTCCACCAGACGGAAAAGTATGCGGAGTTCATCCGCTTGATTACCCTTTATTTGGGTAAGCTCCTATTAGAGCTATTTTATTTCAGCTCCTCTGTCGAAGAGCATCCCCAATCTAGGCGACGATGGCTTGAACATGAGGAAGAAGAAGAAGAAGAAGATGGTAGAGGCGGTGAGAATGGATGAGGATGGATACTATTTATAGTCTCTTTCAAATCCTAACTCCTAAGAAAATCACATCTTTTAATATTTGATTGGACTGACAAAGAGGCTAAATCTTAGCCTAAAACTCGGTCAAATCCGTAGCGGATCTCGCGAGATCTTCAATCAAGAGATCTTAGCCACAAATCAAGGCACAAATCCAGAGGCGAATCTCAACAAACTTTGCTAGCCAGCAAATATCGCCAGACGACGAACTTCACCAACACAGCTCAAATCAAACTGAGCCTCGCCAGCTAGTGAACATCGCCAATCGATGAACTTCGCTCAAGTAGTACAAAATTGAGTGACCTTCGCTCACACTCAAAATCAGCCAAAGTTCACTGATTTCCCAGCATCGCCTCAACAGAAGAGGCAAATTTCGTTCCAAACACGTATTTGGACAAGTCAAGCATCATCAAGCCTTCGATCCACGTCTACAACTAAGGAAGCTACGTTTAACAGTACACCTTTACCGACCAAGTAGGCGAATAAAGATAAGTTTTTACCTAATCAGGACAATTTAAGCCACATTTAACAGTACACCTCTGGCTATTTACCCAAAGTATTTCAATCCTAGCTACAAATTGAAATGCGGGATCTTGAAAACTTTAGGTGGGGGTCTTGTAGATGGTCAAAATATATTTTCACTGAGGCCGATAATCAGCTTGGATCCATGAAGTGAACGCCCATGGGCTAAACATTTCGAATGGGCCCAAAGTTAAGCCCACAACAAGCTACAACAAAGGTCGCTGATGACTAAAGTGAATCTTGCCAAACAACCCATGTCGACTCGACTCGACCAAGTCAAATACGAGTCGACCTCCACAACACATCTCAGACCGAGTTGAAAGGCGTCATTAGTCGGCCAAGCCTAGAGTCGAATTATGTGTTAAATTTGAACTCATAGGCGAAGCTCGCCAACTAATGAACTCTGCCCACATCAGCTCAAGTGGACCAAGTCATCCACTTCTCAAGAAGGTGCGCCCATGCTCGAAGCAACCCTCGCCTGCACCCGCAGTGACATTCACCCACACCTTCAGCGAACTTCTCCAGACCCGCAAAGTTCGCCTAAATAGCCATTTCAGAGCTATTTTTAGAGGATAACCGCTCTCCACAATCTCCTACTTTTATGACCACTTAATCCATAATTAAGGGGACCATTAACTCTCTCTTTTAGCCTACAAAAAGAGAGGAGACCATCCATTTTAGAAGGTCGAAGAGTTCAGCAAAAAAGAGAACACACGCATCGCACTTGTGATCTTATTAAGAGATATTGCTGAGAGAAGACTAAGCTAGCTTCCAAGCAATTCAACCCTCATCAACAGCAAAAGACCCATTGTCTTAATCGGTGCGTTAACGGAATACAAGATCGACGCTCCACTGGCATACAGAAAAGAACCCCGGGAAAATATAAAGTTTTCTTAGTTACATTGTAATCTTTTTATTATAACCTGCGTTAATTGTAATACAAAAAGAACCCGAAACAGTTGGTAGTGACTTTCTTTTGCTAAGTCTTGAGCTTGAGAATCCCTGACTTGACGAAGGTATGGATTTTATCCTTGAGGATGTAGCAGTTCTTCATCGGGTGTCCCAATATTCTGTGATAAAGATAGTAGTTGGGGTCATCAGTCTTTCCGACTTCTTCAAGACGTCGGGCTTCGGGAAGCTTTAACCGATTAACCTTGTTGAGGACATGGAAGATGGCCATCGTATGTTCATCTTTGAATGAGTAATTACGTTGCACAATCTTCCTTGGTTCCCTTTTCTGGTTGTTAGGATTTTGGATGCCGACCGTGAAAGTTTCTTTCGCTTTCGATTGGGAGGTCTGCCCTTGTTTGCCTTTGTTGCCTTTGTTGCCTTTGAACTTGGTGCGGAATTCGAATTTGTTAAAATATTCTGATGATTTTTTTACTATCTCAACTTATTCCATCAAATCCTTACATGTGTGGGCTGTAACAGTGCCCATGTGACCTTCTATTAGTCCCACAAAATTGTGCTGACAAATTTGAAGTGACATCGGCAGAGGCATATCTTGACATCACAATGTCAGATTGCGATATCTCTCGATGAATTCTCTAACCGTCTCATTTCTGCTTTTCTTTTCAGAGAAGAGTTTGGCCATGGTAACATCAGATTGTTACTCATGGAATTACGAGAGGAACTTTGATTCTAAATCTGCCCATAATTTGATTGAACTCTCAGGTAGATTCTAGAACTAATTGAAAGCTACCCCCTGGAGGGTGCCAATAAAAAGTCACGCTTTAATGGCATCGTTACCCACTACATTTCCAGTTTATTGGTAAAAGTAGTAGATGTGTTGATTTGGAGAATCTTTGCCATCAAATGTATGCAACGTTGGTGGCTTGAATTTCAACAAATAGGGAACCATGTCCCACTCGATGAGATAAGGTCGAGTAATTCTGACCCTTTTGAGCTCAGTTCACTGAGAAAGAATATTGAGCTATTTTTGATATCCTCCATGGCCTTTGCCTCCTTGCTTGGCTTTAGAGGTGCTGACGTTTCAGATCCTAAATGGTCAGAATCTGCATCATCTTGATGCGCTTTCTCTTCTTCTGGAGAAGACTCATCGACTCGTTTCTTCCCCTTTGAAGAGCTTGGGTGAGGTTGAGACGCTGATAAGAGTTGTTCAAACATCTTTTCTAAACATTCACGTCTCTCATCTGAATCTCTCTTTTGAGCTGCCATTTGAGCAAGAAGATCTTCTCGGTCTGTTACATTTGCTTCCCATTGTCATTCTTGACTTAAACTAGGGATTGCGTTTGATGCTATGGCAGAATTGACGTCGCTAGAAGTGTGTTGGTTCACTTGAGATGAAGTCTGCGATGTTCACGTTTGGAGAAAGGAGTAGTCAAAAAGGATCGCTGCTCTTTGCCTTAATCTGGTGAGGCGATACACACCGTCAGTTTCTGACAATATGGCTCCAAAACTAGGAGAATTCACTGGGTCGGGTGACCTGTCTGCACCTTATTCCTCATCTCTAGATGTTACACTAGTCATGTTGACAGTGAATTCTTGTGTTTTACCCTTTCGGGTACGTCATCCTCGTTTAGTCCGAACCTCTAAAGGCTCAGGACCGTGACTAAGACAGCTGAAAACTGATTCCTTTTCAGGAACAATTTTGCATTGGTAACTCTTTTGAACTACCGTGACTACTTTTCTGAGGGTCACACAATGCTGATATTGGCGAGCTCTCTTCAGAGATAGGAACTCTCTTAGATCACCAGTAGTTCCAAGCTGAGGGCACTTTTCAGTGCCAACTTCGCTATTTTTAGCCTTGGTGTGCGAACGTCGCTTACAGCGAATCTGGCCAGGCTTTTGTTCAGCGAAATCATCCTTGAAGATGTTATTCCCTTGTGAGAATTTAGATGAGGGATTACCCCCATTCTCAGCTTCTATCGAGGAAGCGTAGCGAGCATTGCTGGATGCTTTAAATCGAACTCCTAAAGGAATTGTGGACTGATGTCCGAGATCAACAGACGTAATAATTTCTTGACCTTCACCGAGATGAGGGTCGAGTTTTCTTCACTCTGGGTGAAGTTCGTTTGGCTTCCAATTAAGCTCAAACTGTCTTTGGCAAAGATCGCCTTTACACACGCGGGGGTCGGTTTAGACCCGAGATTCGTACTGCGGTGAATTTTATGACAACTGCGTACAGTCACCATTAATGAAGATTAGTTCATGGAAATGAATTCCTCGAACTTCTTTTGGTCAAATTCGATGACCAATGATTCAGCCAAAAACCTGAGGGTCTTTATGTCGATGTGCGACACGATTTTCTCGTCGGAGGAGAAAGAACTTCCCAGCAGAGTCGCCATCCTATTTCAAATCTTTTGAGATTGCAATTAACTCAGATTATAATTGAAAGACTTACAATGAAACTAAGAAAAAATTTATATTTCCTGGGGTTCTTTTTGTGTGCCGATGGAACGTCGATCTTGTATTCTGTTGTCGCACCGACTAAGACGATGAGTCTTTTGCTATTGATGAGAATTTATTTGCTTGGAAGATTACTCAGTCTTCTCTTAGCAGCTTTGCTCAATAGAATTGCAAGTGCAAGATTAGAAATCTCTTTATGCGTGTGTGTTGATCTCTTTATGATCAGATTGACCCCCAAAATGAGCAATCTCCTCTCCTTTTATAGGCTACAGAGAGAGTTAATGGCCTTTAATTTTGGATTAAGTGGCAATCAAAATAGGAGATAGTGGGGAGTGTTTATCCCCTTGAAAGTAGCTCTCAAACGGCTATTTGGCACTGAGGACATTTGGGCGAGGCTTGCTTGGACATGGGTGAGCCTTCTTCAGAACTGTGGATGGTGTGTCCCATTTCAGTTGTAATGAGCGAAGTTCACTGATTGGTGAACTTTGTTTGTGAGTTCAAATTTAGCACAGAATTTGACTCGTGATTTGGATAACTAATGACGCCTTTTTACTCGGCCTGGGGCGTGAATTGGGAGTTGACTCGCTCTTGACTTGGTCGAGTCGAGTCAAAATGAGCTATTTTGAGAGTCGACCCATTCTTGACTGGGTTGGGTCGAGTCGAGATGGGCTACGTGGCGAGATTCGCATGCTTTGTTAAGCGAGCTTCGCTACAGCCTGTTATGGGTTCGAGTTTGGGCCCATTTGAAGTGTTTAGGCCATGGGCGTTCACTTGTTAGATCCAAGCTAAATATTAGCCTAGGTGGAAATATATTTTAATTGTCTACAGTGCTAGCATCAAACTATTTATAGATTTTACTTAATTTTATTTCGGAAAGCTCTCACGAGATAATATGTGTTTGGTGTACCTGTAGAGAATGTTACTTGGATTCTTACTTTACTTGGTTTTTGTGTACAGACTCATCTGGCACTAGCGTTCAAACACAATTCTGGACCACACATTATCTATGAGGTGTCCAATTTCCTCCTGTTAATTAATTCACGTGAACTTGCATTACTTGGTTATACATGACATGTTATGCACTAGGCCCAAATAACTCAATTTATAGAGAACATCCATCATGTGGGTGCCCTCTCCGACTAGTTTTCAAAGCAAACGGAATATGCCCGTCAAATATCAAAGCAAGTCAATCGTGACTTAATACACACGGATAGTCGATCTCTTTCTTGATTTACCATATTTTATACTTGATCAAGCTCTTGGTGGTGGAAAATCACGAGCCTCCACTCACAGTTGTAATGTATCCCAAATCGAGAACTTTCTTGATTCAAGCAGAATTTGTTCTTGATTTAGTGTCACGAGGGACAAACCCAATATTCAAACATAAGCAATCATCGTCATCATTTATATACAACATCATGGTGCCTAATCATACTTACCCCTAGGGTCAAGTCTCACAATAACAAACAAAGCTCAAAAAAGTCCAAGGTATCACCTAGGCCAACATGCATAATGTCCATGGATTCTAAGTTATAGCATAACATGGCATAGCATAGCAGAAACATACGATATATCACTATACAATAATATAGGACAACTAGCTTTACTTGAATCTAAACATGAATATAGCATGTTTTCGATAAGCCAAACATAAACTAAAAGAACTTTAAACAAACGACTACTTAATCATCTACTTTATCTCAAGATGGCAAGAATTAGCATTACTGCATTTCTAATATCATAATCACATGAATAAAAGCTAAAAAAACAAACAAATTTTCAAAATTGAATAATGAGAGAATTAGCATGCACTCAAACACTATAAACCAAACTGCTCTAGGATATCTCACTTAGCGCTTGTGCTGGACATGTCAGGAGCATGCGCTCGTTCTGAAATCCACGAGTTATGAAATATTTTCAACCAATAACTTTTTTAATACAAAACCAAATAAAAAGTTAACTTCAACTCAAGCTTTCTACTGCTAACAAGAATCTATTCCATCAAGTTTCACATAAAATAATCAAGTATATCTAAAATTCCCATTAGAGCTCTGGAGCTCGCATTTCAAGCCAAAAATAGGGATAACCCCTTATCAAAACTACTCAAAATGATCCAAAATCAATCAAAAACTATAGAGAACAAGATCTACTCAAAACTCATAAAACATCTTATTAAAATATGAATCAAAGACTCAAGTTTATAAAGTTATTATTATTCTACAACAATGGGTCATGCCCCTTGAAAGAGATTGTGGATTGAGATCCACCTCTTAGAGATATTCTTCCCTTGATTAAATCTAATGAAAATAAAAACTAAATCTTTCAAAAATCTTATTTACATAAAAATAAAGAGGAGAAAGAAATCTCCAAAATCCATAAATTGAAATTTTTAAAAGATAAAAATTTGAGTAAGAAAACACTTGCCTTAGATTGTTGATGCACACTCTCTTTATCCTCCAAACTTTTTCTCAGCTCTAACTAATTGAGGGAGAGATTTAAGGTTCTATACGGGGGTTTAGTTAATAGCTTGGGTCTAATGGGTCTCCATTCAAATGGATCCTACCCATTGAGCTTAATTGGCATAAAAAGCCCATTATTCTCTCTCTTAAGGCCTAAAATATTATGTAAATAAAAAATCACATTTTGAAAAATCAAAATCCCAATTTGAAAAATCATAAACAAATTTGAATACCACTTGAAGTAAAAAGGCATGTGGCACGTGTCAAAATATCAGAGTTCAATAAAATCTAATGGCTAAAAAATTACTCGATCGGGATGTACAATCAAAATTTATTTGGAGTGGGGTAGGATCCTTACACCATATACCTCTAAAAAAAATTTCATCCTCGATATTCAAAGAGAACAAAAAAAAAAGATTCAGATAACAAAGATGAGCGGAATACTATGATTCTTAAGGATCTTCTCACTCCAGTTTATGATAGTGATAGGCTCTTGCCGAAAAGTGATACTATCACCAACCTCACCACCAGAGATGTCCATGACATGACTAACTCTTAAAATGTATCGCCAAAGTTAGGAAATATGAAAAATATCGTGCACACTGAACAAGGTGACAATGCTAGACGATAGGCTACTTCTCCGACATGCTCCAAGATGTCAAACGGACCCAAGAATCTAGGACTAAACTTTTCCCTAGCTCCAAAATGAATAACTCCTCAAGACAGTGAAATCTTCAAGAACACCATTTTCTAGGACTCAACTTGGATTTTTTTCTATTGGATCACCATTTTCGGACCCAACTATATATATATATATATATATATATATATATATATATATATATATATATATATATATATATATATATATATATATATATATATATCCCTCCCCGAACCTCATCCTAGCAAACCGCGATTTACATCTCTGGCCATACAATGCTTCATACGGGGCCATCTAAATACTAGACTGGAAATTATTGTTGTACAAGAACTATGCAAGTAAATGTAAGACTCTCATGATCCTCCGAAATGAATCAGGCATGTCCTCTAAAATCTAAATAGTAGGCCCGGATTGGTTGTCAGTCTAAGTGTGGTACACTGAGCTGAAACAAAGGCGGGTGCCTAGCTTGGAGTGTAGCTCTTGCCAAAAATGAGATAAAAAATGGGTATCCCTATCGGATACTATACTAAGCGGAACCCCATGAAGATGAACAGACTCCTGTATGTATTTCTCAGTAAGCTGATCGGTAGGCTGCTCAACTCTAAATGGTAAGAAATGCGCCGACTTGGTCAATCGATCCATGATGACCCAAACTGCATTGTTACCCTTAGGACTCCTAAGTAACACTATCATGAAATCCATGGTGCTCCCACTTTTACTGCGGAATGTGTAGCGGTTGCAGCAGGCCTCCTAGTCTCTAACATTCGGCCTTGACTTGCTGACAAGTCATGCACTCGGATACGAGCTCAGCAATTTCTCTCTTCATGCATTCCCACTAAAATCTCTAGCAAAGGTCATGATACATCTTGGTACCACCTGGATGCATGGTGTACACCGAAGAATGAGCTTCTATCAAAAGCTCCTTCCGGACATCTCCTTGTGGTCCCCACACATCAGCATTCCATCTTCCTGAATGCATAAGTCTGTCCACGTTCCATCATCAACAAACTTCTTTAACTCCTGGATCCTCTCCTCACTAGGTTTCCCTACCCGGATCCTTTCTACTAGATTAGAATCAATCTGGAATGCCATCAATTGTCATTCTACACTCGGAGGCGACACTTCAATCTACAACTAGGAGAATTCCGTGGGTAAATCTGCCTGAGATGTCAACATCCTCAGCTCTAAGCGCCGGGTACCACATTAACATTCCATGGATGGTACCACATTAACCTCCTCTGTCTCATGTTAAGCTCCTTCTGGGTGAATATGTACTTCAAGCTCTTATGATCGATGAAGACCTCAACTCATTCACCTAAGTAATGTCTCGAAATCTTGGGGCAAAGATAACAGCGACCAACTCCAAATTATGCCACCCATGAGGCTTCAACTATCTTGAGGCGTAAACAATCACCTTATCGTGCTGCATCAGTATACATCCAAAGTGCATTGTTTGATGCATCCCTATGAACGATATAACCTTCTGATCCATCCGGGACGACTAGGATAGGGACAGTGGTCAATATTGTTTTTAAAATTTAAATTTTTGAGAGATATTATTTTTTAGAAAATTAATTTTTATAAAATATTTTTGTTAAATATAATTTTTAAAAGTATAATATTCTTAAAATATATTTTCTAAAAATAATTTTTAAATAATATAACCTTTTAGTAAAATAAAATTTTTGAAAAATACTTTATTTTTAAAATAAAATTTTGAAAAATATTATTTTCTCAAAATTTTATTTTTAAAATATTTTATTTATTTAAAAACTATTATTTTAGAAAAACTATTATTCTACCACATATATTATTTTTAAAATAAATATTATTTTCTAAAAAGTAACTATATCAAAAAATTTATTAGTTTTCCAAAATATGAATTTTCAAAAATTTACTTTTTAACTTATATTCTTTTTCAAAAATATTATTTTAGAAAAGGTTTGAAAAAGTAAGAAAAGCATGTTTTTAAAATAAATAATGTAAATATATAAAATTAACTAATAATTATTTTTAAAATTTAAAAGTAAAAAACAAGTTGCATGCGAAAAGTTACATGCAGTACCAAACAGCTGAAACTTCATGTCCCGCAACAAAAATAAAGTCATATATCCATCAAAGGCGAGTGCTATAAATTTATGGAAACTTTGGGGTTAGGTAGAGATATAGGTTTAGCCAATTGCCATGCACGGAAACATTTTCATACTTTGAAGTCCAATCACTAAGCTATCCATAGAATATCTTTTAGGTTAATTGGAAGAGAAAGTGGAAACCTTGCTGTGTTGTGGGCAATGGCAATATAAAGGTGATTGTTTACTTTCCAAATATAAACTATTTGAATAGAAATGAATGAATAAAGAAAAGTTTACATTAATTCAATACAAACATGTTTCGTGCTATGTATTTATAATAGTACAACGAGCATTTTTTTATTTTTAAAATTAATGGTTTTGCTTAGATTTGAAGGCAAGGAAGTTGTGCAATTAAGAGTCCTATCTCTGACTACATAAAGGAAAGTCAAAAGCAAACTGGGACCTAATTTTTGACCACTTTTTTTTATTAATGGGACAACCTAACCTATCTATTTTAGTGGTATTATGATCATGTTTCATCCAAATATAACGTAGTGGAAATTGTTGCTTTGACATGGACTAGTCACCACATCACTTAAAAGAGCGCACGAGAAAAAGAATATATCATTCATTTTGGACAGTGGTGCCGTACAGACCAATCATATTTTGATATTTGTTTCATCCCTTCAGTGCTTAAGAGCAAGGGCAGCAAACCTCCCAATTGAGAGTCCTAGTCAGCAAGCTCTCAAGCATTTTGGAATAAAAAATTAAAAAAATAAGTCTTGGGAGGCTCTCCTTATTTTATGGAGCTCCAACAAGCTCCTAGTTAGAAGCTCCAACAATATCAAAAAAATCCCTCTTCTATTATTATTTTTTTACCCATTACTTTCAATAATATTTAAACATCTTTTATTTCATTTCTGACTGTTGGATACGGCCTTCGAGGGAGCGCACACGGTCTTCGAGTAGAAGTTTTGGGAGGGATCCATGAGATTTGTAATTTGATAGGAAATTATAGAGTTTTTTTGATGAGAGTTGTGTGGAATTATTTTGTGTAGTAAATTGAGAATTTATAGGATTTTTTTAACTGTTCATTTTTTATCGAATTTTTTGCCAACGGCTCCGAACCTTCACCAACGGCTCTTTCAAATTGAATTTTTTGGCAGTCAAATTGGCATCATCAATAGGGGATTTTTTGGGGGAAAAAAATACACGTTCGGAGCTCCCAAGCGCTCCACAAACTTGTGGAGCGCTTGGGAGCGGATGTGGGCCCCACCACCAAAAAATCAGCCACGAAGGACTTCCGAGACCCGCTGGGAGCTTGCTGTGGGCGTTGAGAGGAAGGCTGTGAGCTCCCACCACCACGTAGGCCTTGAGAGCGGGCGGTGGGAGCTTGCTGCCCTTGCTCAAATATTATTCTTGTAAGATTACTACTAGCAAAGAAAATTCAGGGCTTCGTTTGGATAACATGGTATTTTTCTTGTTGTGTTTTTATAAAAAAACACCATGGTATTTCGTTTTTCCCTTAAAATATTTTCAAAACACCATGTTGAGTGTTTTTGTCAATACTAGTTTGACTGTTACAACATTAGTATTAAATATATTATTAATATATTATATATTAATTTTAATAAAATATATTGTAACTAAAATATTATAATATTTAGTTTATATTATTATAGTATTATAAATATTAAATATAATACAATATAATATTGTATAATGTATTATAATATTATATTGTACTTTAATGTTATTATATTATTATATAAGATATTGTAATTATTATTTTTATATTATTTAATAAATATTACTAATATCTTAGATTAACTATAATATAGTATAGTATAATATAATATAATAAAATAAGCATGTCGATAATAACTATATATTAATTACATTTAATATATATTGTTAGATATTATATTAACACGTCCTCAAACTCAAAACAAAAACACCAAACTTAAAACACCTAAAAGGTGTTTTGAAATAAGTTTTGTGTTTTTGGTTTGAGGATGATTTAGCTCAAAAACACCATGGTTTCTAAGCATGGTGTTTTGATTTTAACAAAAACACCATGGAAACACGTAAAACACCATGGTATCCAAACGAGCCTAATAGTGTTATGATTGTGTTTTATCTTTGTATCTCACATGTCTCTGTTAGGAGATGGAGGAATTTTATACCTGTTTAGCAGAACTTATTTTAGCTGTAACTGAAGATTTCGCCATAATGCAGGCAAAAGGAAGCTAATGATACCAAATGCGTGAATATGCCTTTTATATATATATATATATATATATATATATATATATATATATATATATATATATATATATATATATATATATATATATATATATATATATATATATATATATATCTTTATAAGTGGGAGTTGTGAAAAAGCTTTTCATGGACAATATTTTGAGTTTTGCTTTTATATGAAAAGTAGTTGATATATATATATATATATATATATATATCTTTATAAGTGGGAGTTGTGAAAAAGCTTTTCATGGACTATATTACATATATTATTTTTAATAATACATTCTAATCTAACTAAGCTAAGTTAATTATTATAATTAATTAATTATATTATATGCAATTTGTCAAATTTGTGTAACTTGGTCCCTAAAACTTCCGATGTTACTATGATGTGGTCAAATTAAATCAAGAATCCAATCAACTAAAGATATTTATTGAAATTTTCCATATAAAAATAAAAACTTACAAACACCTCTCAAAAATCTAATAATTACTAAAACATGCTAAAAAATTTTAAAATTTCCAAAAACACCTTGAATATTAGAAAATTTTGAATTGTCCAAGAAACAACCAGTAATTACATAGGACAACGTAAAAGGTTTAAAAATATAAATAGACCCTAAAAATCTAAAGTTACATAAAACAACAAAATAAATAAAAATTATAGAAAACAACCTAAACTTAGAAAATTTTGAAAGGTCCCTGAATAATATGTAATTACAGACAATATCCTGATTATTAAAAATTACAATTAGTCCTCTGAAAATTTGAACTTTACAAAAACACCCTAGAAATCCTAAAATTTTAAAAACACCCTAAAAATATAAAATCTTTCGATCATCCCTCTTATTAATCTAGATAAAAAGCCACTAAAAATTTTAAAAATAACAAATAATCTTGAAAAGCTTATAAATTATAAAAATGGCCCAAATAAGCTAAAATTATAAAACACCCGAAATATGAAAACTTTGATCATACGAACAATTTGTAATTAGAAAGCCCCACAAAATTTTTGAAAGTTATGAAAACCCTATGAAACATTTGAAAATTACAAAATAATCCCCAAAAATATGAAAAATTCAGAAATTATTAACAACTCCTCAAATATTAAAATTGCAAACAAGCTCCTAGAGACCAAAATCTACAAACAATCGTTAAAATCCAAAAATATCAAAATATTAACTTTAGAGTAGAATTCTAGAATTGAAATTCTAACGATTCCTTAATAATAGAATTAGAATTAATTTTGAAATTTCAAATTCTAGAATTGAAATCTAAAAGTTAAAATCAATTTTTGAATCCAAACACAACCTTAATATAATTTAAGAAATTCCCACGACATTTGAACAATTTTGAACAAGACTCATCTAAAACTTCATTATCTCTTTGAACAAAGGGTAACAAATGCTGCAAGTTTCCAAGGAGAGGTCTCTTTGGGTGGGTTATATGTTCACATCACATTTGAGAAATTTGGAACAAGACTTCTCTAAACTTCATTAACTCTTGGAACAAAGGATGACAAATGCTACAATATTTCAAGGAGAGCTCTTTTGGGTGGATTATATGTTCACATCATCTCTTTGGGATCATAGCTTTTTAGAATTCCTCTCATTGTCAATTGTGTATGTACTTTCTTTCACCACGGCGTCTTGTGTTTTTAGCATTATAGGAGTTTTCCTACAAGAAAACATATCTCTCAAAGTTTGAAAACTTACCGGAGAGGTCAAAGATTTTATACCTTTGACATTTTTAGGGAAGATGTCAATTTTCCTGAATAATATTATTGCATTTAGCATAAAAGTGTGATGTATAAGTTTTATGGGAACTTAGTTTTTGAAAATGATTTACCCATTTTAAAAATCATATTAGTTTTCTGTATTAGTAATTAGTAACATCTTGATATGCGTGTTTTATTGTTCGAATCTAATGTATTGTATCTTGTAACCAAACTTCTTTCTTGTTCTCATGTGAATTTTGTTAAGTATGGATTTAATAAGGACTTCCCATTGCGTTATGCATTTGCTATATGGCATGACATGTTCAAAAAATTACAAGTCGCAATCTTTGATGTCTGTTAGATCAAAGTTCTGACATTTGGAATGACATAACTAAATTCAATGCAATAGCAAAGTTGATCAATCTACACACTATTATTGTCATCAAGTGGAGGTTTGAAAAAAAATTATTTTTAATTAGTGCAATATATTATATGGTAACCATGAAGTATTTCACAAACGAGATAATAAAGATAGACCCAAAATAAATAATCAAATTATTTGACCACGTGTAATGCACGTGCATCCCACCTAGTCATTATATGTGTGACAACTGCCGAGTGGTTGTGATTGGGCCCGGATTCTCTGCAATCTTAATTGTAGAGAAAGCCTATAATTAACTATGTGGACTAATACTATTCGTGTATCTTAATGCGGCCCACAATAAATATTTTTATATAATTTAAATAATTAATATTATTCATGGGGTCCACTGAGTGAGGAGTTTTAATTGGTGAATTATAGAGTTTCTCTACAACTACGGATGTAGATCAGATCTACCCGTGATTCTACAAATTAATGACTTTTAAAGAAATAATTTCTTGGTGTAAACATATCATTCTTTTGGGAAGTAAAGATTCTATTAGAAAGCTCCCATAAGTTGATTTATAATGTTCTCGTGTTTAGAGGGTTAATTTAGAAAAATTAGTTATTTATCAATGTTAGAAACCACCCCACTCCTATAAGAGTAGGGGTGTGAAAAAAATCTGTATTAGAAGATGTATCATTATAAGTATCTATATCTAATAGGATATAGTTACGGATCTGAATATGTACTAAAATATCGTATCCATATCTGAAATATCTGAATATATATTGGTCATACATTTTCAATAGTTTTAATCCTTAGATTAATGGATTTGAAGTTAATTTTGATGATCTTGAGATCTAATCTTAGCTTTTAGATACAAGAACATATTAATAAACTCTCTTGTATCATACTAACTATATCCTTTCATTTGCTTACATCCATTTCATATCTACATGTTTATTCATATATATATTCGATTTTAGCAAATATAGATATGAGTTTTCCTTATGAAGACATATCAATATTTGTATCTATTTTCGTGATTGGTAAACGGATAGGGATATGATAGGTATCATATCGGGCGCTAACGGTTCAGATACAGCTTGGATATGATACATAGAGATTTGTTTTAGGGGGTGGGGGGGGGGGGGTTGGGGTGGGTGGGTAGGGCAGTTGTACCCCTAGAGATATGACAAATTACATTAAAAGCCTTCTAAATTTGTAGTTTGCTCCTCGTAGTTTACAATATTGCACCCCAACCCTCAATCACTAAACAAACATGTAACTGTTAGGATTGTGTCTATAGAATTGACTTTCTTTTATGAATAATAAACCTTCATATTGGTCTAATACATGTTTAAGATGTTGTGTACAGGTTACAAGAAGTTAGAATCAAGTTCGGTATTGAAAAGAGCAAGAAGACAAGTTAATCACAACTAATTCTAAAAAAAATATCAAGAGTAAAAATCATGTTTGAGTATATAGGAGTTTCTGTATCATTGTCATGAATCCACAAGAATAAACGAAACTCAATTCAGAGCTGTATAGCTCGAGATATGAATATTTTAGTTAAATAATGTCAAAACAGTCAGCAGCAGGATTGAAACATACATTGATGCTGAAACTTGCACGGGCCATAAATTTTAACTTGGTTGTTAGAATCACTATTATAATAACTTTTCAAAAAGCTCTCAATCTGATCTATAGACCATTGATGGCACTATCAACCAGCGATGATGCAAAGTCTAGAGAATTCAGATTATCAATGGTAAATAGTAACAATCAAAGGTGAACAGTAACCTTCAGCATCGATGGTTAAGTCCCTGATTTTAGATTTATGATCTATTTTTGGATTTAATTTTGGCCATTAATTATTGGGAGTATATTAGCTCTTTCATCATGTTTTTCATCAGTGATTCTTGACCGAATCGAGAGAGAAAAAGAAAGAGGAAGAGGGGGTCTCCACGTCCTGGGTAATGATGAGGCATGGCTCTCATTACCTTTATAGTGGTCACATCCCACAGCTAGAGGAGGGCATGGTGCTCCTCACCCATTAGTGGTCATATCCCACAAGTCAAAGGGGTGGCCTATGCCATCCCTTTGCCTATTTATAAGCCTCCTTGGCCAGCGAATTAAGGGGGGGGGGACAATTGAAAGGCTGGTTGGCTAAAGAGTTGAGAAGGGGCTAGCTGCTGGAGAGGACAAGATCGTGCCTTGCTCTCTTGTTCCATTAGCTCAGTCTTGAGCGAATGCTTGGATTGTTGAAGTAGACTCCATCTGAATCCTCAGATTTGGAGGCTCTCAAGCTCCTTGCAAACTCTTGCATTGTAGTCCTATCCAAGCAAGCTCGGGTAGAACCGAACTTGATCATGCCGGAGATTATATTGGGTACTGAAGCTCGACTGCAATTTCGATCGGATCGTCTAAGGGAAGCAAACTCGACTCGAGCATCGAGGGAGGCATCCAATTGCCACCGACGAACCTACGTTAAACAAGAAGGGCCTTCCCTTCGCTTCTGTTGTAAAAAGCGATTCTTGATTTGTAACAAACAATTCGACCAATACAAATCCGAGAGTTGATTTTTACACCAAACAAATATCTCATTTGAATATATACAATATTCCCTATTTAGAGACATGAATTCTGATTTATCCAAGCAACTAAGTGAAAATCAAGTGAAATTGAAAAATTAATTGTTAGGGTAAATGAGCTTTTATGTGAGTTGTCTTCTGAATAAATAAAGTTTAAAACTAGTTTTATCTAATCCTAGATTTTCTACAAGAATTAGCTACTCATATTATAAAATAAAAATAAAGAAGGAAAATCTATACTAGAAAGTATTAAAGACAAGAAAGTAAATATAAACTACAAAGCAAATAAAGAAAGAAAGAAAATAAAGTATAAAAAGAACAAAAAAATAAAATTTACGACAAAGCAATAAAAGAGTAAGAAAATAAATCTACATTACAAATCAATAAATCTACTCTTCCAAATATAAAATTAAAAAACATAAATAAAATCCTAAAATATGCAAAAACTAAGCAAGAAAATAAAAAAGAAAATGAAGACTTACATTGCAAGGGATTGACCCCCTTGAGAAGCAAATCTTCATCACCAAAAAGAGAAGAAGAAAGAAAATAGAAAATGAAGAAATATTTTTATTTATTGTAAATAAAATTTATAATTTGGAATGTCTTCTCAATTAAGAGTAACCTTCCTCTCCAAAATAAAATTTATAAAATTTTACATATTCCTCAGCTCACTCTCTTATCCTATTTATAGCCTAAAACAACTAATATTAGTCCTTTGATCAGTCTTGGGCTCTAAGAAATTAAAAATTTCCATTTATTGCATTCTGCTAGGCACTAATCGATTAGCTAATCGATTACCTAATCGATTAGCTCTATTTATGATTACGCCTTTGCTTCACTAAAATAACTATATCTTGAGTTCTACAACTCGATTTGGCTCAAACTTAATTCGTTCGATTTATAATTGAAATAAGGACAATATTATATAATTTTTAGCTGAATCAAACAAAATTATCCTACATACTTTCATTTGAAATACGTTACAACACCTCCAACGATGAGCTATTGTAGTTAATTTTGCTCTGATTTTTCTTGGGCTTTATTTGAGCTTTTATAGGCTTCCTCTAAGGCTGCTAGTAGGCTTCAAGTAGAGGTGTATTGGGATGATTTGAGATCTTATTTGATAAATTTTTATCTCCTGCAAATTTATAAAATAATCAATATTAGCAAGTATATTTTTTCAATGAAATAGATAATGATGGTACAAATGTGCAATAAAATGTAGTGATCAAATACACACACGCCTAAATTTTGCTAGTAGTCTAGCAAAAAAAAAAGAAAAAGAAAAAGAAAAAGAAAAAAGAAAAAGAAAAGAAAATAAAAACCTAACTCACTTTCACAGGGAATAGCGGTTGTATTTAGCACATACAACAAGCCTTTAAACCCCTAGGCTATCTTAGAGAATGAGTTATAGTCTCTTGAGGGTTTATAGTGAATATACACATAAAATTCGCTCAACTTGATAATTTAAAAAGTCAATCTATAATTAATTCATTTGAGATCTTTAATCAATCTAGTTAGAGTTAGTTTATACTTCAAAAATATTTTTATGCATAACTTCAAAGTAAATTTCTTAGAAAATCTTTTCATCATAGTTATACAAAATCAAGTCTAACTTAGAAATTTATTTTCCAAGAATATTTTTATGAATATATATATATATATATATATATATATATATATATATATATATATATATATATATATATATATATATATATATATATATATATATATATATATATTTTTATATATATACACATATATCTTTCCATTCCTTGGTGAATTTCTACTTTATTGGGATTTTCTAAGTGACTTTGTAACGAGCTTTGGGCCAATAGATCCCAACCCAATTGAGCTTAGATCATTAAGTATAGAAATATTCCTTGGGTTAAATTGCTTAGTCAACTTAGGCTTAGTAAGATAGAATCACCTTAGAGTTTAATATTTTTATTGGTGCCCATTTTTAGCACTCTTTTCTTTTGAGTTAGTATATATATATATATAGGCTAAAATACCAGATTAGCATTTTAAATCGATCCTAAATGACAATAGAGCATTTTAAATAGCTCCGACAACAATAAGGCCTCATAATTGTTCAAAAGTGACAATAAGGCTCATATTTTTGCCGGACTCCGGCCAACTCCCCTCTCTCCTCCCTTCAAGCTCCCCACACCTCCATGGCTGACCTCCCTCTCCCTCTCCCTCCCTAAACCCAAACCTATCAAACCCAACAACCAAAAATGTCTCGCCTTCACCCTCAACCTCTTCAACTCCTCCCTCGGAAGCTCCAACTCCGCCCTCGCCGTGGCTGCCAAGCCATGAGAAAGATAGTCCACAACATCAAAAACCTCAGTAAAGTCGAACCCGAACCCCAACAAGAATTAGTTCAACAAGTCTTAGAGTTTAGAGAAGAGGAGAGTGTGAATGTGCCGTGGGCGAGTGTGGAGGAGAGAATGGTGTTCAGGAGAAAGAAGGAGAGAGTGGCAACTAGGGCGGAGTTAAAGAGGTTGAGGGTGAAGGCGAGATGTTTTTGGTTATTGGGTTTGATCGGTTTGGGTTCAGAGAGGGAGAGGGAGAGGGGAGGTCAGCCATGGAGGTATGGGGATCTTGAAGGGAGGAGAGAGGAGAGTTGGCCGGAGTCCGGCGAAAATATGGGTCTTATTGTCACTTTTGAACAATTATGAGGCCTTATTGTAGTCGGAGCTATTTAAAATGCTCTATTGTCATTTAGGGTCGATTTAAAATGCTAATCTGATATTTTAGCCTATATATATATATATATATATATATATATATATATATATATATATATATATATATATATATATATATATATATATATGAACTTAAGTTCATAATGAATAGTGGTGCACCAACTTTTTATCCACTCATCTTGCCTTGAGATTTGTGATGCACAAATTTCAAAGTGGGCTTTATATCTTTCACGGATCCCAAAGCAAGATGAGTGGTTAGAAAGTTGGTGCACCACTATTCATTATGAACTTAAGTTCATAGGAGCCTTACTCTCTCTCTCTCTCTATATATATATATATATATATATATATATATATATATATATATATATATATATATATATATATATATATATATATATATATATATATATATATAAAATAGGACTTTGGGAAATTGTTATCGGCTCTAAGTTAAGCATGGAAAATTTCATTACTTCAAATAAGGTCCTAAGTTAGAGTTATAGCAAGGTATTACACTTTGAAAATCATTTTTAAAATTTATTTAGAGTAGTCATGAAAAGGCAAACTTGAGTAGAAGGCTAAACTAATAAATCAAGAGTGTGAAGATTCATCAAGTAAATTAATTTTTAATTAACTCTATCAAGTTGGCAAGTGACAATATTTTTTTTTATTTTTAAGGAAAAGAAAAGAAAAATATGAAAAAAGAAAAAAAGAAGAAGAAGAAATGATAAAATAAAGAGAAAATATGACTAGTCCCCACCTTCACACCTAAATTTTACATTGTCCTCAATGCAAACTATATGATGCACAAAGTAAAGCAGATAGGAAATGAAATACTTACATTTATTAGGTTGACATTGAACAATGATAAAATGATAAAATTTGCAATATTCTTTGGTATGAGGAGGATGTAGTCAAACATTTCCTTTTCTCTTTTTATTTTATTATTTTCTCTTCTTTCCTTCTTTTTTCTTCCTTTTTTAAAGAACAAGAAACTCTCAAATGAGAGAAGAATAATTTTTTATTATTCTTATTATTATGAGATAAATAGTAAAGATGTAGAATAAACGTTTTAAAATGAAAAGCTCAAGTCCTGCATCAAATCCTACCTTATTGCTGAAAATTCTACCTCGGATTTTAAAGATGTGTAAAATGATGAACTCTACTCTATGCTTGAATTCTGTTCTTTTCAGAGTTTTTAGTATAGCATTTTTTTGGTAGGTTAGTAAGGAGTAATCAGTCAAACTAAAATTAATGTGTATGTCATTAGCATTACATTTCTAGATGGAATGTTGGGTTTAGAAATTGACCAAATATCAAAATATTGCCTAATTCCTTGAAGAACTCAATCTCAGTACTAAAAATCTCCTCTAAACTAGGGGTCATAACTGAGTCATGATGAGCTGATTGGTCCATATTTCCTAGAAATTCAAGTTCTTCATCAAAAAGCCTGATTTCTTCATTAATGATTTCCTCAAAATTCAGGTCAGTAAGATCTGACTCACACCCTCCTTCTAATTGTTCACTCAATATTCCCAGGATGTAGTTCACTTCTAGGAGTTGATCTGATAGATCATTCAGTTGGTTCCCTAGATTGAAAATATTGAGATCAATAGTCATGTTCCGAAAAGATTGCTTCATTTGATCAATTCTATAGTTGATCAAAGCATTTGAGGTTGCTAAGAATGGTCTTCTAAAAATGACATGTATCTGACCTTTGGGATTGAAAATGGGCTGCATTTCTAAAATTATAAAATCAACAGGATAAATAAACTCCCAAACCTTAATTAGAACATCCTCGATACCTTCACAGATCTATCAGCTAGCTGATGGGTCTGGTTGGTTTCAATTCACCTACCCCTAGTTATTGATAGACTGAATAGGAAAAAAATTTACACTAGCTCCTAAGTCTAGAAGTGTCTTACCAATGAAAGTCGTTTCTATAACACACGATATAGTAGGAAAACTAGGAACTTTATGTTTCAAAGGCATGAGCTTTGAGAGCATGTCACTGATATTGGAAGCTAGAAAGACTTTCTTGAAAACATTGGTGGTTCTTTCCTTACTGCACAAATTCTTCAAAAAGTTTGCATACGATGGGAGTTTTGGATAACATATAAGAGAGGAATATTGACCTTGACTTGCTTCAAAGTTTTTAAAATTTTTTCTACCTGGGTTGAGTTTTTCCTGGGCTTGAGTCTATCTAGAAATGGAGCAATAGGCTTAAACCTATTGAGATTGAGCTCAGGTTCGATTTCGGTTTCTTGGTCATCAAAAGGGAGTGATTATTGAATAAAGGTATCAGAAGGAGAGAGAGAGAGAGAGAGTTTGTTCAGGTTCGGCATTTGAATAAGAGAAGAAGAACACGGAGTTTGATCCAGAGACATTCTAACTTCATTATCTATCTCTTTCCCTGACCATAATGCATGGATTGCATTCACTTGAGCTGGATAGGTTGAACTTGATCTAGTGTCCTTAGAGTTTGTAACATATTGACTCAGAAATTTTCCCTTCTCTCTCTCACTCACAGCGTTGACTCGTTGTCCTAGTTGGGTTTCTAACGTAGCTATGGCTTGAGTGTTAGAATTGAGTAATTGACCAGTTGCCTGCATGAATGAATTTAGAGTGTTGGATGACTGAGTCAACATATTGATGATCTGTATAGATGCTTTTATCATGGCTTCTAGACCCTTTTGTAAGACAATGAAACATCTCTCGTGATCAGAACTCGGTGGAATAGGATTTACAGGTTGATTTTGAAGAGATTGATTCATTTATGCAGGATTGGGTTGTGAAAAATTATTCGGTGTGTTTAAAGGAACTATGTTTTATTTAGGAAATTATTGGGTTAAAATGGGAGTGAAATTTTATTTTTTAAAAAAATTTCCTGATTCCATGCAAAATTCGGATGATTTCTCCAGCCTAGATTGTAGGTTGGTGAAAACATATCATTCTCAAAATGCTCAAATTTAGCGTTCACTTGACCTAGTGGTTTATTTTTTCCTAGGAGAGGATATTCCTCTGAAACATGGGTTGGAGATAGACAGTTATGGCATCCTGGGAAAAAAACTTGGTTGATTTGAGCTGGAGCTCCTTCTTTGATTTCTGGTGCTGCTAACCATGCAGGATTGTAGCCATCTTAGTTTTAGAGGCTATGTTCTACTCGAGGGAAAGACCACTGGATTTAATTGGGGGAACTGATGAAACTCTTTCATCACAGTGTTCCCACTGCATGTATTTTCTCAGATAAATTTTCCAAAAATTTCCAAGCTTGATCAATATTTTTCATCATAAAATCCCCTTGACATATAGATTCTAAGGATGTCTTTGAAGAATAATCTAATCCTTTATAGATTATTTAGCATAAACGTCACTTTTCTAGACTATGATGAGGATATTAGATAAGAGTATCCTTAAATTTGTCAAAATACTTTCAGAATGGCTCCCCTAAAATTATCGTACAAGATTGAAAGACTGAATGTTATTTCTAAGCTTTTTTATTTTATGGATTGGACACTTTTTTATAGAAAAACGGAAACAAATTTATTCTAAGTTGAGATAAAATTTATGGACAAGCTATATAATCATTTCTTGGCTTTGCCCTTAAGAGCAAAGTAGATAAATTTGAGCTTAGTTGCATCCTTAGATAACTCTCTAATCTTAATCATAAGACAAGTTTTCTCAAACTCAGATATAAGAATATAGGCATCTCGGACTCATTTCCTAAAAACGTGGAGAGTATGTTTACGAAGTGCGGTCTAAGCTCATAATTAACACCATTAAACTCAGAAAGTCTAATGCAAGATGAGATTGCAATTCTAGCAGGACAACACATATCCTGAAGCACGGGTGGATTTGGATTTGCCATTTCTCTAGTTTTAAAAATCGATTCTACACAAATTAAGTGATTTGTATTATCACTAATCCAACCTTGCATACGCTAATGAAAGCTCTTTTCATAATTTTTTATCACTAAAATATCATACTCTATATAAAAAAAGCCTAACGCCCTTCCCTATTGTGCGCCTTTTCGTTTGTGTTCTCCTACTAAGGTTGGCCCACATGATGTAGCTGCTTGCTTCAGCAATTTCTTGAGCAGCTTCTTTTTCGTCTGTCATCTCCTACTAAGGATGAATTGACACTAATGCTCATTCTAGGATAGTTATCTTTCAACAGAGGGTATGACGGTGATTACATGTAGCTCTTCAAAAACTTAACCCAAGCAAACACAATTGAGAAGTTGGGACCCACTCTTCACCATTTTGTTATGCTCGCGTGTACTTTTCCAAAACACTCTTAAACTATTACTTAGTGTGGCTTTCTACTATTAGTCCCTTCAATCTTTAATACTTTGAAAGAGTCCCCCAACTTTTTGAAATTGCTATTAGACCCCATCAATTTCTATAGCTTACTCTCAATTTTGTGTGTGTGTGTTTGAAACAACTTATAAGAATTGGCAAATCTAATAGCAATGTTGATGAAAGCTCAATAATTTGAGAGACTAATTTCATAATATTAAAGGTTTTAAGGACTGATATTAGAAAAATGTCATTTTGTAATTATTTAAAATGAACAAATAAAGCAAAAAGGTTACACTTTTATTTTAAAGGATATATAAGAGCACATTTTATTAGGCTTGTGGTACTATTCTATTTGTGAATTTAGTAAATGTGTATAAGCAAGATAGCACACTCTACATAACACTACATTTACTTGTTTATTGTTGATACGTTTAAGGCCTAATAGATTTCAATGGAGGGTATGTCGTTAATTATGTAAGAGTTGCTTTGAGATTCCGTGTGCCGTCGCCTACTTGGGACTGAAATAACATTATTGCCCTTGCTTGATGAGTAGAAGATTTAAAGTTTTATTTTGTTTGTAAGGGCAATAATGTCATTTGCATGTGGTTACACGCGGCAACCTCACGTGTTCAGCTGCAAAATGAAGATGGATATTTAGGTTTAGTCCCTCAAATCTATAATAATTCCTTATTAGTCCCTCAAATATACAATATTTCCATATTAGTCCCTCAAATCTTTAAAATTGCTCATTAGTCTCTCAATGACCAAACCACCTCTCAATTATGTTTTCACTTCCAAAACCTATCTTTTCAAAAAAAAAAAAAAGGTTACTTGCACTTTGACACCTTATACCTTATTTCACTTTAATATCTCATAGTTTATTAAGGGGTTTTGTCTATAGACCCAAAGAGGTTTACCATAATTTATGTTTAAACTCAATTACTTTTATTTGTATCTTTAGACCCAATCAACTTTATTTATTTATCTATAAACCCAAATTCTCAAATACACTTCATATTTATGTGGTCCTCTCTAAACTTTTTCAAAAATCTAATTTTACCCCTCTCTTTTTCTCCTTTAATTCTCTCACCTCTTTTGCTCTCTTATTTCCTTCTTCAACTTTCATACAAACCCATTAAATACTCCTCAACTATCTTAATTCCTAAGGTTTAAATGCTAAATTTTAGTGAAGATTCATCTATTGTTGGTACTTTAAGGTATAAATTCTCCCAATTTATCAACCTTTAATTTTATAGCATAAATTCACATAAGTATTTGGGAAAATTATAACATTAATTTATTATTTTCTTCATCACAAGTTTTCACATGATTATTCATAACTCCTCATGATTGTTCATTACAATTAATAATAATTAATAATGCTAAAAATATTAAATTGATTTTTAGTTTTCATAATTTTGATTTTAATTTCATATGTTAGAGAGAGAGAGAGTTTTGAGGGATGTGAGGGTGTTTTGGGGTTTTACCTTCTAAAAGTACAAATATAATATATTTTAAGTATGAATTATACTATTTGGGTTTAAAGACAAAAGGAAAGTTGATTGGGTTTAAAGATACAAAAAAATACTTGGGTTTAAAAGTAAATCAGGGTAAAACTTTGGATCTAAAGACAAAACCCTTTTTAAACCTTTCATACCCAAAATCTACAATAATTCCATATTAGTCCCTCAAAGCTGCAATAATTCCTTATAATTTTTTTCGACACTTTGTTATGACAAAGTTTATACTTTTAACTTTGATATACAAAGTTTTACTTTTGACACTTTTGATACCTTGGGTTAGAGTAGCAAAGTTAAAAATATGTAAACTTCAAAGTCAAAAAAGGAAAATTTTGTGGTATAAAGTTCAAATATTTTTAATTTTTGGATTATCAAAATGTTTAAAAAAACTTTGCGTTATCAAAGATTAAAATGTGGTTTTAGAGAAGAGTTTTCATCTACCAAGGTCAGCGGTACTGAGCAGAGGTTAAGGTATGAGGTACCTTCACCTAAGGTGGGCTTATTTATACTGAACGCCTAAGCAAATCAGGTAGTACATGTGTCACTATCTTGTTTGCCGAGATAGTCATGGAATTTACTTGGCGAGTAAATAAATCCATGTGCCAATATTTCATTGGTTTATGTATGAGGATATGATATGATTAATCGAATCAAAATAGCATGATGTTAAAAAACATAGAAAAAGATAAAAATGCACAGATATAATAAACTAAAGGGTAAATTGCACATAACTCCCTCATCTATACCATTTATCAGCTCATTTATTAGCGCTTATCTCATCTCAATTCTTAAGGGAAGGGTGCTAAGTGTTAATAAATAGTTTAGGGGGTTAAGTGCAACTGAAAGTATAGATGAGGGGGTTATACACAATTTAATTTAACCTAAGTTAATTATAAAATGTAGTAATTTTAAAATATTTTGGACATTGACTAGATTTGAAATAACTTTAAGAATATTAACCATTACCTAAATATATATTGACCATTACTATAAAAGTTGCACATAAAACTTAATTTTATAACTAGTCTTTTTAATGTAATTTCTTGATATATAAAATATAGCATTCTTTACATAAACACCCAATTGAATGCACGTGCACCTCCTCACTAGTATTGAGGAAAAGATCTAACAAGAAAAATAAATGTTAATTAATTTTTTCTTTTGTTATATTATTTTTTAATAAAAAAGAAAAAACTAAAAGATCTAAAAGATTAGTGAGGGAGAAGAAGGATGATAAAAGAAAAATAAAAACCTAACTAAACAAATCAAGATCAACCATTTAAAATAATCACCCGTAATTCTAGGCTTAAGCCTGAACTGAACTAGACCTGCTCCTAACAAAAAACTCCTTGAGTGAAAAGATTCAAGTTTACTTGATCTGTTACCCAGGTAGAATAGTACTAGAGGGAGGATAAAGACTAATCAAGTATCTTTTTCCTTGTAGAGCGCCTTACGCAACCCCTAACTTTGTCTTGGACACCAACGAAGTCAAATAAATTTAAACTAGTTCACTTAAAAATTTCTTATTCCTCAGTGAGTTCAAATCATTAGGGGCAAACGTCTAATGGGTTTTAAAGGTTTGGGTTTATGTAGTGAGAAATTAGTGATTTGTGGGCTAAGGAAAGGGTGATTAAATTTCTCACCATATTTTGATTTGGTATTTTTGCCCTTAAGAGTATTTTCAAGTGAGTGCTCAAATCAATATGCTCAAACCACTTTGGCGAATTCCTACTACTATATACAATGCAACCCGAAGAATTAAAAGCAACTATAAGAGGATGAAAAAAAATTCTTTTTTTCATTAGGGTCAACAATCAAATAAATATGAGAAAGAGAGTTCTTATTTGAATTTATTATCGTAAAAGTAATTATTCAAATGGAGGGTGGATTTTATTATGGTCAACAAGAGCAAAGTTTTATTTATTTTTAATTAGTTCCTATTGATGTATGAAATCACATAGTCACTAAACTCTGCTGGATTAGTTATTGATTGAGTGGAGTCCGCTTCCTCTTCTAATATCCGGTGGTGCTGTTAAACTGGAAGTTCACCTACGCCAGAAGAAAAACCTACAGAAGTGCGGAGTTGGGATCTCCGGTGGTCCCTCCGATGGTCAAGTCAGTTTTCGTGGAAAACACGAATATGAATGGACCAGGAATTCACTGGGTTCGATTGCTTACCTGTTCTATTCGACAGTGTGCTATTTATATGAAAGGTAGGAGGATATTTTCGTCTCTTCAATAGGTGAGAAAACTGATAAATGAGTCAGCCCTCTCCTCCATGTGTTGATTGGCGACCGGGCAGATGTCTTTGATGGTAGCTGTGTTGGGTTACCTTTGCAGGTGTCAAGTGGTGAACTGATCTAAGAGTTAACGTTGTTCGCTTGTCATTAATGAGATTATTAATGGGATGGGATTGATGACGTTCGCAGCCGGAACAATTCGAGGTGTCTTAATTAACGCGAGAAATGTAGGAATTAAGGGCTGACAATGCATTTAATGCGATATAGATGTATTGTCGGGACCAAACTTCATGTGACCGTCGTTTGAGTTGAGGGAGCAAATTGGGCGAGTGAATGAGGTTGAGCGTCTAGGGGGCCGACTAACACCGCTATTCGTGTCATCTATAAAGGTAATCAACCGAAAGGTCGACTGGTATCGCCTTTCGAGTCACTCACGAAGGCAGTTGGCTAAGAGGCCGGCTAGTACCGCCTTTCGAGTCGCTCGTGAAGGCAGTTGATCGAAAGGTCGACTGGTACCGCCTTCGAAGTCGCCGTGAAGGCAGCTTGATTGAAAGGTCGACCGGTACCGCCTTCGAAGTCGCCGTGAAGGCAGCTTGATTGAAAGGTCGACCGGTACCGCCTTCGAAGTCGCCGTGAAGGCAGCTTGATTGAAAGGTCGACCGGTACCGCCTTCGAAGTCGCCGTGAAGGCAGTTGATTGAAAGGTCGACTGGTACCGACTTTCAAGTCGCTCGCAAAGGCAGTTGATCATCATGACTTGGTTCGAATGAAGGGCGTGAGGCGTTCATTTGACTCGGCCGGCGAATCTGGGTCGCCTCCAATCAATGGACTAGAACGCTGATTTATTTGATGCATGGATTTCTCCGCTCTAATCAAGGATTAGTAGCTAATTAGCGTTCAGGACCATAATAGTTCCTAATTGTCTCTAATGTGAAAATTCTAACTAGAGGGTTGAATTGAAAATACTTGAAAGAGAACTTGCCTTTTTGAAGGGGTGGCCCCTTTTGAAGCAAATCTTCTCTTAAGTCTTCAATCTTCTTCTTTAAAGTTATTCTTTCACAATGAAACACACAAATCAAAAAATTAAAATAGAAAAATCCTAATTACAAGAACCTTCCCCAGTAACGGCCCTAAAAACTTGATGGGGATAAAAACATGCTAAGTTGCAAGTGCACAATAATCAAGCTATAGTATTTAAAGATATTGATCCACGGGGAAACAGAGCATTAGAAAAACAATCCTATTTGGGTTCTTAGATTTTCTAAGCATAGACTATCAAGTTACTTAAAACAAATATAATCTATCAAAATAATTTTTAAGCAATATTATCACTCATGAAAAAAAATAAACAAATACATAATAACCCTAAAATTGAATAAGCATAGCCTATCAAACCACTCAAGGAAAGCATAGATTATCAAACTCTTTTTACCAATTAGTTCTTTAGTTGATTATCCTAACATGATCATTTTAAGCACAAAGAGAGCAAATAAAAAACACAAAAAACTGAACTAGTTTCATCTAATCCTAGATATTCTACAAGAATTACTACTCATATTATAAAATAAAATAAAAAAGAAAAATATATACTATAAAGTATTAAAGATAAGAAAATATATCTAAACTAGAAAATAAATAAAGAAAGAATAAAAATAAAGCATAAAAAGAAAAAAAAATAAATCTACACGACAAAGAAATAAAAGAGAAAGAAAATAAATCTACATACAAAGCATAAAATAAATCTACACTATAAAGCAATAAATCTACTCTTCCAAACATGAAATTAAAAAGTACAAAAATAAAATCCTAAAATAAGCAAAAACTAAGCAAGAAAATAAAAGAGGAAATGAAGACTTACATTGCAAGAGATTTGTCCCTTGAGAAGCAAATCTTCATCACTAAAAGAGAAAAAGAAAGAAAATAGAAAAAGATTTTTTAACTTATTGTAAATAAAATTTATAATTTGGAAGGTCTTCTAAATTAAGAGTAACCCTACTCTCAAAATAAAATTTATAAAATTTTACATATTCCTCATACGACTCTCTTATCCTATTTATAGCCTAAAACAACCAATATTAGTCGTTGGATCAATCTTGGGCTCTAAGAAATGAAAATTTTCCATTTATTGCATTCTGTTGGGCACTAATCGATTAGGTAATCGATTAGCTCTATTTATGATTCTGCCATTGCTTCACTAAAATGACTATATCTTGAGTTGTGCAACTCGGATTTCGGTCAAACTTAATTTGTTCGATTTATAACTGAAATAAGGACAATATTATATAATTTTAGCTGAATCAAACAAAATTATCCTACACACTTCCACTTGAAATATGTTATAGCACCTCCAACGATGAGCTATCATAGTTATTTTTGCTCTGATTTTTCTTAGGCTTTACTTGGGCTTTTATTGGCTTCCTCTAGGCTTCTAGTAGGCTTCAAGTAGAGGTATATTGGGATGATTTGTGCTCTTATTTGATAAATTCTTTATTTCCTGCAAATTCATAAAACAACCGATATTAGCAAGTATATTTATTCAATAAAATAGATAATGAGGGTACAAATGTGCAATAAAATATGGTGATCGGCTGATATGTTGCAAAATGAGTCATTATGCATGGGAGGAATCTTTGTGAAGGTACGCGATGCTTGCATAAATAATTGTTTCAACAATTCTTCTCAAAGGTAAATAAATATATATTCTATAACCCCACTTGTTGTATATAGATTTTTTCCTTTTTCTTTTTCTTTGATATTATTTTGTATTTTATTTTAAAAAATTTCTTTTCTTTTCTTTTGTTTTTCTTTCTTATAGGAAAATAAAATAAAATATCTCTTTCTTGTTTTTAATTTTTTATTATTAAGATTATAAAAAATCTTTTTTTCTTTTGTTCTTCTTTCTTATATGAAAAAACATAAAAAATATTTTATTTTATTTTAAAAAATTAATTAAAATTGTTTCTTTCCATGTGCCAACATATTTTGAGATGAATCATTGTATAATATTGCTAAATGTCATATGAGATTGTATTTTCTTGTCAAGTCTATTTTTTCTCATTTATATATGCTATATTTGTTGATGACTTATTGATTGACATGCAATTTATGGTTTCATTTCTTCTTTCTTCTCATTCACATGCATGAGATTCACATCATCAAATATGGCGTGTTATTGGTAGATGTTGACTTTAAATCACATTCATGTTTGCATAGGCACGTAACTAGTTGTATGAAGTAAGCTATGAGTAGTTTCTTTTGCACTAACTTTAAAAAAATAAATTTTCCAATGTGCAACTGAATTTCATTGAGAAATTGCATATAGGAGTGTATTTGTTAAAAGATAATCAAAGATCCACACTCATATATATAATCCATGCAAAAAAATTGTCATTGTTAAAGGATAGTCCAAGGCTCACACTCGTGAATTTTTTGTTAGTTGCATATCTCAAAGGGTAGTCATCCTGTACTGAACGAAACATATTTTGAGATCATGTACATTGCCCGCCAAACTCCATCAATCTTTAGTTCATATGTTGATATTTTGGTCTTTCTATGAAAGTTGAGAATATTTTTCATTAGCTTGTTCATATATACTTGTTTGCATGAATATCATATTTGTTTGTTGATTTGAATCACTCTTTCCGATCACGTTTCATATTGGTGCTATGAATTCTCTACACTTACATGAAGTAATTTGATGAGTTTCACATATGTATTGATATCAACTTGTCATTCATATTTTTTATATAAATTTTTATGGACTTGGAAGTATCTCTCTTTTGACATTTCAATGGTACTATTTGATGATTTACTCCTTTCTATATTTCACATGGGAGATTATTTGATTCGATGATTTATTTTTATAATAATAAAATGGGGAGAAATATGAAAATTGGAAATTTGAAAGATGAGAGTTTTGTGAAAATTAAAAATTAGTTTTGAAAAACTTTTAAAAATTTAGGGAGAAGGGGAGGAGAGTTTTGAAACAAAAGAAGCCCAGTTGTAGGGAGAGCTTGATAAACCTGTATCTCAGGTTTAATGTATGTACATATGTAGGGTGAGCTTGCATATCTTGTTTTATATATCATGAAACCGAGAATGTGCATCACTCATGTATCTCAAACATCCATACTTGTGATTTCAATTTTTAGTTTGTCACTATCAAAAAAGGGAGATTGTTAGGATCGTGTCCATACAATCGACTTTATTGATAAATAATAAACCTTCATATTGGTCTAATATATGTTTGAGATGTTGCATATAGGTTACAAGAAGTTAGAATTAAGTTCGATATTGAAAAGACTAAGATGACAAGTTAATCACAGCTAATTCTGGAAAAATATCAAGAGTTAAAATCATGTTTAAGCATATAGGAGTGCCCGTATTGATGTCATGAATCCACAGGAAGAAACAAAACTCAATTTGGTGATGTATAGCTCGAGATATGAATATTTTAGTTAAACAACGTCGAAACAGTTAGCAGCTGGATTGAAACGTATACTAATGCTGAAACTTGCACGGGCCATAACGTTTGACCCGGTTATCGGAATCACTATTATAATAGTGTTTCGAAAAGCTCACAATCTGATCTATAGACCATTAATGGAACTATCGACCATCTATGATGCAAAGTCCAGAGAAGTTTAGATCATCGATGGTGAACAGTAACCATCCTCGATGGTGATGGTTAAGTCGCTAATTTCAGATTTCAGATTTGTTTTTAAATTTTATTTTCGCCATTAATTGTTAGGTGTATAGGCTCTTTCTTCACGTTTTTCATCAGTGATTCCTGACCTAATTGAGATAGAAAAAGAAAGAGGAAGGGAGAGAGTTAGGGTTTCAATTTGGTGAAAGGATCTTGCTCAGACTTCTCAGAAAGCATCATCGACGTCGTTCTTCATCATACGATCATCAACCTTTGAGGAATGCTGCTCTTGGACTTCATTATCATCGTGGTTCATCTTAGAGCTTCGCTTTAATTTTTAAGAGAACGGTTTGTACAATCAAAGAGCTGTAAGATCTTTCTAGTTGCGCTTTATTGTTATTTATTTCTTTATATCAAACTTGTTTTTATGGCGTACTCAAGCCGGGGTAAATTGAGGGTTTACGGCATATTCAAGTTGGGATTGAATTGAGGAATTTGTCACCAGTTAGGGCTAGGGATACTCGTGTCTAAAGAGTTTAGGTTAGACAACTAGTTTGGGAGAAATTAGGGTTTTGGTCTTGTAAGCCTACTGAATCGGATTTGTGATTAAGAAGAAATTTCACACAGTGAAGAAACTCCTTCGTGATAAGGAAGAGTGGATGTAAGATTATTTATCTGAACTACTATAAAATCTCATGTGTTTTCGTTATGATTTTTCCTATGATTATTGCATTGCTTATTGTTTTGTATATTATCTGTTTAATTCTGGTGCATATTCTGTGATATCTCGAAAAACAGTAAGTAGTCCTATTCATCCTCCTCTATGCTTGCATCACAGATCTAGCAGTAACCACCGCCAAACACCCACCTGTAGGCGTTGAAAAATACTTACAAGATCCCGAAACCAACTCGTGACGGGAAGTCGGCGAATGACAACCCATCGGATAATACGAACGTCGAATCGTTGAGACACGAACCCGACGGCAAACCCACAGCGTCACAAGCACGGTCTAAACCGGACTTGAGCGATCAGTTGAAGCTGTTGAACGGAACAAACCAAGAGTTAGTCCGGAACCAAATCTGAGCGGAATCTAAGTCCGGGGAAGACCAAGAGTCAGAATAGGCAGGACCTAAGCCCGGAAGATCGAGAAAAAAAAAACGGCGAAAACGGCGAACCGAGGCCACATGACCGAGTTACCTCGGCCAAGTTGGCCGAGGTGGCTCGGCCAAGTGGCCGAGCCACTTGTGGCCGGCGCCTTTCCCCCCCAATCCTATAAATAGGGGGGGTCTTCCTCAGTTAAGGGGGATTTGGCGGAGAGTTTGGAAGGGCTTTGGGCTGGTATTTGCTAATTTTTGAAGAATTCTCATGAGATCTACGAGCCGTCGTTGCACCGTTCCGAGCACCGGCGATCACAAGTTCGATCTACGTCAGATCTTCAACAGCGAGGTAAGCAAATTCGGGTCGGCTACAGAATAGCGCTGTGATTTCTCCTAGTAGATCTCACTCGCTCCGGCGATCCTCTCCTTCGTGAGTGTGATCCCCTTAGGCACTTCGTTTCCTTCGTGAAACGAGCCCCTTCACGTCTGTAGTTCCAGAACCCGGGTTTCCACCTAGATCGGAATCACGCGGTCGTCCACGGACAAGATCCCCGGCACAGGCGAAGAACCCACACAAGCGAGGATCCCGTATAATAGAGATCCGAGCGTTTGTTCACTCAGGAAGAAGTTGTAATCTTTTGTTTCATTGTACGCCTTAAATAAAAGGCAAATTTTATTTGAATTTTGTTATAAGCTAAAGAAGCTGTAAGCAAGTTCAATAAAGCAATGAATACAAAGTCTACTTTCCCCGCGAACAAGCTGGCGACCACAGTGGGAGCCAACGGCTTCAACAAAGAAGCCGTCGTGTCGCAACGCGGATCCAGATTCCGGTGATAGAAGAGGTCGAGTTGAGTTCGACCAAAGAAGTACGAGGAGTACCTCTTCCTCGCCCGCATCCGCCTCCTCAAAGTCCAAGATGGTCTCGGCGCAAGGAAGACCCAATCGGCCTCGAGCGCGAGGCGAAAATCCACAACCACCACCGCCAAGACCGCAGACAACGGTGGTTCCTCGGCGACAAAGCGGCCAAATTTTCAGAACCTCTATCTCCTCAGGAGATAGTTCCCGCCAATGGCGCCTCTAGGAGAGCCCGTCAGAGGCGACGTCAACGCCTGGCAAAACAAACCGCCTGTGCAAAAGAATCAATGGATGGGGTTCGCTATGAGGCGGATCTAAGATCCAGGTTAACTCAGAGACTGAAGTCTGAGATCGTAGCCGACTCCTACAGCCGGCGACAAATGAAATGGGTCCGAGTCAAACGAAACCGTTCCACACTTCAGAGCGATCCGAAGCCCAAGACTCTCGACAAGCAAGGGCTTTGGTTCAGCAAGCCCGCCAATTGAAGAAGGAGGAGGTGACCAAGAAGCCATCATCAAATCGCTCAGTTTGGAAGCCCAAGTCCGTCGACGGGTCAACTCCGACGAACCCGGCATCCAAGCCCAGCTCCATTGGCAAGCCAATTCCGACCCAGCGCCAAATCGAAATTGTCACCGACAAAGTTGCATCAGCGAAATTACCCACGGCGTCTGCATCCAAATTTGTGGCGAAGTCAACAGCCATGACCACCAGGCCATCCATCAAAGATCGCCTGGGTCCACTAGAAGAATCACGGGTCATTCCTAGTGCAGGGGGTCGTACCCACAAGGACAAGAAGACTCCTGCAGCCCCTCCTATCGGACTGAAAGTCGAAGTCCGAGAGTCTGCTGAGACTTCACGCTCACACAGGCGGAAGTCAAGACGAGTCACTTTGGGCAGTTTTGATGAAATAATTCATCCTCGGAAGGAGATGTTTTCATCTGACAATGAGGACGTTATACCCGAGAGATCGTGCCAACACACGGTAGATTGCTCCGGCACTCATGCCGATGAACTATACTACCGTGTCGGGGGTACGGTGAAATCTCGAAGAGGTTCCCCCAAGCCAACAGTCATGCTTATGCTCCAAGCTTATCAAAATAGTGCTCTCGGAGTGTAATTGTTGTCAAGAAGCTCCAGAAAGGGTATCAGTCTTCCAGAGACTCACCACAGAAACGCCAAGACCTAGGTCAAGGCGATTCCGCACCTCGAGCCAAAGAGTTGCCAGAGCTCACTAACTATATGACCGGCAAGGAACCATCATCATGGCTTATTCCTAGCGCATCGCAACGGTTAACTCGTTTGTGGTCCGGGACTATTCGACGGTCCAATTATGACAAGCTTTTGAAAGGACTACCTTCAGAGGATGAAGTATCAGACGCTGGGTCGGCAATGGCATCCGACAATACAGTTTCTAGTGAGGGACAACCCCAAGAGGCGTTCATGATTAGTGCGGACCAAATGGCCAAGATGCTAGATGAAGCCTTAACCAAGCAGAGGGAGAACTTCAAACTGGAGATGGATATGGCCATGCAACAGATGAAGGAGCTCCATGATCAACAGATCCAAGCCTTGACGAAAAACCAAGGTGAACCGAGTGGTCGCATCGACGTTGATCAAACAGATAGCGACACGGATGAAGGCGAACAGCGTAACGCCAATCACCCCCATAACGTGCAAAATACTGGGGGTGAACCGGAAAATGCTAGGGGTAATACTGTCGCCCATGAGAGCGAAAAGATGAGAGACCTCGAGAGCAAAATCAACTCTTTGATTTCCGCTCAAGAGGTGAAGAAAACCGGCATCCCTTGCCCATATCCTAGAGAGTGGGAATCAATCCCATACCCGGCAAAGTTTAACTTAATAAACTTCACGCCGTTTGACGGGAAGGGTTCACCAACTCAACACCTGATATACTTCAAGTCCCACTTGGGGGTAATATCCGGAAACGAGCCCCTAATGGTTCGGTCATTCGTTGGTACCCTTCGCGGGGCTGCCTTCGATTGGTACCGCCGTCTCAAGCCGGGGAGCATTCACAGCTGGGACGACATGGAGTCTAGCTTCCTCACCAATTTCTTCGACGACGATACCGAAGTATCGATCGGGACATTGCTCGACGAGAAGTAAAAGGACGGAGAAACAGTAGACGCCTTCGTCAAACGATTCCGTAACAAAGCAATGAATTGTCGGGATCCCATCACGGAGGAATTTATTCTCCAAACCTGCCACAATAATCTGTCCTTGGATGTGCTTGAAGCAATGGGGACAGCACCATCTATAACGTGGAAGGACTTGAAGGTTCGTGGAGAGCAAGCTGAAAGGTTCCTTAAGAGGAAGAAAGCAGAAAGAGGCCAGCCGGCAACAAACACGAACAAACAGAATTTTGTGCCACGCGAGGTAAGCGCCAACAAAGTCGTAGGCGCCAATCAAGCGTTGAGCGCAACCACAACAAAGAGCGCAATGCCGCGGCACCACAACAATCGCAGCCTCAATGGCGCCAACAAACTCAAAATCAGAAACCTTCCGGTTCGAGGTTTCCCAAGACTTACTCGTTCAAAGACGAGGAGGTTCCGGGCATCTTCAAATACCTTCTGGAGAACAATAAGATCCAGTTGCCCCCAATTGTGAACCAAGAGGAGGCAAATAAGGTTACAGATCCTAAGTACTGCGCTTACCACAGGGCGGTACATCATCCTACAAAGTTCTGCTACCATCTCAAGGACAAGATTCAAGCCTTGATCGATGTTGGAGTCATTACTCCAAAACCCTCTAAAGAGAAGAAGGTGGGAGCAAATGCAGTCTCTATAAGCTTCGGATCAGTTCCTTTGGATTGGTTTCAACCGACGCCAGTTGTGAAGGTAGGAATGAAGATGGTGAATGAGGATCCTCACGGGCAACGTGAGAAGGGGCTCGTACCGCACACGACAGCAAACGGAGAAATCCTTTGGGTCCACCCTGACTTGCTGGAAGACGATCAGTGGACTACCTCTTCGGCCAAAAAGAAGTCCAAGGGAAAAGGCAAACTATGCCATGCTGCTTCAGCAATTCCAGAGAAGGACGATGAAGAAGTGGCGACTTTCCAGTTTTCTGAAGAAGAGCATGAAGTCTTTGCCACAAGGAGTGGACACGAATACAGCTACAAGTATCCGGAGACTCCAAATCCAAACGCGAAGACGCTGTCAGAACTGGGGGTGGCCACGGCTCCTCTCACTCGTGCAGAGAAAGTACAACAGCAGACAGCTGCTAAAGAAAAAGCAGCTGAAGCAAAGGAGAAACAGCCCCAGGTCCAGGAAGCTCAACTCCCGAAGCAGTCCCGATTCAATCGCCCGATTGTGAGGGATAGACCGGGAACATCGAGCTCTCCATACCGCTTCGATGTCATGGCCCAATTGGCAAACATCCCGGCTAGAATAACTCTCTACGAGTTACTCCGATTGTCGAAAGAGACCCGGGAAGCTTTACAAGAGGCTCTAGCTGATTCTGAAGTGTTCCTCGCTCAGATTAAGCCGACTCCGGAAGAATCTGCACAACAGTGCAACTTGGCAACCAAGCACTTTCCCTGCATCGCCTTTACGAAGGAGGATATGCAGACGAAGAACTCGAAGCATGATAGGCCACTGTACTTCACAGGGTATATCGGTTCCAGTGAAGTTAACTGGATCCAAGTTGATCCGGGTTTCGCTGTGAGTATCATGCCCCTGCGATTAATGTACAGCCTCGGCATTCACGCGATGGCGGAGTCCACAGGCACAATAATTTATGGATTTAACACCAGTGGGACTCGGCCACTTGGTAAAATTCGAATTAAGTGCCAGATGGGGGACTTAAAGTCCGAAGTCACTTGCTATGTGATCGATACAGAGACTTCCTATAACTTGCTATTGGGACGGCCTTGGATCCATAGCAATGTTATAGTCCCCTCCACTCTTCATCAGTGTCTAAAATATGTAGACACCAATAATGAAGTTAAGACGGTCGCGATAAGTAGCCGCTAAAGGAATGGAGAATTATTTCAGCGACTCCCTCCTTTACGGCAATGAATCCGATTAATCAACCATCGCCCAAGCAACGACGGTGAAGAAGCTGATACCGAAGCCAGGCTTGATTACGATGGTGGTTTTGTTATAAATAACATTGTACCCACTGTAATCAATCTTGACGATGAAGAATCATCGGATGAAGGTTGTAATTGGCAACTTGCCGACGAATCAATAAAAGATAATTTAGAGTACCCCTTGTCTCTGACTGATGTGATAACAGGATTATATAATGATCCTGACTTACACTTGCCAACTCGGTCATCTTGCATTACACAGAAGCAGTTCCAAGACTCCTTTGGGACGACAATCATCATCCCAGGAAAATCAAATACTGAAAAAGATTTGGTTTATGGAAAAGGAGAAGCAGTTCCAACACCAAACCATTTCTTAGAAGGAAATGCAGATGACGACGGACCTATATTCCACAAATTCAGATATAGTCCAGAAACACTGGATATCATGAAGAAGTGGGGGTACGACTTGGCACAAGGAGAAGGTCTCTGTTTTGGAAGAGGTCCTCGAGTACCGCCAAAAGCTGCCTATGTCCCGAAAGGGAAACCAGATGATTATTATGCATTCAGGAGAGGATTAGGATACACATCTTCTTCAGAAGAAGAATGTCGTTGGTTAGTCAACAATCAATCCCCCAAGTCGGGAGATGGATATTCATCTAACTCGTCCGCATGGGATTCCGATGTTAGCATCGGTGAAGTATTCAAGGGCTTGATGTCGAACATGACAACAGCCGACCCTGCTACTCTTGAGGATGACGAAGATATGCCGACATGGGAAGATCCATGGGTCCATCAACTCAAACAACAGTTTGGGGATAGGTTCGAGCGAAAAGAACCCCCCACTAAGGATGAGGTAGTACAGGTCAATATGGGCGACGAAGAACACCCTAAGCTCATAAATATCAGTGGCAGTCTTACCGCGGAAGAAAAGGAAGAGTTGATCGCTCTAATCAAAGAATATATCGACATATTCGCCTGGAGCTACGAAGATATGCCGGGACTCGACCCTAATGTGGCGACACATCACCTCAACATCAAAGTGGATGTCAAACCTGTCAAACAACCACAAAGACGGTTTCGTCCACAGCTCTTGACAGCAATTGTCGACGAGGTAAAGAAATTGATAGAATCGGGGTTCATCAAGGAAATTCAACATTTAGATTGGGTGGCGAATATTGTCCCGGTCATGAAGAAGAACGGTTCGATTAGGATCCTCAGGTTTACTACAGATCTAAACGCCGCTGCCCGGAAGGATGATTTCCCTCGCCAATCACCGACGCCATAGTTGACAATACATGTGGATTCGAGGATGTCCTTTATGGATGGCTTTTCGGTATAATCAAATCAAGATGCACCCGATGGCGCCAAACACATAGCTGTAATTATCGGTATATTTTGCTACACGGTCATGCCGTTCGGCTTAAAGAATGCCGGCGCAACATACCAGCGAGCAATGACGAAGATTTTCCAAGATCATCTCCGGAAAATAGTCGAATGCTACGTTGACGACTTGGTCGTGAAAAGCCGTGACAAGAGAGATCACATCAAAGATCTTAGAACGGTTTTCGAGCTCATGCGAGCCCATCAGCTAAAAATGAACCCTGCCAAATCCTTCCTTGGGATGTCCAGTGGCAAATTCCTTGGCTTCGTCGTCACCAATAAGGGAATCCATGTCGATCCTGATAAAGTGAAGGCGATTCAAGAGTTACAACCTCTAAGAAATCTGAGAGAACTCAGGGGGTTACAGGGACGATTGGCATACATCCGACGGTTCATGTCGAACCTGTCAGGAAAATGCCAACCATTCTCAAATTTGAACAATAAGGGCGTGTCATTTATTTGGGACGATGCTTGCCAGAAGGCATTTGAGGAGATAAAATCGTATCTCTCTAAACCTCCCGTTCTTGTCGCACCGCAGTCAGGAAAGCCGTTCTTGATTTACATCAAAGCGACTGACCACTCGTTGAGCGCCTTACTTGCGCAAGACGATGACAGCGGTCACGAACATGCGGTGTATTACCTAAGCCGGACATTAGTCGACGCTGAGTCTCGATACCCAATGGTTGAGAAGCAGTGCCTTGCATTAGTGTTCACGATTCAGAAGATGCGGCACTATTTAGTCAGACAGACAATTTATGTCATCTCCAACGTAAATTCGGTACGAATATTCATGACCCAGCCGGCCTCTATGAGTTGGCGTTTGGCAAAATGGGCCTTACTCTTGTCCCATTATGACTTGCACTTCAAACAACAGAAGTTGGTCAAAGGACAAGCTATCTGTGATCTCCTGGCTGCCAACCCGACGACGGATGCAGCTAATTTATATGATGATCTTCCAGATGAAGTCCACGAAGTCAATACTATAACGCCCCAGCAAATATGGAGGTTGTATTTTGACGGGGCTTCTCGAGCTACCAACGTGGCAAGTGCCCCCGGATGTTCTAAGATATCCGCCGGAGTCGGGGTTGTCTTAGTTTCCCCGGGGAATCATGTCATGCCCCGTGCTTATTCGCTCACTGAACCTTGCTCCAATAACGTGGCCGAATACAACGCGCTACTTATCGGACTTAGTTTAGCCAAAGAGTGGGGTTGAATATCTCAAGCGCATCGGCGATTCACAACCGATAGTCGATTGCATCCGAGGAGACTACGAAGTCAGAAATCTTGATCTAATTCCCTATCATCAGGTAGCCATTGAAATGGCGGACTCATTCGAAGAGTTCTTTATCGAAAGTACATCCTTCGAACGCTTACGCTGATGCATCAAGCGCAAGTAGCTTCACGCACACTCCTCGAGACCGAACAACCGTTACGGTCAAGACTCATCAACTCTTCGCACCAATATACGATAAGGTACAAGAAGACAAGGAGGTAGTTACCAAAGAGGTATATCGACCCAAACTAAATGGAGCCCCGAGATTACGCCCTATCATCGACTACGCCTTGCATGGTATTCGCCACAAGGCGTGAAGGAGAGAGTTAATCGGCGAAGAGCTCCAAGATTCTTTTACTATTAACGTAGACCCGGATGTTATATCGCCGAGGGTATGATGGTCCACATTCTGCCTTTCAAACAAAGAGGCGGAGGAGGTCCTTCGGGAAGCACGGAGGTGAATATGATGCACACCACCGGTCCCAAACTCTGATCGTATCGGAGAATGGGATACTTTTGGCCAACAATGATTAACGACGTTAGCCGCGACGCTGCTGAAATGCCACGATGTCAAATTCACGCTAATTATATGCATCGCCTCCGAGCAGCTTGCATCCTTCTACATCCCGCCATTCGAGACATGGGGAATGGATGTTATAGGTCCCATCTTTCCTCCATCACCAAAGGCGATCGATTTATTCTAGCGATCACCGATTACTTCTCAAGTGGTGAAGCAATCCCGCTAAAAGAAGTAAAAGCAAGTACCGCCATCAAGTTTATCAAACACCATGTTATCTACCGACATCGGTGTTCCTAGGCGATCGTGACATGATAACGGTCCCCAATTCATTAGCAATTCCTTCATTAGGTTTTGTGAGAAGTTCAAGATACAAGACGCCTCGCCGACAAACCTATAATCCAAGAAATGGATTAGCCGAGGCATTCAACAAGACGATTATCAAAATTTTGTGAAGCTTGTGAAAAATAACAAGCGAGACCGGACGATAAACCTGAGAAGCACTCTAGGCATATGGTACAACGCATGCGACGCCAACGAGTGACCCCGCATTCTCCGGCTCACGGGTGAAGGCCTGCTAGAAATTGATTCCGCCACTCCGCGATCGCCTTGCAACGGAGATGACAATTGAAGAAAAACATCAGAAACGTCTTGAGGAACTTGAGATGTTGGATGAAAAGCGCCTGGAAGCTCAACAATGCATTGAGTTCTACCAAGCTAGAATGTCGAGGGCTTTCAACAAGAAAGTTCGACAAAGAACCTTTAAGGAGGAGATTTAGTCCTCCGCCGACGGCCTATAATCCTCAACTCCAAGAAGAAAGGTAAATTTGAACCCAATGGGAAGGACCGTTTATAATAGACAATATTCAAACGGCATATCGCCTATCAATAATAATGGCTAATCGCACAATGCATAAATGGGAAGTTTCTGAAAAAGTATTATCCTTAGTACATTCAGGATAACCCATTTTGATGGGAAGTTCCTCAGAGAATATCTCACTCATTTTCTTGAGGATAACCCTAAGTTATTTTGTTTTCCTCCAAATTCTCTCACCGATCAAATTCATTGTGGTGGGCCCACTAAAATCTCCCCGGTGTAGGCATAAAAATTGCTTATCGGTGCCGATCAAAACTTCGTGACGGTGGGTTGACAACCGACGATCCATTCAACAAACCGACGCCGCAAAACGCATCACCGCGAAAACGCGAGAGAGAGTCGACGAGCACATGAAGAAGTCGGCAAGACGCACGAGCCAATGAAACGGCGGCCGAAGTTGGCTAAACTCAAGCATTGACGAGGCGGAATCAACCGTACTTAGTCCGCCGATGCAAGCGAGCCGTTTGAGCTCGAAGTTGATCGGACACGACTCAAACCCAACGCGACATCACCGGAGCAAAACTAAGCCCGGAAGACCGAAAGAATCGACGGAGAAACGGCGAAACAGCGGAAAAAAGCGACGAGGCGCACACTCCGCCAAATGGTTGGCAGGTTTCAACATTTTGTCGAGCTCCACCGGCCAACTTGGTCCAGGTTTCACTGGGAATGAGGTGGCTCGGCCACCATGGCCGAGCCACTCGCCAACCGGCCGAGCTGGCCAAGTGGTCGAGCCACTTGGTCACAAGACATCCCCCTTTTTGTATAAATAGGGGGTCTTGAAGGTGGGGAAGGTCTTGGATTCGGGGATTTCAAGGCTTCCTGAGGCTTGGATTTTGGTGATTTGGAAGAGCTCTGACTTCAAGAATTCTTGCGAGATCTACGAGTAATCGCGATCTGCCCGAAAGCACCGGCGAGCTCAAGTCCAACGACGCCGATCTATAAGCAAAGGTAACCGAATTCGGTCGAACTACGATACCCTCTAGATTAAGCTTCGCCTTAATCTCGTGGATAGCGCCGGATTTCTCCTAGTAGATCTCACCCGCCAGCGATCCTCTCCTTCGTGAGTGTGATCCCTCAGCGCTTCGCTTCTTTCGCGGAACGAGCCCTTTACATCTCAGAAGTTCCGTAACCCGGCCCTACTCGATCGGAATTGCGCTGTGGTCCACGGACACAAAAGTCCCCGCAAGTGCAAAGAACCTGACGCAGCCGGTGACCTCGACATAACAGATCCTCGTGGTTTGTTTAGGAAGAAGTCGCAATCTTTTTGATTTTCATTGTAACTTTAAAATAAAGGCAATTTCTTTTGAATTTTGTTGTAGGCAAAAGAAGCCGTAAACAAATTCAAATCAATGACAATCATCCCGACTTTTACCGCAACAAGCCGGCGACCATTATGGGAGCCACCGCCTCAGATCGGAGGTCGTTGTACGCGAACCGGGATCCCTATCCCGGTGGAAGAAGAGGTCGAGTTCGAGTTCGACCGGGGAGAAGTTCGAGGAGTACTCCTCACCCTCCTCCGCATCCAGCCCCCGCCGCCCAAGAAGGTCTCCACAAGGAGAACCCGATGGCCTCCTCGACGTAGAGCCCCAAGACGGCGAAGTCCAACCTCGGCCAAGTAGCGAGAAATCCCTTCGGCGCTCAAGTCCGGATGGTGCCCGAGATGAACACCGATGATGCGCCGGCCTAAGCGAAGCTCGCCAAAGGCGACGACAAAGCATGGCTGAAGCTTGCCAAGGCCATGCAATAGATGGGGTCCGCTACGGCCGGATCTAAGATCTAGGCTTACTCGAGGCTTCATTTCAAGTGATCGACGGTCCATCCAAGCCGCCAACCAACGAAAGTGGATCCGTAAACGGAACCGCCCACACTTCAGAGCGATCCGAAGCGCCAAGACTCCTGGCGCAGCACGAAGCTGTGCAAAGCTCGTGGCGTTGAAGAAGGAGGTAAAGAAGCCACCAACGCATCGCCGTGTTTGAGGCCCAAGTCTAATGGTGCCCCAACCTCGCTTGTCCACACTCGCCTCGCACCTAAACCGAAGGATACAGCGCTGTACTCCAACGCCAAGGCTCCAGATAGACGACGCCAAAGTCAAAGCGCTCAGATTGATCGCTGGTGGAGCCAACTCCGCCACCACTACCAAACCGACTATCAAGGATCGCCTGGTCCTTGAGAGAATCACGTCACTCCTCATGCGTGAGGTCGCACTGCTCCAACAAGGACAAGAAGATTCCTACAGCCTCCCTATCGGATTGAAAATCAAGTCCGAGAGTCGCCGAGACTTCAGACTCACATCGGCGAAAAGTCTAGGCGAAGTCACTTTCGAAGTTTCATGGGTTGATCCGCCTCTGAAGGAGACGCCATCCGATGATGAGGATGCACCCGAAAGACGCCGACATACGGCAGTTGCTCCGTACACACCGATGAGTCACTACCGCGGTAAGAGGTACGAAAATCTCAAGGGATTCCCCAAATTGACGCAGCCATGCTTGTGCTCCAAGCTCATTAAGACGATGCTCGAGTGCAATTGCCATCAAGAAGCTCCAAAGGGTGTCGCCTTCCGAGACTCACCACGAGATGCCGACCTAGAACAAGGCGATTCAAGAAAAGGATGATCTCCGAGAGGGTGAGCTGCCGAGGTCACTAATAATATGACAAAGAAAGAATCATCGCCACGCTATTCCCAGCCGCATCGAACGCTAACTCGCTTATGGTCCCGACTATCCGACGGTCCAAATAATGATAAGCTTCAAGGTTACCGCGAGGATGATGCGCCGATATTGGTTCAAGAACGCGATCCGATCATATCAGATCTAGCGAGGGAGCCCCTAAGAAACACTTATGATCGCATGCATCAAGTGGCCAAAATGCTAGACGGGCTGAATAAACAACGGAAAACTTCGTTAGAAATGGAGTTGGCCATGCACGATGAGAGAAATGCACGACCAACGTGATCCAAGCCCCGACAAAACATCAAGGTGAATCAAGTCGCCACAACGCCGATGAAGATGATAGCATTCGATCGAGGAAGCACCAAGATGATAACCCCAACCACGCTGACGCCGCTGTTGCTCATGAGCGAAGATCAAAGACTTGAGAGCAAAATCAATTCATTGATTTCCGCCAAGAAGTAAAGAAGACAGTATTCCTTGCCCATACCCGGGAGTGGGAATCAATCCTTACCCGCCAAGTTTAACTTAATAAACTTCACACCATTTGACGGAAGGGTTCCCCGACGCAAAGACTTGATTTATTTCAAGTCACACCTCGGAGTTATTTCCGCAACGAACCCTTGATGGTTCTAATATTCGCTGGCACCCTTCGGGTCAGCTTCGAATGGTACCGCCTCGCCGGAGCATTCATACCGGGACGACATGGAGTCTAGCTTCCTACCAATTTCTTTTGATGACGATACCGAGGTATCGATCGACGCTGCTCGACGAAGCGTAAAGACGGAGAAACCGTGGACATCTTTGTTAAACGATTCTAACAAGGCAATGAACCCCGGATCCAATAACAGGAGTTCATCCTCCAAACCCGCCACAAAGAACTTATCAATAGATGTGCTTGAAGCAATGGGTACAGACCATCGATAACGGAAGGACTTGAAGGTTCGTGGAGAGCAAGCCGAGATTCCTCAAAAGGAAAAAGGCGAGAGGGGTCACCGAAACGAAGTTCGGGCCGCAACTTTGTCCCACGCTGCAAAGGGAAAGAGCAAGCCAAGACGGCGGTTGCGTAACCAAACGCCTAACTCCAACCCCAAAGAAGAAGAAGAAGCAGCAGCAAAGAATGGCGCCGCAACAGTACAAATAACGGGCAACCTCGGGCCACAAAAAAGTAAGCCTTAGAGCCGAGATTCCCAAGTCCTATTCCTTTAGGGACGACGAGATTCCCTGGCCTCTTCAAATATCTTGTGGAAAATAACAAGATCAAGCTCCCTCCGATTCGTAATCAAGAGGAGGCGATGAACACGAATGACCCAAGATATCGCATACCATAGGGCTTCATCACCCCACTAAATCCCGCTTCACCTTAAGGACAAAATCCGTGCTTTAATTGATGTAGGGTCATTACTATGAAGCCCAAAGAGAAGAAGGTCGGAGCTAATGCGTATCCATAAGTTTCGGTCGGTGCATTGACATGGTTTGAACCTCAACCAAAGGGTCAAAGTTGCAAAGGAAGACGTAATGACTAACCCACACAAGCAACGCCGTAAAGGACTTGTATCGATATAAACCAATGGCTAAGTCTTGTGGGTCCACCTGCACTTACCGGAAGATGAGCAATGGGTAGCCTCTTCTTCAAGAAAAGCCAAGGTAAGGGAAAGGCATGTCATGCTACTTCCGCACTCGAGGGAGACGATGAATGTGGTAACATTCCACCGTCCGGCGGGGAACTCAAGCCCACGCCACCGTGAGGGACAAGAGTATAAATACAAGTACCCGTAAGTCCCCACCTAATGCCAAGACGCCTCGAGCCGGGGTACCAACAAATCCCCCACTGCACGCAGAAAGCGCAACAACAAATGGTCGCCAAAGAAGCTACAAAGAAAGCAACCGCGATGAAGTTCAACTCGGCAGCCTCGATTCACGCCTGATTGAAGAGATAAACCGAACTTCAACTCTCCATACCGCTCGACGCCATGGCCCAATTAGCCAATATCCCCGCAAGGATCACTTCTATGAGTTGCCGCTTATCAAAAGAGACGAGAGAAGCTCTTCAAGAAGCCCTCGCCGATTCGTAAGTCTTCTCACCTGCATTAGGCCGAGTCCAAGAGTCGCCCAAGAATGCAACCTTGCGACAACACTTCCCCGCATCACCTTTACAAAGGAGGATATGCAGACAGGAATTCCAAGCACGATAGGCCGCTATACTTCACCGGTATATTGGCTCTAGTGAAGTTAACCTGATCCAAGTCGATCCGGTTCCACAGGAGCATCATGCCCCCTACCATGTATCAATTGAATCCCCAGCCAAGGCCAAATCAAAGTACGCGAATCTACGGGTTTAACACCGGGTCTCGCCACTTGGTAAAATCCGATAAAGTGCCAAATGGGAGACTTAAAGTCCAAGTCACCGCTATGTGATTGATGCGAGACTTCCTATAACTTATTGTTGGTCGACCTTGGATCCACAATAATGTTATAGTCCCATCTACTTTCATCGTCTCAAATATGTAGACCTAATAATGAGGTCAAGACGGTGGTCGCGACAAACAACCGCTTAAGGGATGGAGAATTATTTCACCGATTCTCTCCTCTACGTAATGAGTCCAAATCAATCATCTACCAAGGTACCTGACAGTGAAGAAGCCGACACCGAAACCGGCTTGGTTATAGTGGAGGTTTTGTTTTAAATGACATTGTACCCCTTGTAATCAATCTTGACGATGAAGAATCGTCAGATGAACATTGTAATTGGCAAATTGCCGATGAATCAATAAATGACGATTTAGAGTATCCTTTATCTTTGAATGATGTGATAACAGGATTATACAATGATCCAAAGTTGCACCTGCCAACTCGATCATCTTGCTTCACACAAAAGCAGCTCCGGATTCCTTTGGGACAACACTGTCATCCCAATAAGATCAAGTAGTGAAAAAGACTTGGTTTACTAAAAGGAGATGCGCCCAACTAATCATTTCTTTGAAGAAGGTGAAGATGACAATGGGCCTATCCTCCACACATTCGATATAGTCCGTAAACACCGGGTATCATGAAAAGATGGGGTATGACTTGACACGAGGGAAGGTCTATGTTTCTGACGAGGCCCTCGAACCCTCCTAAAGCGCATATGTCCCAAGAGGAAAGCCTGATAATTACTATGCATTTAGAAGGGGATTGGGATAATCCTCCTCGAAGATGAATGCTCGTGGTCGATTGATAATAATCCACCCTGAGGGAGACTCGACATTCGCCCCGACTCTTCACTGGGATTCGACACCACTCTGAGAAGCTTTCAAGGCCTGATGTCTAATATGGCCACGATCGATCCTCGCTACTATTGAGGGTGATGAAGATATGCCAACATGGGAAGACCCATGGATCCATCAACTCGAGAGCAGCTTGGGGATAGGTTCGAACAAAGAGAACCCCCACTAAGGATGAGGTAGTCCAAAGTTAATATGGGTGATGAAGAGCATCCTAAACTCATAAACATCAGAATACTCTCCTTCGAAGAAAAGGAAGAGTTGATTGCCCTAATCGGGAGTATATCGATGTATTCGCCCGAGTTACGAGGACATGCCAGACTCGACCCTAATGGCAACACATCGCCAACATCAAGGCGATGTCAAACCCGCCAAGCAACAAAGAAGACGCTGGCCCACAAATATTGGAGGCAATTGTTGACGGCGAAGAAACTCATAGAATCGGATTCGCCGAGGAAATTCAACATCCGGATTGGGTGGCTAATATAGTCCCCGGCCATGAAGAAGAATGGTTCGATTAGGATCCGTCGACTACAGAGACCTAAACGCTGCCCAAAGGATGATTTCCTCCAATCACCGACGCCATAGTTGACAATACATGTGGATTCGAGGATGTCCTTATGGATGGCTTTTCTGGTACAATCAAATCAAGATGCACCCCGATGACGCCAAACACACAATGCTCGTAAACGCCCATCGCATATATTGCTACACGGCCATGCCGCTCGCCTCAAAATGCCGCAACATACCGCCGAAAGCAATGACGAGATTTTCCAGATCATCTTCGAAAACGGTCGAATGCTACCGACGATTTGGTCGTGAAAAGCCGCGGACAAAGCGAGATCACATCAAAGATCTTAGAACGGTATTCGAGCTCATGCGAACTCATCAATTAAAGATGAACCCCGCCAATCCTTCCTCGATGTCTAGTGGCAAGTTCCTCGGTTTTGCCACAAATAAAGGCATCCACGCCGATCCCGATAAAGTGAAGGCGATTCAAGAGTTGCAACCTCCGAAATCTGAGAGAACTCGTGGGTTACAAGGGCGATTTGCGACATCCGACGCATTCATATCGAACCTATCCGGAAGTGTCAACCATTCTAAGTTGAACAAGAAGGGCGGTCGCTTATTTGGGACGACGCCGCCGAAAGCATTCAAGAGATCAAATCAGATTCGCTAAACCTCCTGCTCTTGCTGCATCACGGCCGGAAAACCGCTTTTGATCTACGCCAAGGCAACGGATCACTCGTTGAGCTTTACCAAGCAAGACGACGCATAACGGTCACTTAACAGCAAGGTATTACCCGAGTCAACATTAGTCGGCTACCGAAGTCTCGATATCCAATGGTCGAAGCAAGGTTTGCATTAGTGTTCGCGATTCGTAAAATGCGACACTATTTAGCCTGACTATGTATCTCTAACGTAAACCGTCCGATATTTATGACCCACGCCGCCTCAATGAGTTGGCGCTGGCTAAATGGGCTTTGCTCTTGTCCCAATATGACTTGCACTTCAAACAACGTAAGTCGGCCAAAGGACAAGCGATTTAGATCTCGTCGCAACCGACAACGGACGCGCTTGAGCTATATGATGATCTTCCGATGAAGTCCACGAAGTCAACACTACATCGCACCAACAAATATGGCGATGCATTGTATTTTGATCGGAGCCAAGCCACTAACGTAAGTGCCCGATGTTCTAAGATTTCCACGAGTCGGGTTGTCTTATTTCCCGGAATCATGTCATGCCCGCGCTTATTCACTCACCAACCCTGCTCCAATAACGAGTCGAATACAACGCTACATTTATCTACTTAGCCAAGGAGCCGGGGTCAATATCTCGCGCATGGTGATTCACAACCGATAGTTAGCAGTCCGGTGACTACGGTTAGGAACCCCGATCCGTCCCCTATCATCTGCAGTCGGAAATGGCGCATCATTCAAGAGTTTTTCATCGAATATATCCCGCTTCCAAAACGCTTACGCTGATGCGCCGGGCGCATTAGCCGCGGTCGTTAGCACAACCTTCCGAGACCGAGCAACTAGTCACGGCCAGACTCACCAACTCTTCGCACTATTATACGATGAGGCACAAGAAGATAAGGGGTAGTTACCAAAGAAGTGTATACAACCCAAACCAAGTTGGAGCCCCGAGATTGGCGCCCTATCATCGACACGCCTTACATGGTATTCTACCGTAAGACGAAGGAGAGAGAGTCAACCAAGAGCTCCAAGATTCTTTTACACACGTAGACCCGTGACGTTATATCACGGGTACGATGGTCTTTACTCCGATGCCTTTCAAACAAGGAGGCGTAAGAGGTCCTTGAAGCACACGAGGGTGAATGTGGTGCACACCACCGTCCCAAACTCTACGATCGAATCGAGAATGGGCTACTTTGGCCAACAATGATTAATGACGCAATGAGCACCGAATGCCACGCCGCGGTCAAATTCACGCCAATTATATGCATCACCGCCAGAGCAATCAGATCCTTCGCCACATCCCGCCATTCGAGACATGGGGAATGGACATTGTAGGTCCCATTTTTCCTCCGCCGTCAAAGGCGATCGGTTTATTCTAGCGACACCGACTACTTCTCCAAGTGGGCTCAAGCAATCCCGCTAAAAGAAGTAAAGGCGAAAATCATCAAGTTTATCAAACACCATGTCATCTATCGACATGGTGTCCCAAGACGGATCGCATGACAACGGTCCCCGCCTCATCATTCCTTCATCGTTTTATGAAATTAAGATACAAGACGCCTCGCCGACACTCTATAATCCACCAAGAAATGGATTAGCCGAGGCATTCAACAAGACGATTATCAAAATTTCACAAAGCTTGTGAAAAGTAACAAGCTTAGACCGATGATAAACTCGAGAAGCACTCATGACGACAACCAGCACGACGCCAACCGGGCCACTCGCACTCTCGGGTCACGGTGTGAAGCAGCTCCCATTGGAAATTCAGATCCCGCCACTTCAGACGCCTTTCAACAGATGACGATCAAGAACAACATCGAAAACGCCTCAAGAGCTTGAGATGTTAGATGAGAAGCTCGAGGCTCAACAATGCATTGAGTTCTACCAAGCTAGATGTCAAGGCTTTCAACAAGAAAGTTCGACAGAGAACCTTTAGAGAAGGAGATTTGGTCCTCGCCGCCGACGACCGATAATCCTCACTTCCAAGAAGAAAGGTAAATTCAACCTAAATGGGAGGGTCCGCTTGTAATAGAAACGGTTTACTAATGGTGCATATCGCCATTACCCAAAATGGCGACCGCAATTAATGCCGATAAATGGGGTTCCTCAAGAAATACTACCCATAGTATCTTCGATAACCCGCTTCGACGGAAGTTCCTCGGATGTCTCACCCGCCGCTGAGGATAACCCTAGATTTATCCTCCATCATACCCCACCGATCAAATTCCTTGACGGGTCTACAAATTTTCTGTACATTACCAAAATCCCTCTTTGATTCCTTCTATGAACAAGAGGCCCACTCAAAATTTTCACGCCGAGAGAGAATATAAAATCCTTCCTCTCCAAGCTGAAAATCCTTTTCGTGTCAAACGAAGGGTTTCATCTTCATCTTAGGTAGCTCGACCGGTTGTGGCAAGGCCGATTTTGCATCAGTTGTCCACCAAGGTCACCCGAGTCTTTTCGGCTTCTGGAGGAGATCCCACTCTAGTTCCATCTTCATCTTGGGTAGCTACTTGAAGTGTGCGCCGGGATTTTCGTACTCAGTTGTCCACCAAGGTCACCGAAGTCTTTTCGTTCTGAGTGAGATCCCACTCTTAGTTCCATCTTCCAGTAGCTACCACTGGAGGTATAGGCGCCGATTTTCGCACAAAGTTGTCCGACTCAAGGTCACCCGAGTTCGTTTCTGAGGGAGATCCCACTCTTAGTTCCATCTTCATCTCGTAGCCGACCGGTTGTATGCGCCGATTTTCGTAGACTGTGTTGTCCGATCAAGGTCACCTCGAAGTCTCTTCGCCTCTGAGTGAGATCCCACTCTTAGTTCCATCTTCATTAGGTAGCCGAATGGCAAAGGTACGGGATTTTCGTGACTGTGTTGTCCGACAAGGTCGCCTGAAGTCTTGCCTCTGAGTGGAGATCCCACTCTTAGTTCCCCTCTTATCTAGGTAGCGCCGATCAGTGGGCGCCGAGATTTTCGGATCGTAGTCCGATCAAGGTCACCGAAGTCTTTTTGATTCTACAAAGAAGGAATCATTGCTAGGCCTCATCCCTGAAATAGAACACATTCTTCCTTTCCCACCTCAATCAATCTTCATCCGTTCGGCCATTCTCCAAATAAAAGAAGACACCAAGATTCATCTTGGGGCATTTTATCCGGCTTTCCAAGAAGGATAAAGCCAACGCTTCACACGCTAAGCCGGGTTTAGTCTTCCTCCGATTGAAGAAGACAGAAGTTCGACTCGCATTTTATCCCTAAGCCTAAGAAGGGATAAAGCCAACTTCACACGCTGCTGTCGGCTTAGTCTTCCTCGGATTGAAGAAGACACCAGTTCGATTCGGGCATTTTATCCCGAAGCCTAAGAATGGATAGCTAACGCCTACCACGCTACGGTAGTCAATTCCGTGACAAAAGACAAAGCCTACGATTCAACATCGTAGCATTAAGCCTAAGAGAGTTTCATTCTTTTAGCACAACGCTGTGTGTAGAACGGATTTAGATAATCTACATGCTAGCCCAACTCAAACGGTAGTTGGTAAAGGCTCATCAAACCCGCTGAAGGCAATCGGGTTAATAACCCTAAAGTCACGCGCCACACGCAGCTGTCGGGCTTAGTCTTTCTCCGATTGAAGAAGACACCGTGAGTTCGATTCGGGGCATTTTATCCCCAAGCCTAAGAAGGATAAAGCCAACGCCACACGCTGCCGGCTTAGTCTTTTTCCGATTGAAGAAGACACCGTGAGTTCGACTGGGTATTTCGCCCCGGCCTAAGGAGGGACGAGTTCACGTAAACACGCTGTCGGGTGGTCTTTGCCCGTAAAGAGTAATGTAAGCCGTATTCGATATCATAGCAACAAGTCTAGAAGAGTTTCATCTTTAGCATAACGCCACGGCGGAACGGATCAAGATAATCCGCACGCTAGCCCAACTCAAACGGTGGTTGGTAAGGCTAATCAAACCCGTTGATGGTCGAGGGTTTGCCAAAAATCCTAAAAGTATTATGGTTAATTATTTCTCGAGAAGTAAAAGAATCATAATAAACAATGAAAGGAATGGATCTTATTCATTTGAAGCAAATATAAAAGGAGCTACAACTGCTAAATATCAAGTCTATGACAAAGGATTTGTTGTTCAAGCCGGTGACACTTCATCACTATAAGCCCGGTGGAGTTCTCCCCGCAACTCACCGAAGACGCCCCAATCGGTATTCAGCCTTCATCAAGCTAATCTAGTAATGTGAAGGAAGCGAGGTCGCCTTTGACCGGCGTTTTTCCTTCCTCGCTTTCGCCGAACCCGAAGCTTTGGCTTCCTTCTCCTCTTCGTGAGTTCGCAGCGATAGTACCGCGATGTTCCCGACGACGCCTCGTGGACTTGCTTTCACGCTCGCTGACCTCGACTCGGGTACACTCACGCTGCGGAAACTCTTCAAAGTCTTCTCCCTTGAACGGTCCCCGGACTCGTATGATTGACATGGGTGTGGTACCAATCTATCCGACACCGCAGTGACGCCGGCCAGCCATAGGAGTTCGCGAAAATAACCTCTTGTTGCTCGATATTCTCCTCTTCGCTAAATGCGCTGCTTTCACGAAGCCTTGATCCGAGCCTCGCCGATGAGTCGCCCCACCTCATTGCATGAATCAAAAAGGCTAAACTTCCACACGATAATGCAGAGTTAGCTACCGGGTGAGCCTTGCTCACAACGGTTAGCTACCGAGGGCCACCGACACGCTGAATTTCCCCAAGTTACTCAATATGAATGGGTAGAAGACCATAAAGGTCGCCCATCTAACTCGATAATAGAGACGCCTGCTTCAAACCATTCTCCAACAAAAGGAGACCCATCACAGAACTGAATCAGAATGCCAGATGGCCGGGCAATCTCGCCAGGGTTGAACCGTGGAAGTGGTCCGCCAAGATTAACCTCGGGCCTCCACCATCTATACTGCTGGCCGGAATCTCGGTTTCGCCAAGGCCGTAAGGAAGGCGGCATGGATCGGATGATGGAAGCATCCCTCCACTCATCATCCAAATTATGATAGTAGGCTCAGCTTCGGGCCCTCTCGGGTGCTTGCCTCGCTACGCCGGGCCTACGGGACGTGAGGTGTTCTCCTGATGACCCAAGAATCGAGACTTGACATTTGGAGCCTTCAAAATAGACGAGGAATCGCCTGAGCGTCCGGCTCACCACAAGAGAACAAAGGGTTAGCGTGATCATTTAGGAGGAATATCTTAAAGAATAAAAAAACAAAGATAGGAGAACTCTTCTAAACCTATGAGATTGAGTCACACCTTATAACGGTACACGATTTATTTCATCCGTGATCGAACCCGTGAGAGCGATAAATATAGTCGTGATAAACAAAGTGGCAATATATCCCGCTCTACGGCAAGGGTACGGTATGAAATCGCCCCGCTAAAAATATCGTAGTGATGACCAAGCAAAACCAATCTTTGAAGGCCAATCCCCACGGGAGAATCTCGCCTTCCCAATCGCCACAAAGGAGAACGGGCGGGTTGTAAACGGCACACCAAGCTGCCGTCCCCACAAAGCGAGGATTTCTTCCCAATCGCTTCACAAAGGAGAGCGGCTACAACGATATATATGTAGAATGTGATAATGCCGGGCGCACCACCGAAAGAAGGAGGCGTATGCTCATCACGCAGGCGAAGTTGATCACCTCGTTGAATATGAGATCTTCGCGACGACATCGAAACCGCTAACAAAGACAAATAAAGTCGATATGCAATTGAAAATCGATAAAAGGCATCAAAGAAGACCCATCATGCTGCCGGCCACAATCGGCAACGCCGATCGGATTCGCGTACCGTGGCAAATCCCAGGGCGTAATGATCGGATGCTAAGCGCCAGTGCCGCCCAGCACCTTAACGATCGGTTAGCGCTTTACCACTGGCGCCAAGCGCCGCGCTGCCTCAGCGCCGCCATCGGCCGCCGCGCCTTTATGACGCCCAGCGCCAAATAACGAGCGCCGGCGCCGACACAACGGCCAGCCACCGCCTCGCCACACCGGCCACGCTTCATGCCCTTCACCACCGCTTCGTCCGGCCGGCCAGCTCAGGTATCGGCCACCTATTCATGGCATAATGGTTCTTTTTCTCCTCCCATGCATGCATGCAACAAAAGGGAGAAGAGAAAGAAAGAGAAGAAGAGGAAATATAAACCCTCATCATACCTCGTTGTTCGTGAGAAGATGAGACGACACTTTAGGCGGAAGAAAACGAAGAAAAAGAGCACGTAGAAGGGGCCGCCTAGGTCGAGAAAAAGGAGGATCATGGTATTTATAACAACCCCACATGAACCCAACCTTTGAATAAGGAGTCCTATTTACGATGGTAGGAATTCTAATTGAGCCCAATTGATATCTAAAAGGAATCCAAAACAGCCCAATAATTTATCTTATCCCTTTCCTAAATATTTGGAAAGATTTTGGAGATGCTACCCTACTCAATTCTCCAAATATTCTCCTGTGGTCCAACTCCTACCCAAATAGGATTACGAGTATAAACCCAAGCTTAATTTGTCGAGGCCCTAAGAATATCATATTCTTAGGGATAACTCGATCAGTATGGATCATATCGACGCATCAACGTCAGCCAATCTTACTCCAATCGATTACGAGTATAAACTATTTCCTAATTTGTCGAGAGCCCCAAGAATATTTCCATAAAAAAATATCTTAGGATAACTCGATCGTATGGATTACATCGACATCAACGCCGCCCAATCCTACCCAATCAGGATTACGAGTATAAACTATTTCCTAATTTGTCGAAGTTCCTGGGAAGAATATTTCCATAAAAAATATTCTTAGGGATAACTCGATCGGTGGATTACATCGACATCAACGCTACGCCCAATCCTACTCCAACTAGGATTACGAGTATAAACCAAGCTTCCTAATTTATCGAAGCTCAAGAATATTTTCACAAAAATATTCTTAGGGATAACTCGATCGTATGGATTGCATCGACGCCATCAACGTCGCCAATCCTACCCAACGGATTAAACCAAGCTTCCTAATTTATCGAGCTCCTAAGAATATTTTCACAAAAATATTCTTAGGATAACTCGATCATGGATTGCATCGACATCAACGCTGCCTAATCCTACCCAACTAGGATTACGAGTATAAACCGCTTCCTAATTTTCGAGAGTTCCTAAGAATATTTTCACAAAAATATTCTTAGGATAACTCGATCAAGGATTGCATCGACGCCAATCAACGCCGCCTAATCCTACCCAACTAGGATTACGAGTATAAACAAGCTTCTAATTTATCGAGTTCCTAAGAATATTTTCACAAAAATATTCTTAGAATAACTGATCGTAAGGGATTGCATCGACGCCATCAACGTCCTCAATCCTACCCAACTAGGATTACGAGTATAAACTATTTCCAAAATTTCAACCAGGAGTTCCCGGAGAATAAATCCATATTCTTAAGGATAACTCGGCAACCCTTAATGTCCTCCCACCATAATCTCCAAGAGAGGGATAATCTGATGAAGATGAAAGTCATGTTGACACGGATAATCATATCCTCCTCCGCCAGAGTTAAACCAACAACACACGCCATGATGGAGGAATTAGCCGAAAGTGATGGTTATGAAGTTCCATGTATTCGACATGCCAACGCTGCCAACAAGGAGTTCGCCGATATACGGAGAAGTCCAAAATCTCATGGTTAGTCAAACAACCACCAACCGCATTAATGAAGTTACAAACAAAACTCACCCACCTTCGAAGTCAAGATAACAAGCGGTCATAATAAATGCAAAGACCGCGATCTTATTATCAGAACTTACAAAGAACTCGATGATTCAAAGAATCAAGATTTGAAGCTATCTTTGGGATCCTCACCAATCAAGGCCGGAACTATCATGTCCAAAGCATCCTGCACTCATCAAGAATCGAGACCGACGCTTTGGAGGGGTATCTCAGAGGCATAAAAATTGCTTTATCAAGCACCGCATCAAACTCGTGATGACGGGTTGACAACCTACCATCCATTCAACAAACCGACGCCGCGAAAACGCATCACGCCGCAAAAACGCCGTGAGCCAGTCGACCCAGCACATGAAGCGCAAGTCGGCAAGACGCACGTATAATGAAACGGGCGCGCCGAAAGTTGGCTAAACTCAAGCATTGACGAGACGGAATCAACCGCACTTAGTCCGGCCGGATGCAAACCAGCCGCTTGAGCTCAAAGTTGATCGACACTGACTCAAACCCAACGCTACATCACCGAGCAAAACTAAGCCCTAAGACCAAAGAATCGACGGAGAAACGGCAAACCGAAAAAAGCGACGCTGGATTATTAATTCTACCAATGGTTAAGCGGTTTCGCTTCACTTTGCCGGTGCCATCGCCAACTTACGAGGTGCTCACAGGTGGTCGAGATTCTGCCACTTGGCCAGCCTCCCACGTCCTGGCCGCAGGCACCTCTGCCCAGGTGGCTCGCCACTATGGTCGGAGCCACCGGCCAACCTGCCGAAGGCTCTACCTGCGGCCGTTTCACTCTGGTCACAAGACACATCCCCTTGTATAAATAGGGGTCCTGAAGGTGGGAAGGTCTTGGACTTGGGGATTTCAAGGCTTCCTGAGGCTTGGATTTTGGTGATTTGAAGAGCTCTGACTAAGAATTCTTATGCAGATTCACGAGTAATCGGCATCTGCCCGGAAAGCACCTACAGCCAAGTCCACGACGCCGATCTATAGCAAAGGTAATCCGACTGGTCGAACCACGATACCCTCTAGATTAAGCTTCGCCTTAATCTCGGATAATGCGGATTTCTCCTAGTAGATCTCACCACCAAAGCATCCTCTCCTTCGTGGAGTGTGATCCTCAGCGCTCGCTTCCTTCGTGAAACGAAGCCCTTTACATCTGTAGTCCTGCAACCCGGTTCTACCGATCGGATTATGCAGGTGGTCCACGGACACAAAAGTCCCCGACAAGTAGCAAAGAACCTGACGCAAGCGTGACCCCGACATAACGTAGATCCCTCGTTTGTTTAGGAAGAAGTCGCAATCTTTTTGATTTTCATTGTGACTTTAAAATAAAAGGCAATTTCTTTTTGAATTTTGTTGTAGGCAAAATAAGCCGCAAACAAATTCAAATCAATGACAATCATCCCGACTTTTACCACAACACCGGTCCAACCACCAAAAAATCCCTCTCGATTCTTCCACTAACGAGAGGTCCACTTTCAAATTCGGTTAGCAATCCTATAAAAGCTAAAGCTATCCTCATTCTTCCAAGATTCTCGAGTGGAGACCCCCTCTTAGTTTTCATCTGGGAAATAGAATACATTCTTCCTTTCCCACATTCACCGAGATAGGACATCCTTCCTTCTAAGCAAGAGATAGAATACATTCTTCCTCTCTTGACCTAGATTCTCTGAGTGGAGATCCCACTCTTAGTTTCACTTTCAAGATTCTCAAAGTGGAAATCCCACTTTTAGTTTCTTTCACCTGAAACAGACAAAAGTCCTTCCTTTCCAAAGACTGAGATAGGAGACAAGATCCTCCTTCCTCTCCATCAATAAGAGATAGGACAAAACCTTCCTCTCTTATTTCATTGTGAGCTCTGAGATAGGACACAAAACCTTCCTCTCCACCGGCAAGAGATAGGATACAAAACCTTCCTCTTTGTTCATCCCTTACCCTGAGATAGAGACAAGATCCTCCTTCCTCTCCACCTTCAAATAGAATACATTCTTCCTTATCCCTGGCTCACTGTTTCTCCCACAAAAGAAGGTACCAAGGTTCATCTTGGGGAATGTTATCCCAAATCCTAAAAGGATAAAGCCAAATACCACACGCTGTCGTTAGTCTTCCGTGAAAGACGGCTTCACGATTCAACATCGTAGCATTAAGTCTAAGAGAGTTTCATTCTTTTAGCACAACGTTGTGTGTAGAACGGATTTAGATAATCTACATGCTAGCCCAACTCAAACGGTAGTTGGTAAAGGCTCATCAAACCCGCTGAGGGTCAGGGTCAGCAATAACCCTAAAGTCGACGCCTAACACGCTGCTTCCTTAGTCTTTTTCGATTGAAGAAGACACCGAGTTTGATTCTGGGGTATTTTATCCCTAAGCCTAAGAAGGATAAAGCCAACACCTCACACGCTGCCCGGCTTAGTCTTTTTCCCATTGAAGAAGACACCGCATTTAATTCTCGGGTATTTTATCCCAAGCCTAAGAAGGATAAAGCCAACGCCACACGCTGCCGGCTTAGTCTTTTTCCGATTGAAGAAGACACCGAGTCGATTCGGGGTATTTTATCCAAGCCTGAAGGGATGAGTCTACGGTAACACGCTGTCGGGTGGTCTCTTGCCCGAAAAGACAAGCCTATGTATTCAATATCATAGCAACAAGTCTAGAAGAGTTTCATTCTTTTAGCACAACGCCACGCATGAACGGATCCGTGATAATCCGCGACTAGCCCAACTCAAACGCTAGTTGGTAAAGACTAATCAAACCGCTGATGGTCGAGGGTTTGCCAAAAATCCTATAAGTATTATGGTTAATTATTTCGATTTAAGTAAAAGAATCATAATAAACAATGAAAGGAATAGATCTTATTCATTTGAAGTAAATATAGAAGGAGCTACAACCGCTTAAACATCAAGTCTATGACAAAGGATTTGTTGTTCGAAAGGAGACACTTCATCACTATAAGCCTGGTGGAGTTCTCCCCGAATCCCCCAAGGACTCTCATCGGTATTCGTCTTCGCACGCTTCTTCGATCTCAGCCGCTTCAACAGCTTGAGTTCCCTAGACGACGGGCGCAGAGCTTTTTCCTTGTTGGCCTTTGCCAGCCTAAAATACTCATCTTATCTTCCTCGCATGGAGCTCTCCCTCAACAAGATATCCTCTCCGCGACTCGCTACAATACCAGCTGATATGGCTTAGGGAAGAATATGTCTCAAGAATGTACCGAAGCTGATCGGGCTCTCTCAGATCCGACTCTCGAGCCCAAGAAAACACGAAGCATCGCGCCATGCCTCTAAACGCCAGTTTGCCCGAGCAGCCAGTATGAGGAAGCTCCAGCTGCCCGCACTTCTGTAGTCTCGGCTTTCTCCGATGAGCGAGGTCATCAAGAATGGCTCGAGCTACCAGATAACCCATATCCCGTATCAAGGCCATCCGGATCAAACAGCTCTGAATCGATGAAGAGAAAGCCCGCCATGGAGAACCTTTTCGATCACCGGTTCACCAAGGAAAAGAACGAAATGCATTTCCAAACAGATAATAAAACGAGATGAATCTTCATCCAAAGATCAGCTCACCAAATCATGGAGTCGAGATGTAGGCTCTACCAAAAGAAAAGAGGACCTTAGAATCTTTGATCAAGAAAACTGGCTAAGTCATATTCGCTAGAGGACTCTTACCCGCCTCCTTCAAAGATAGTTTCGTGGACCGCGAAGTCTATAAGAGGAGTAACTATCATCGGGACATCGCCAACCGCAAATGACCCTCAAGATGCTCATCTATCTCAATACGCTGAGTAGCCGACCAAAAGCTAGGAAGAGGAGTGCTTGCCACTACACAAAGGGAATTTCTCAGCTCCTTTAATTATAGTAGTATTGGCCAAATGGTCGGTCCTATAATTAATCGAAGAGAAAATTCATACCTTCTTCGTGGATTGTGGCTTGGGTAAATCTTCACCAAGAGCATCGCCATCCCTGGACTGCTGCGAAGAGTCATCCATGGAAGTGTTGTCGATAAACCGCCTTCCTAAATCTTCCATTGAGAAGTCTCAAAAAGAAGGCATTAGGAAAATGAATGCTAAGAGGTAGCGAAAGCAATGGGTAAAGCTACTTACTTCCTACAGCCGAGTTAACCTCTTAGTCTCGTTCGCGACATTTGTCTCCCGCACTTCGCTAAAAGAGCAAAAGCTAAGAGGCAATTAGAGGGGTACGACTCAGTCATTTAATTCTCGTGATTCGCCATCTAGAGAGGAATTATCGATGTTAGATGTACCGGATTCACCGAATCAGTCCTACATGGTCTCCTCCGCCATAGCTCCATGCATTTGTTGAGTAAAACTTGGCTCAAGATGAGCGTAACCGGGCCCAACAGATCGTGGTGAGGAAAATCAAAGCCGTAATCATAATCCCTAAAACCCTCGCAGATGCAAACGCGAGAAATGTCGGGCCAAAAGCCAAAAATTTCGATTACATCACGGTGAATTGTTACCTCCACATCGACCGGATCATCGCCGTCAAGTCTACATCAAAGGACCGAGGATTCATGCGAAGTCTTATGGGCTAACTTCTTTCGCTTAACCCTCGAGAAGGTCGAATTTCTTCTTCAATGATTTTCCGAAAATTCAGCTTGAATGAGAAATCCAATAGAGAGGATGAGAAAACGAAGGGGAAAAGGAGAGAGTACCGAGATCCTTCTCATAAACCGCAGCTCCGCTGGTCCTTCCTAAAGTCCCGCCAGAGTTGTGGAACTCCTCCTCAGCCTCGCTTATGGATGAGATTGGCGCGCTTCCTCCGAAGCTTGAACAAATTTTGGTGTTCGAGTGTCGGCCGCAACGATGCTTCACCACTGATTCGAGATAGCCCTCACAGGACTCGCTCGTTAGCTACTAATAGCCAACCGCAATGAAGGAATGTCGACTCACCGACGGTCCGAGCTCGAGATCAATCTAACACGGTACATCCCATGACGCCCACAACCATGCTCGGCCATCCACAAGTCCACTACGAAGTCTGGAGCCATCGGTTCGGTTCCCAACATAAAGTTGGTCGTGAACCGAACCGGCGAAGCAAAACGGCAGGAAAATAAGGCTCAATGAAGCATTCTCTTTACTCGAAAGTGAGATACCCGCCCGATATTCACTAGCCGCTTGAAACAGCCCAATATCAAGTGAAGTTCGCTATGTCTTCGCACCTCCTCGCCGATCAAGGACTCACCATATTGACCGAGAATCGAGGAAAACATCCGAAAAGATCCACCTCTATGAATCTCAGACTGCTTGATCTCAGAAGCCAGCCTTCCATCCGCAATCCTCTATCAACCGCAAGAAAGGAGTAGACTAACCGTGGAACCCGTGTCACATCATGTCGGACGATGAAAGACCACCAAGCCATCAAATAGGTATATGGAAGCTCTACTCAGCGAAGGAATATGAGAGGATGGCTCATCCTTTCCTCGAGTAAACGCCTGACTATATGCCGCAATCCACGGTGAATATTGGCCACCATTACCGAAGGAGAGAGAGTTCCTTCTATGGGCAAGCCGAATCGCAGGATAAAGGACCTCCAAAGGAAAGGCATCACTAGATTGATATGGAACCACATTTCTACCAGATTGCAAGATAGCCGCTAAAAGAGTTATCTACCGATAGGTTTCACCGCATGCCACGTAAAGGTTGCAAACTTGGTCCCCTGGGAAAACCATCTTTAGCGAATGAGCCGTGATAGAGTTAGCCTCGACCTCTCGATCAGTTCATTAACCTTCGGCGAGTGAGCGTGACAGCTCACATATTTCCTCGCCAGATTTGTCCTCCAAATGCCGGAACAGAAACGGCGACCGCTCGACTCACTTGCAATTTCCTTTGGCTAAGGTTCGATTGGGCCAAAGCTATATAATAATGACAAGTGAGATCCCATAAAGTCTTGTAACGGCGGGTGTGTTTCTTCACCACTCGCCTCTTCGATTGAGGGAAGTACTCCGATACAAAGATCTTCCCCATGGGTAAACTCGAATACTGGCACATCTCATGTAAAGCCAGCCCCAACTCGCGGTTTAGTGAAAACGATTCAATGGATTATAGAGCTCTCAATAAGGTGAAGAAATGGTTAGCTGATTGGAAGGCCATACATGGTGGCACAATTGTCAATACAAAGCCGCAAGCACGAAGTTCTCCATCCCATCTGCTGAGGACGAGTTAGTCGCGACCACCAATGTTTACCGATGAGTGAACCCAACCAAAATCTATGACTAGATGACGGATCTCCGCCCCAACGAGCGAGGGTTCTTCAAAGTTGAGGCGAATAAAAGCTCATCACGGGCGTGTGTCCAACCCCACAATTCCGGATGAAGACCAATGATACGATTCCCGCTGGAACTCGAACCGGCCGCCGGGTAATAAACCCGCAATGGATATGATCATGCTCTACAAACGCCAAGACATACCGCGGGTACAAAGATGATGTCCGAGGTCGGTCAATGAGAGCCGACGAGGTATCCGGGAATATACAAAGGACCTCCGCCGTCAGGTTCAACCACCGCCACTCGATAAGAGTCAGATCCGATCCTTAACCGGTCAGCCAACGATAATCTATTTTTCCAAAGGTTCGCTGGAGCTGGTGTCTTTACAAGTGGCGATCGGTCACCAATAGTCCGAGAAGGCGGAATTCCTCAACTACAGCCCAATCGCCGGGATGTACCGTGCAAATCGAGGCGAGATAAAAATCGCTGGATCGCCACACGGAGTAATATTCACTGGCGCTCATCAACCGCTGTAAGTCTAAAAGCTCCCGAGGAATAATCAATCAAATCAAAAATATTCGCTAGTAAAAGGCGCTGAATTCATCTTACATAGATTGAGTCACGACCTTATAACGGTAATGACGATTTCATCCGTATCAATATCCCGAGAATGATAAATATAGTCGTGTAAACAAAGCGACAATATATCCCGCTCTACGAGCAGGGTACGGTATGAAATCGCCCCGCTAAAGATATCGAGACGGTGATCTTGAAGCCTCAATCCTCACGAAGGAGAATCTCGCTCTTCCCAATCGCCACAAAGGAGAACGGCTGGGTCGAACGAAAGTGTACATGAGAAGATGAAACATTTGAAGCCTCAATCCTCACGAAGGAGAATCTCGCTCTTCCCAATCGCCACAAAGGAGAACGGCTGGGTCGAACGAAAGTGTACACATGAGAAGATGAAACAGACCAAGGCCGTCCCTCAAAAGGAGGAGGATGGCTTCCCAATCGCCACAAAGGAGAGCGAAGCGGGATACAACGATATATATAATGAAGATGATAACGCCGGGCGCACCACCAAAGAAGGAGGCGCGGCATTCACGCCTGATGCGAAGTTGATCGACTTTGAACATGAGATCTTCGCGACGACATCGAAACCGCAAAGAAGACAAATAGAGTCGATACACAGCTTGAAAATCAACAAATAAAGTGTCAAAAAGCCCTGACACCAATGGACTACACCGCCCGACGCCGAAGCACCTGACGAAGGCCATGGGCGCTGGCGCTCATACGGGCCATGCTGGCCGCTTCGGCCATTGCTGCTCGACCATGGCGCTGGCGCTCAACAGGCAAGCGCGTTCAGCCGCTAACGCTTCGCCGCTGCCGGCAAGACCACGCCAACGCCTGCTGTCGACTCTTCTTCTTCCCCGACACCTGAAACAACAAAACAAAACAAAGAAAAAAAAAGGGAAGAGAAGAAGAAGAAGAAGCGCTGTAAAACACTCGCATGTACCTCGTTGTTTGAGAGAGATGAGACTACGAGAGACGAGATGAAAACAAGAGAAAAGAACACCAAGGGGCCGCCTAGGTCGAGGCAAAGGGGATCATGGGTATTTATAACAACTCCTAATGGGCCCAAATCAATTCTAATTAGGACTCTTATCAGCCCCTAATTAGGAGTCCTAATTGGAACCTTATCCGGATGTCAAAATAGTGCCAAATCAGTCCGTTGGTTGGTTCCTACTCCTCCACTATATTTGAAAGATTCTCAAGATTTATTCGACAGATAACACCTCGCTGAAGGCCCCCGACGCTAATCAACGCCTAATCCTACTCCAATCAGAATACGAGTATAAACCGCTTCCTAATTTGTCGAGAAGTTCCTAAGAATATTTCCATAAAAATATTCTTAGGATAACTCGATCGTATGGATTGCATCGACGCAAATCAACGCTGCCGCCTAATCCTACTCCAATCAGAATACGAGTATAAACCGCTTCCTAATTTTCAACGAGAAGTTCCCGGAGAATAAACCCATATTCTTAAGGATAACTCGATCGTATGATTGCATCGACGCAAATCAACGCCTAATCCTACTCCAATCGTGAATACGAGTATAAACCGCTTCCTAATTTGTCGAGTTCCCAAGAATATTTCCATAAAAATATTCTTAGGATAACTCGATCGCGGATTGCATCGACGCGAAATCAACGCTGCCGCCTAATCCTACCCAATCGAATACGAGTATAAACCGCTTCCTAATTTGTCGAGAAGTTCCTAAGAATATTTCCATAAAAATATTCTTAGGGATAACTCGATAGTGCGGATTGCATCGACGCAAGTCAACGCTACGCCTAATCCTACTCCAATCGTGAATACGAGTATAAACCGCTTCCTAATTTTCAACGAAGTTCCCGGAGAATAAACCCATATTCTTAAGGATAACTCGATCGTATGGATTGCATCGACGCTAAATCAACGCCTAATCCTACTCCAATCAGAATACGAGTATAAACCGCTTCCTAATTTGTCGAGAAGTTCCCAAGAATATTTCCATGAAAAATATTCTTAGGATAACTCGATCGTAAGGATTGCATCGACGAAATCAACGCTACGCCTAATCCTACCCAATCAGAATACGAGTATAAACCGCTTCCTAATTTGTCGAAGTTCCCAAGAATATTTCCATGAAAAATATTCTTAGGATAACTCGATCGCGGATTGCATCGACGCAAATCAACGCGTCGCCTAATCCTACTCCAATTAGGAATATGAGTATAAACTATTCCCCAATTTTCAACGAGAAGTTCCTGGAGAATAAACCCATATTCTCAAGGATAACTCGATAACCCTTAATTTCTCCCATCGTGATACTCCAAAAGGTATAATGAAGTCTAAACTGCTCGCTTTGAGGAGGAGTTCCCGGATTCCACAAAAAGTACTCTTGGGGATAACTCGATCATCGCCAATAAAGTTTGAGGGTCATAACGATGCCGGTCAACGCGTCTCGGAAATCCTTCCCCACCAATTCCGTAAATGAGGATTTACAAGGCCAAATTGTCTCCTCGCTTCGACAAGGAATCCTCGGAGGATTTTTCCATGAAAAATATTTTTCCTCCTCATTGGTCAAACCAACAACACACGGATGATGGAAGAATTAGCCGATTGAGGGTTATGAAATTCCACGATTTGACATCAACGGTCGCCAACAAGGAGTTCGCCGATATAACGGAGAAGTCCAAAAGTCCGATGGTTAGTCAAACAACAACCAACCAACACGAAGTTACAAACAAAACTCACCCACCACTTAATCAAGATGTCAACAAGCGGCCGACTATAAATGCAAAGACCGCGGACCTTATCGTAAATCCTACAAAGCACCGGATGATCTAAAAGAATCAAAGACTTGAAGCTAACTTTGGGACCTCTCACGATCGAAGGCCGGAATCATCATGTCCAAAGTATTCCGTGCTTGCCTATAAAAGAACGAGATCAAACACTTTGGAGGGGGTATCTCAGAGGGCTGAAAATACTTACAAGATCCCCGAAACCAACTCGTGACGGGAAGTCGGCTAATGACAACCCATCGGATAATAATAACGCCGAATCGTGACACACTAACCCGACGGCAAACCCACAAATACAAGCACGTCTTAAACAGACTTGGGCAGACGATCGATTTCGTGAATCGCTGAACCGAACAAACCAAGAGTTAGTCCCGAACCAAATACGACGGAATCTAAGTCCGGGAAGACCAAGAGTCAATAGGCGTGACCTAAGCCCTAAGATCGAGAAAAAAAATGGCTAAACGGCGAACCGAGGCCACATGGCCGAGGTGGCTCGCCATCATGCGGGTGGTGGTCGGCTTATCATGGTTCGGTGCCACGGCCAACTTGGCCGAGGTGCCTCATGCCGAGGTGGTTCTACCATCATGGCCGAGCCACTGGGCGCTTCAATCCTATAAATAGGGGTCTTCCTCGCTAAGGGGATTTGGCGAGAGTTTGGAAGGGCTTTGGGCTGGTATTTGCTAATTTTGAAGAATTCTTGTGAGATCACGAAGCCGTTGCACCGCTCGAAAGCACCTACATCACAAGTTCTATCTACGCCGATCTTCAACAACAGGTAAGCAAATTCGGTCGGCTATAGAATAGCTGTGATTTCTCCTAGTAGATCTCACCGCCCTACATCCTCTCCTTCGTGAGTGTGATCCCCGGCTATCCTCTCCTTCGTGAGTGTGATCCCTAGCGCTTCGCCTTCGCGGAAACGAGCCCCTTCACGCCTCAGAAGCTGCGTAACCCTGCTTCCACCTAGATCGAATCGCCCACACCTGACAAGATCCCCAAGACAGCGAAGAACCCACACAAGCTGGTGATCCCAGATAATAGAGATCCGGCGTTTGTTCACTCGGGGAAGAAGTTGTAATCTTTTGTTTCATTGTACTTTAAATAAAAGGCAAATTTTGTTTGAATTTTGTTATAAGCTAAAGAAGCCGTAGCAAGTTCAATAAAGCAATGAATACAAAGTCTACTTTCCCATGAACACCACCCACACCCATCCACCCACCCACGCTCCAAAGATATATATATATATATATATATATATATATATATATATATATATATATATATATATATATATATATATATATATATATATATATATATATATTATTTTTGGTGAGGATCTGCTACTAATGAAAGTGTCATGATAATTAACAACAAAGAAACCCGTACTTCGTTGAACCACAAAGGTGGCTAGCAATTGTGTTAGAAACAGGGCAAATCAAGAGAAAGGTGTAATTTTATTCATTAGTATTGGGGTCTATATATACAAGAGGAGTGGTCTTATTCTTCTACTCTATCCGATGTGGGACTAAACAAAATGGGTCTATTCCTATCTAACATAAAGAAATAACTCTCAACACTCCTCCTCAAGATGGGCGAAAGATATCTATTAAGCCCATCTTGTCACACCCTCTAGCTAGGTCTACTGAGCTAAGTCCTTAGTCAAGCAACAAGTACTGATCCTTAGTTGGAACATGGCCTAACTCCAAGAGCGCCCACTGCTCAGCCTTCTCTTTGATGAAGAACTTTGTCAATCTCGATGTGCTTGGTTCTCATGTCAGACCGATTGTTGGCACATCGATAGCTGATTTGTTATCGCACCAAATCTAATCTTGGCCCCTTGATCTAGCTTTAGCTCCACTAGCATGCTTTTCAGCCACATCAACTCCGCAACCCCCACGACCATTGCTCAGACTGGCTTCATTGCTGATCTTGCCACCACAGATTGCTTCTTGCTTTTCCAAGAGACTAAGTTGCCTCCTACAAATATGCAGTACCCTGAGGTAGACCTTCTATCATCTCCGCAGCTAGCCCAATCTGAGTCACAAGAGCTCTCAATGTTCACATGGTCACTCCTCCAATATCACAAGCTGTAAGGCACCCTTCAGATTCTTCAAGATCCGATATATCAGATCCATATGACCCTTCCTCGGGTCATGCATGTAGCGGCTCACCACGCCACCGCGAAATAAAATGTCTAGGCGTGTGTGACTCGGATAGATCAACCTACCAACCAGCTCGATATCTCTCACGATCAACTGTTCTCCGCCAAAGAATCGCCTTGAACCTCGATCGATCGGTGTAGTAGCGGTTTGCACCCCAACATTCTGTCTCGTAAAAGATCCGGTGCATACTTCCTGCGGGAGAGAATAATCCCTCCGCCCATGAGCTATCTCTATTCCAGGAAAGCATGCCCACCTGCATCCTTCACTTCAAATTCTTTGCTCAATCTCACCTTGAGCTGGGCAATCTCTTTCTCATCATCCCCTGTGATGATCATGTCATCTACATACACTGCAAGTATAGTGATGTAGCCCCCACTTCTTCGAAAGAACACAGTATGGTCGGCATTGATCTGCTTGTATCTCATACCAACCATAGCCCTCCCAACCCGCCAACCATACCGAGACCGCTTAGCCCATACAGACTTCTTCACCAGACTTTACCCACTGTCTGTCTTGTGCCAAATCCTGGTGGTATCTCCATATACACCTCCTCCACTAGATCCCCATGAAGAAACTCATTCTTCACGTCTAGTTGGTGTAATTTCCATCTACTATTTGCTGCGAGAGAGATCAGTGTCCGAACAGTGCTCATCTTCACCATTGGTGCAAAAGTCTCATCGTAGTCAATGCCGTATGTCCGGCTGCACCTTTGCCACCGCCTTGTAGCGCTCAACCCGCCTCTTCGATTCTCGCTTCACAAGAACACCCATTTGCATCCTTGCTCTTTTCCTGTGGCGGTGTCACCAACTCCCATGTATGGTTCTCCGTGAGCCCTCACTGCATGGTCGCCTTCCACTTTGGGTCCTTCTTAGCGACCTACCGGTTGTTAGCTATAGTAACAGTAATCTAATGATGCAATGAATGCTCCATGTGAAGGGGATATGTTAGAATAGAAAATAAATTGAGCAAGATCCCAACCATATCGTGGGAGGATTACCCACATTCTGAGTAGTTCTCCTTATAGATCTTGGTGTGGCAGAGGGAGTAGCGTAGAAGGAATGATATCACCGGGTGGAGGATGGTGTAGGTTTCTCAAGAGTTGGAGCAGAGCGGACGAGGGACTCTATGACTGGACTGAGGGTACCTGGCTAACGTAGGCATATCCACACCGTAGGCACTTCAATCGCTTCCTCCTTCAGATGTATGTAACTCCCCACAGTGTAGGCAACTCCCCTAAGGCTGTAGGCCTAGCACCCCTGTCTCCTCCTCCTCCTCTTTGTCTTCATCCTCCTCCTCTTTGTCTTCATCCTCCCGCCCTCCTCGGTAAGGGACCCAAATTGGGATTGACCCCCTTGAGCTCTCACCATTCTCCCCCTCTCGCCTCATACCTCCAGTATCAGGCGAGTCTCCAAAGGGTGAAGTTACTCCCAATGTGTAGTATGGCTCGAGCTCTCGTAACCGCACATCCATGCTGACAAACAGCCTTTTTTCCACTGGGCTCCAACAGACATATCCTTTCTGTGTGCCAGAGTATCCCACGAACATACACTTCATAGCCCTGGGGTCCAGTTTCCCAACAGATGGTCTGTTGTCCTTCACAAAACACACATAGCCAAACACCTTCAATGGTAGGGTCCCCCCGTTGTCTCCCTTCAGTATCTCACGCGGAGATTTCCATTTCAATACACTCGAAGGCATCCTATTGATTAAGTGAGCAGCCGACAAAACTGATTGTCCCCACAATATTTTTAGGACATTCATTGCCATCATCATACTCCTAGCAACTTCTAGGAGATGTCTATTCTTCCTCTCTGCTACCCCATTCTGAGCTGGGATGTACATGTAGTCTGGTGTTGTATTCCTTGAGCTGACAGATACTCTCCAAATATTCTGTTGGTGTACTCTGTCCCATTATCTGACCTCAACACCTTTATCATCGCACCATACCGAAGTCCGATGTGCCTATGAAAGTCTTTGAAACAACCAACTACATTATTCTTATTTTTTATCAGGTACACCCAAGTGACTCTAGAAAAACAATCAATAAATGTAACAAAATACTTGCATCCACTTATAGAATTTATTGGACAAGGTCCACATACGTCAGAATGTATCACCTCAAAACTATAGAAACTCCTATTACCCGAACCGACATAAGAGCTTCTAGTAAGCTTCCCAAACTCACAAGCATCACACTGAAGCTTCTGTTGATTTGCTTTCTGAAATAAGGTTGGATACATTTTATCCAGAATACTAAATGAAGGATGTCCCATCCGCTTATGATGTAGCATCAACTCATTCTCTGCGCACACCTCAGTTCCTCCTGCTCCCATCCTCTCAATCATAGATGTCAGCGCTGAGTCCATCCCTTCACGGTCCAGGTACCACAGCCCGCTACGCCATGTGCCAGTCCCAAGTCTTCGCCCTGTCCCCTTCTCCTGAAAGATCACCTTAGAAATATCGAAGAAACAACACATTTCAGCTTGAAGGATAATGGCACTAATGGATAAATGTGCAACGTAAAATGAAGGAGCATGTAAAATATTAGATAGTGTTACGTAACCTGCATAATTAAAGCGTTCTTACCAATTACGTACCATGCCGTACCATCCGCACTGATACTCTCTCGCTTTGCCGTGAGTATAAGACGAGAACTCACCGGCATTGCCGCTACATGTCCGATGCTCTAGAATCCATTATCGGTCTGTGGATCTAGTGGCAGCCATGGATACAAGGGCATGTGTGTCGTTCATACCTTTGTTTGTGTGTGCGCGAAGAGCGTAACTGGCATAGTCTCCTCCAGAGAAAGTAGTAGATGTACCTCGTGACACGCCGCTTCATCGCTTTCCTTTCTCGCCGCCAAGAGAGCTCGATCCTCCTCAATAAAAATCATCTCATCTTCTTCATCCTCTTCTGCCACCGACAGATTTGCCCGATGGCCTCCTCTTCCACCTCGCCGGCCTCCCGCGGTTCCGCGACCTCGGCTGTCCACGTCCACCCCAGTTCCTCTCATTGGATGGCTTAGAGCACATCTGCCTCAGATGCCCTGTCTCTCCGTAGTTAAAGCACTGCCTAGTCTCTCCTCTGAATCCGGTGTTACCTGGTGTAGGCGTTGAAAATTGCTTATCGATGCGGCGAGATTTGTGGCGGTGGGGCGACAAGCGACCCATCCGACAGCGTGACCCGAGGCTGGCGGCGGCGTGATTCGCGCCAAAAGCGCGCCAAAGCGAGTTGTGAATGCATGAAGTGAGTCGGCAAAGCGTCTGAGTCAACGAAATGGCGTATCGTGGAATAAACCCGATGGCGAAGTTCGGCGAGGCGAGTTGACTAAACTCAAAGCGCCGGCGAGGCGGAATCAGCCGTGCCAGTCCGTCAGCATAAGCGAGCCGATTGAGCTCACGAAAGTTGATCGGATACGCATCAAACACAACGACGACGCCACGGAGGAAAATTACGCCGAGAACGGCGGGGAAAAAGCCCTAAATCGGAGTTTGGCGAGGCGAAAGCAAGAAAAACGAACACCAAGGCTGGCCTTGGCAAATTAAACCCAGGCAGCACCACCGGACTTGGCTGGTGGCTGACAAAGAAGCAACTGGCCTTGATGGCCCGATCCTTGGCCGCCATTTCACCCCTCCTCTTGAACCCTATAAATAGAGAGGAGGGTCTTCATCGAGGGATGGGGTCGAGGTTGATTTTCTAATATTCCGTAGAGAGTTCTCGTGAGATCTCTGACGCCGTTACCTGAGATCGAGCATCGGCAAGTGCAATTGGTCTCGTCATATCCACATAGCAAGGTAAGCTAATCCGGTCGAACTCTGAGATACCCTCTAGATTAAGCTTCATCTTAATCTCGAGGATAGCATGATTTCTCCTAGTAGATCTCACCGCTCGTGATCCTCTCCTTCGTGAGTCGCGATCCCGTGGCGTTCGTTTCCTTCGTGAAGCGAGCCCCTTCGTCTGTAGTTCGAATCCGGGTTTCTACTAGGATCTGAATTGCTTGATGGTCCACGGACTAAACAAGGCGACACGGTGGGAGCCAGCGGCTTCAATGAAGAAGCGTCGTGTCGCCCAGTTGGATCGATCGTCGAGGAGTCAGTCACGAGTTAGACCAACAAAAGTTTGAGGATTACCTCTCCTCCTCGTCGGATCTAACTCCCCGCAAGTCCAAGAAGGTCTCCGCTGCAAGGAAGATCCACTCGGCCTCAGATGCGGAGGCAAGAAAGTCCAACCCCACCGCCGTCAAGATTGCAGACAACGGTGATTCCCCGGCCCTAATAGCGGCCAAAACTACAGAGCCCCTATCTGTACAGGAGGTTAATTCCGCCAATGACGTCGTGACTCTCTCTAAGAGAGCCCGTCTAAGGCAACGACAACACTTGGCAAAGCAGTTCGCCAAAGTGATGGAATCAGCGGGCGGGATTAAGCTATAGGCGGATCTAAGGTCGAGTTAACTTCGAAGGCGAAGTGCGAGATCGTGGCCGACTCCTACAAGCCGGCGACAAATGAATGGGTCCGTGTTAGGCGGAACCGTTCCACCCTACAGGAGCGTATTCGGAAGCGCCGCGCACTCCTGGCGCAAGCACGGGCTTTGGTACAACAAGCCCTCAAGTTGGAGAAGGAGGAAATGGCCTAGAAGCCGTCGGTAAGCCGCCAAGTTTGGAAGCCCAAGTCCATCGACACTTCAATCACGACGAACCCGGCATCCAAGCCAAACTCTACTAGTAGGCCAGTTCCTGCCCCGGCGTCTAAGCCAAAATCTACCGGAGGCCCAATCAAAGTTGCCTCGGCACCAGAGTTACCTCCGGTGTCTACAACCAGACCCGTGGCGAAGCCAACCCCAGCCACAATTAGCAGGCCAACCATTAAAGAACGCCTGGGTCTGTTGAGGGAACCATGGGTCACTCCTAATATGGGAGGTCGCACCCACCTCAAGAAGGACAGGAAAATTTCTGTATCTCCACCAACCGGACTAAAAATCGAAGTCCAAGAATCCATTGAAACTTCACGCCCAAACAAAGCAAAGTCAAGACTCGTCACTTTCGCAGCTTTGATGAAACGTCCGCCCTCTAAGGAGATGTTTTCATCTGACGACAATGACGAGAGATCGTGTCAACACACGGGGGGTTGCTCCGGCGCTCATGCCGACGAGCTGTACTACCGTGCTAGGGGTACAAGGAAATATCGAAGGAGTCCCGCCCAAAGCGACATACGTCCCAAAAGGAAAGCCGGACAACTATTACTCGTTTAGAAGGGGATTGGGATATGAATCCTCCTCAGAAGATGAATGCTCATGGTTGATTGACGATCATCTACCTGATGAAGGAGACGGACACTCGTCCGATTCTTCTTGGGATTCCGACATCAGCCTTGGAGAGACTTTTAAGGCCTTGATGTCAAATATGGCTATAGCCGACCCTACCACTATTGAGGATGATGAAGATATGCCAACATGGGAAGACCCATGGATCCATCAACTCAAAGAACAGTTTGGGGATAGGTTCGAGCAAAGAGAACCCCCCACTAAAGACGAGGTAATCCAAGTCAATATGGGTGATGAAGAGCACCCTAAGCTTATAAACATTAGTAGTAGTCTTCCTTCGGAGGAAAAGAAAGAATTGATCGCCCTTATCAGGAAATATATCGACGTGTTCGCCTGGAGCTACGAGGACATGCCGGACTCGACCCTAATGTGGCCACACATCGCCTCAATATCAAAGTGGATGTCAAACCTGTCAAACAACCACAAAGACGGTTTCGCCCTCGATGCAGCATTGTCGATGAAGTAAAAACTTATAGAATCGTTTCATCAAGGAAGTTCAACATCCGTGATTGGTGGCAAACATCGTCCGGTCATGAAGAAGAACGGTTCAATTAGGATCTCAGGTCGACTACAGATCCAACGCTCAAGGATGATTTTCCCCTTCCGATCACCGGCGTCATTGTGGATAACACGCCCGCTTCGAAGGATGTCGCTTATGGCCGGGTTACAATCAAATCAAGATGCACCCCGATGATGCCAAACACACAAGCTCGTAATACCCATATTCTCGCTATACGCTTATGCCGCTCGGTCAAGAACGCAGCTAACGATCGCCGAAAGCAATGACGAAGATTTTCCAGATCATCTCCCGAACGGCCATCGCTACCGATTTAATTTGGTCGCGGAAAAGCCGAATAAGAGTGATCATATCAAAGATCTCAAAATGGTGTTTGAGCTCATGCGAGCCCAGCGACTAAAGATGAACCGCCAAATCCTTCCTTGGGGTGTCTAGTGGCAAGTTCCTCGGCTTCGTTGTCACCAATAAGGGCATCCATGTCGATCCTGATAAGGTGAAAGCGATTCAAGATTTACAACCTCCAAGAAATCTGAGAGAGCTCAGGGGGTTACAAGGGCGATTGGCCTATATCCGGCGGTTCATATCGAACCTATCTGGGAAGTGTCAGCCATTCTCAAAATTAAACAAGAAGGGCGTGTCGTTTATTTGGGACGACGCTTGCCAAAAGGCATTTGAAGAGATCAAATCGTATCTCGCTAAACCACCTGTTCTTGTCGCAGCCGTGGTGGAAAGCCGTTCTTGATTTACATCAAGGCGACGGATCACTCATTGAGCGCCTTACTTGCGCAAGACGACAAATCATGGCCACTTAACAAAGATACTACCCGGTTTAACATTAGTCGGTCTTTGAATCTCGATATCCGATAGTTGAAAGCGGTGCCTTGCATTAGTGTTCGCAATTCGAAGATGCGCACTATTTAGTCGGACGGACAATTTATGTTATCTCCAGCGTAAACCCGGTCCGAATATTTATGACCCACCGCTTCCATGAGTTGGCTTGGCAAAATGGGCCTTGCTCTTGTCCCAATATGACTTGCACTTCAAACAACGTAAGTCACCAAAGGACAAGCGATTCGCGATCTCTTGGTACGCCAACCCGACAACGAAGAAGTCGAAGCTATATGATGAACTACCTGATGAAGTCCACGAAGTCAACACTACATCACGCCAACAAATATGGCGGTTGTATTTTGACAGAACTTCTCGGGCTACTAATGTGGCAAGTGCCCCCGGATGTTCTAAGATCTCCGCTGGAGTAGGAGTTGTCTTAGTTTCCCAGGGAAAACATGTCATGCCCCGAGCTTATTCACTCACCGAACCGTGCTCCAATAATGTGGCCGAATACAACGCGCTACTTATCGGACTTAGTTTCACCAAAGAACTGGGGGTCGAGTATCTCGAAGCGTACGGCGACTCACAACTGATAGTCAAACAGATCCATGGAGACTACGAAGTTAGGAATCCTGATCTAGTTCCCTATCACCAAGTAGCCATTGAAATGGCGGACTCATTCGAAGAGTTCTTCATCGAATATATCCCGCGCCTTCAGAACGCTTACGCGGATGCATTGGCGGCGTTAGCAGTATCGCTAGCACAACCTCCCGAGACCGAGCAACTAGTTACGGTCAGGACTCATCAATTATTTGTACCAATATGTGATAAGGTACAAGAAGACAAGGGGACAGTTACCAAAGAGGTATACATGACCCGAACCAAATTGGAGCCCCGAGATTGGCGCTTTCCTTTCATCGACTACGTCTTGCATGGTATTCTGCCAGAAGACGCGAAGGAGAGAGAGTCAATCCGGCGAAGAGCTCCAAGATTCTTTTACAACACAGAGACCCAGATGTTATATCGCCGAGGATATGATGGTCTTCTACTTCGGTGCCTTTCAAACAATGAGGCAGAAGAGGTCCTTCGGGAAGCACACGAAGGTGAATGTGGTGCGCACCAACCTGGTACTAAACTCTATGATCGTATCAGGAGAATGGGCTACTTCTGGCCAACAATGATTAACGACGCAATTGCATACGCTCGGAAATGCCACACGTGTCAGATTCACGCGAACTATATGCATCAACCTCCGGAGCAATTGCATCCTTCGGCTACATCCTGGCCATTCGAGACATGGGGAATGGACGTTGTAGGTCCCATTTTTCCTCCGTCAGTTAAAGGTGATCGGTTTATTCTAGCGATCACTGACTACTTCTCCAAGTGGGTCAAGCAATCCGCTAAAAGAAGTGGCGAGTAAGCGTTATCAAGTTTATTAAACACCATGTCATTTACCGACACGGTGTTCCAAGATGGATCGTGCATGACAACGGTCCTCAATTCATTAGCAATTCCTTCATCAGGTTTTGTGAGAAATTTAAGATCCAAGATGTCTCGTCGACGGCCTATAATCCAGCTGCAAATGGATTGGCCGAGGCGTTCAACAAGACAATTATCAAAATTCTGTCAAAGCTTGTGAAGAATAACAAGCGAGGCGGGGCGATAAACTTCGGAGAAGCACTCGGGCATATCGCATCTAATCGCATACGCCAACCAGAGCCACCCCATACTCTCGGCTCACGTGAAGCGCTTCTTCCGGAGATCCAGATTCCATCACTTCGCGATCGCCTCGAACGAGATGACGATCGAGGAACAAAGATCAAAACGCCTCAAAGAGCTTGAGATGTTGGATGAAAAGTGCCTGGAGGCTCAACAATGCATTGAGTTCTACCAAGCGAGGATGTCGAGAGCTTTCAATAAGAAAGTACGGCAGAGGAGTTTCAAAGAAGGAGATTTGGTCCTCGCTGCCCGACGACCGATAACTCTCAACTCCAAAAAGAAAGGTAAATTTGAACCTAAATGGGAGGGGCCGTTTATAATAGAAATGGTCTACTCTAATGGTGCATATCGCCTTATCACACAAAATGGCGATCGGCAATTGATGCCAATAAACGGGAAGTTCTTGAAAAAGTACTATCCTTAGTACATTCAGATTAACCCATTTGGATGGGAAGCTCCTCAGGGAATATTTCACCCATGTTCCTTGAGGATAACCCTAAATTATTTTGTTTTCCTCCAAAATTCTCTCGCCGATCAAATTCATTGACTGCGGGTCCACTAAAAGATCTTTCTGGTCCAAGCTATCTGAACCTTTTCAAGATTCTGGTGGAGACCCACTCTTAGTTTCTTTTCGAAATAGAATACATTCTTCCTTTCCCACATTACACATCACATTCATCCGAGATAGAATATATTCTCCTCTCCGTAAGCAAGAGATAGAATGCATTCTTCCTCTCTTGTCCTACATTCTCGGAGTGAAGATCCCACTCTTAGTTTCACCTTTCAAGAGTCTCAAAGTGGAGATCCCACTTTCAGTTTCTTCCACTGGAAACAGGACAAAATCCTTCCCTTCCAACACCCGGAGATAGGAGACTAGATCCTCCTCCTCCATCAATAAGAGATAGGATACAAAACCTTCCTCTCTTATTTCGAATTCGTGAGTTTTCGAAGATAGGACACAAAACCTTCCTCTCCACTGGCAAGAGATAGGATATAAAACCTCCCTCTCTTATTTCGGATTCGTCCCTTACTCGGAGATAGGAGACAAGATCCTCCTTCCTCTCCATCAGCAAGAGATAGAATACATTCTTCCTCTCCTGTTTTAAATTTGATTTTGCCCGGAAATAGGATATAAAACCCTTCCTTTCCACCTTCGGGAAATAGAACACATTCTTCCTTTCCCACATCAATCGTTCTTACGCGGTTCGGTCATTCTCGGTCAAAGAAGACACCAAGATTCATCTTGGGGCATTTTATCGAAGCCTAAGAAGGGATAAAGCCAGCGCTACCAGCGTTGCGGTTTAGTCTTTTCTCCCATTGAAGAAGACACGAGTTTGATTACGGGGTATTTTATCCCAAGCCTAAGAAGGGATAAAGCCAACGCCACCACGCTGCTGTCGGTTTAGTCTTTTCTCCCATTGAAGAAGACACGAGTTTAATTCTGGGGTATTTTATCCCGAAGCCTAAGTAGGGATAAGCCTATACCTAACAGGTGTTGCCGGTTAATTCTTAACCGTTCGGGTAGTCTATTCTCGTAAAAGATGACAAAGCCTACGTATTCAACATTGTAGCATTAAGTCTAAGAGAGTTTCATTCTTTTAGCGTAACGTCACATGTAGAACGGACTTGGATAATTTACATGCTAGCCCAACTCAAACGGTAGTTGGTAAAGGCTGATCAAATCCGTTGAAGGCTAGGGGTTGGCCAATAACCTTAAAGCCAACGCCTCACACGCGTTGCCGGGTAGTCTATTCCCGTAAAAGATGACAAAGCCTACATATTCAACATCGTAGCATTAAGTCTAAGAGAGTTTTATTCTTTTAGCACAACGTCACGTGCGGAACGGATTTAGACAATTCGCACGCTAGCCCAATTCAAACGGTAGTTGGTAAAGGCTGATCAAACCCGTTAATGGCTGAGGGTTTGCCAAAAATCCTATGAGTATTATGGTTAATTATTTCTGACGAAGTAAAAGAATCATAATAAATAATAAAAGGAGCAAATTTTATTCAATTAAAGGGAAAGATAAATGGAGCTACAATTATTCAAACATCAAGTCTATGACAAAAGATTTATTGTTTTAGATGAGACAGTTCATCACTATAAGCCTGGTGGAGTTCTCCCTGCAACTCAGCCCTGAAAGACTCCTCATCGGTATTCAATGTCTTTGTGGTTGCCTCCTCAAGATCAACTAGCTTCTGCTTTGATAGCTCGAATTCCTTAGACGCGACGGTGAGAGCCTCTTCCTTGTTGGCCCTTGTCAACTCCAAAACGCTCATGTTGTTTTCCTCTGCTTGGAGCTCCCTCCTGAGCTGCGCTATCCTCTCTTCACTCGCTGCGAAACAAGAGTTGAGGTGGCTTAGAGAAGAAGATGCTTCGGCGACAATGGCTCCAATCCGATCCACTCGATCTCTCTGCATCTGGACTTCGAGCCCAGTAAAAACACGAGCATCGCGCCATGCCTCTAAACGCGCGTCGGTCTGAGCAGCTACATATGAGGAAGCTCCTGCTGCCCGCAGTTCTTGTAGTCTCTGAAGCTTTCTTTCCAGTTGAGCGAGGTCGTCAGCAATGGCTTGAGCCAACTCAGGATAACCCATATCCCGTATCAAGGCCGTCCGGGGATTAAGTAGTGGCCTGAACTGATGAAGAGAAAGCCCGCCATGGAGAACCTTTTCGATCACCGTGTTCACCAAGGAAAAGAACGAGCGTACTTCCAAACAGATAATAAAACGGGATGGATCTTCATCCAGCATCAGCGCCCTCGCCAAATCATGGAGTCGAGATGTAGGCTCTACACGAAAGAAAAGAGGACCTTAGAATCTTCAATCAAAAAATTGGCGAAGACATATTGATTAAAGGACTCTTACCCGCCTCCTTCAAAGATAGTTTCGTGGACCGGCGAAGTCTATCGAGGAGTACCTATCGCCGAGTACTATCTACTGGCACCGACCTCGTGCTCATCTATCTCGTGATCGCCGTGGTAGGCGATTACGAAAGCGTGGGAAGAGGAGTGCACGCCACTACATGAAAAGAACTTCTCGTGCCCTTTAAATTATAGTAGTATTAGCCAAGGGCTGGTCCCATAATTAGCTAAGGAGAAAATTCATACCTTCCTCGGGGATTGGGGCTTGGTAAATCTTCACCAAGAGCAAATACCATCCCGTGACAAAGCTGCCAGAGGTGTCATCCATGGAAGTGTTGTCGTATAAACCAGCTTCCACGAAGTCTTCCATTGAGAAGTCTGAAAAAGAAGGCATTAGGAAAACGAATGCAACTAAGAGTTGGCGAACAATAGGTAAAGCTACTTACTTCCTACAGCGGAGTTAACCCTCTTAGTCTCGGTTCGTACACTTGTCTCCTGCAATTTCTCTAAAAGAGCAAAAAGCGAAGAGGCAATTAGAGGGGTACGACTCGAAGTCGCTTAATTCGCCACCATCTAGAAGAGGAATTATCGATGTTAGATGTACCTGGATTCGCCGAATCAGGTCCTACATTGGTATTCTCAGTCTCCTCCGCCATAGCTCCGTACATTTGTTGAGTAAAACTTGGCTCAGCATGAGCAGAACTAGGCCCAGCAGAATCATGGTGAGGAAAATCAAAGCCAGAATCATAATCTCTAAAACCCCCTGCATGGAAACGGAGAAATGTCAGTCTCCAAAAGCCGGAAATTAAAAAATCGGATTACATTACGGTGAAGTGTTACCTCCGTCACTGACTAGATCATCGCTGGTCAAGTCTATATCAAAGGACCGAGGATTCACGCGAGTCTTATGGGCTAACTTCTTTCGTTTAACCCCTCGAGAAGGTCGAAATTCTTCTTCTTCAATAGAGTTTCCTGAAAATTCAGTTGAATGAGAAATCCAATAGAGAGGATGAGAAAACGAAGGGGAAAAGGAGAGAGTACCGAGGTTCTTCTCATAAACTGCAGCCTCCGCTTGGTCCTCTCCTAAAGTCCCAGCGTCAGAGTTGTGGAACTCCTCCTCAGTCTCGTTTGACTGATGAGATTGGCGGCACTTCTTCTGAGCTTGAACGGCATCTTGGGGTGTCTGAGTGTCGGCTCGCAACGATGCTTCATCCGCAAAATCTGAGATAGCCCTCACAGGGACCGACTCATTAGCTACTAATAGCCAACTGCAATGAAGGAATGTCGACTCGGTGGCGGTCGAGCTCGGTGGCGAATCTAGAGCGGTACATCCATAGCGCTCCACAACCAAGCCGAAGGCCATCCACAAGTCCACCACGAAGTTCGAACCAGCCGTTCGATTCCCAACATAAAGTTGATCGTGAATCAACCGGGCGAAAGCAAAACGGCAGGGAAAATAAGGCTCAATGAAGCATTCTTCCTTTACTCGAAGTGAGGTACCACGGCACGATGTTCACTAGCCAATTGAAGCAGCCAATGTCAAGTGAAGTCTGCTTCGTCTTCGAAACCTCTTCGTCAATCAATGACTCACCATATTGACCAGATAATCGGGGGAAGCATCTGGAAAAGATCCACCCTCTGTAAATCTGCATCTGTTTCTTGACCTCAGTAAAGCCGCGCCCTTTCCATTTGCGATCCTCTATCAAGCGCAAAGAAAGTGGATGAATCTGCGGAACCCGGTGCTGACATCATGTCAGGACGATGAAAGACTAGCCAAGCCATCAAATAGGTGTATGGAAGCTCTACTCTGACGGAAGGAATACGAGATGAGGGCTCATCCTTCCCTTGAGTAAACGCCCGGGCTATATGCCGCAATCCACGGTGAATATTGGCCACCATCACCGGAAGGAGAGAGAGTTCCTTTTTGTGAGCTAGCTGAACTGCAGGATAAAGGACCTCCAAAGGTAAGGCATCACCAGTTTGATATGGGATCACGCATTTCTTTAGCCAGATTGCAAGATAGCCGGCTAGAAGAGTTGTCGGTCGAATAGGCTTCACTGCATGCCATAGGAAGGTTGCAAACTTGGTCCCTGGGAAACCGTCTTTGGCACTGCTGAGTGTGTAGGAGTTAGCACCGGATCTCTCGATGAGCTCATTAATTGCCGAAGGAGTGAGCGGCGATAGTTCACATATTTTCTCACCAGAATTACCCTCCAAGTGCTTGAACAAGTAGTTGGCAAACTGCTTCAGGCTCACTTGTGATTTCTTTTTGACATGAGGTTCAGATTGGGCTAGAGCTATATGATAATGACAAGTGAGATCCCATAAAGTGGTGTAACGGTCCGTCGCGGTCCTTGGTGACTCAACTCTGGTTCGAGGAAAATACTCACGATCTGACATCTTCCCCATGGGTAAACACGAAACTTCGGTACATCTCATGTAAAGCCAGCCCCAACTCACCGTGTTTGGTGAAAACGTATTCGAGTCTGGATTGTAGAGCTCGAATAAGGCAAAGAAATGGTTGGCACTGATTGGAAGGCCGTACATGGTGGCACGAATCGCTGAATACAGGCCGCAAGCACGAAGTTCTTCATCCCACCGATTAAGGACATAATTGGTCAGGCGACCCCACCAGTGCCTATCTGACGAGTGAACCCAGCCATAAAATCTATGGTCGGGTGACGGATCTCACCCCAACTTCGCAAGACGGTTCTTCAAAGTCGAGGCAGTAATGAAAAGCTCATCACGGGGCGGTGTGTCTAATCCCACAACTCCAGGGTGAAGGCCGATGATGCGACTCCTGTTGGAACCCGGAACCGGCCGCTGGGTAATGAATCCGCAGTGGATATGGTCATGCTCCTCGGTCAATCGCCAGGACATATGGCGTGTCACAGCGTGGTGCCTGAAATCGGTCAGTGAAAGTTGACGAGGTATCCGGGGGATATATAAAGGGCCTCCCTCATCCTTGTTCAGCCACCGCTCGCTTTCGATAAAAGCTGTATCCGGATCGTTAACAGAGTCGCCGAACAGATAATCCGTCTTTCGCAAAGTTTGAGTAGAGCTGGTGTCTTTCACAAGCGGCGCATCGGTGACCAGTAGTCTGAGAATGCGGGAACTCCCCTCAAGTACAGTCTGAATAGTCTCCGCCGATGTATCAGATGCGAATCGAGGTGAAATGAAAATAGCGGGATCGTCACACATGGAATAGTATTCACTATGGCGTCCATCAACCGCGTAAGGTGGAAACACTCCGGAGGGATAATCAACTGCAAAACATTCAGTTATTAAAGGTAATATAAGGCGTTGAATTCATCTTACACGATTGAGTCACGACCTTATATGGTACGACGATTTCATCCAGATCGAATACTCGAGAACGATATATATCATCGCATAAACAAAGTGATAATATATCCCATTCTGATACGGATCTGATGCAATCGCTCCCATTAAAGATCTTGAGACGGGTGATGACCAAGCAGAACCAATCTCAAGGCCAATCCCCACAAAGGAGGATCTCAGCTCTTCCCAATCGCCTCACATAGGAGAACGAAGCGGGGACGTAACATGTGAGAAGATAAATCAATCTTTGAAGCGTCAATCCCCACAAAGGAGGATCTCAGCTCTTCCCAATCGCCTCACGAAGGACAAAGAAGCGGGGGTGTAATGTGTATATGCATGGTGACGCCGGGCGACCAAATAATGAGGGAGGCGTGCCTTCCGCAGCGTGGTGGCCAGCCTCGTCGCGAGACCTCCGCGATGACATCGAAGCGCAAAAAGGACAAAATAAAGTCGGATATGCGGTTGAAAAAATCAACAAATTTAGCAAAGAGACCCGCTTGGTCAGGTCGTGACTCGCCGGCCATGACCGAGGCACCAACGAGTGCCTCAGCTCAACCGAGACCGGCCAAGCTGCTCAGCCGAACCGAGCTCCAGTGCCTGTAGCCTAGGAGCTCGGGCCCCGCCACACCGGCCGCATCCGCCAGGGCCTCGCTCTTCGGGCCTCACCGTCACACCGCATGCACTGAGACAAACAAAAAAAAAGAAGAAGAAGAGAAAGAAATTGTAAAAGCCTCATGTATGTACGTCGTAGTTTGAGGGAGACGAGACGGCACGAGGCGAGATGAAAACAAGAGAAAAAGAGCACAATGGGGGCCGGCCTAGGTCAAGAAAAAGAGGTGATGGAGGGTATTTATAATAGCCCCATAAGGACTCCTATTTGGCTATGAGTAGGAATTCTAATTGGAACCCAATTGGATATCCAAAAAGGAACCAAATCAACCCCTAATTAGGAATCCTAATTGGAACCTTATCCGGATGCCAAAACAGTGCCAAATCGGTCCGTCGATTGGCTCCTACTCCCTCCACAATATTTGGGAAGATTCTGAAGATTTATTCAGCAAGATAACACCTCGCGAAGGCCACCATATGCCCGATATAATTCGCCTAATCCTACTCCAATTAGGAACATGAGTCTAAACTGTTTCCTAATTTGTCGAGAAGTTCCCGGAAGAATATTTTCACAAAAAATATTCTTAGGGATAACTCGATCGTATGGATCGCATCGACGCCAACCAACGCGTCGCCTAATCCCACTCCAACCAGGAACATGAGTCTAAACTATTTCCTAATTTGTCGAGAAGTTCCCGGAAGAATATTTTCACAAAATTATTCTTAGGGATAACTCGATCGTATGGATCGCATCGACGCCAACCAACGCGTCGCCTAATCCCACTCCAACCAGGAACACGAGTATAAAATGTTTCCTAATTCGTCGAGAAGTTCCCGGAAGAATATTTTCACAAAAAATATTCTTAGGGATAACTCGATCGTATGGATCACATCGACGCCAATCAACGCCTAATCCTACTCCAACTAGGAATACGGTATAAACTATTCCTAAGTTTTAGTGAGAAGTTCCTCGAGAATATTACCATATTCTTAAGGATAACTCGATAACCTTCAATTTCCTCCCACTGTGGAACCCCAAAGAGGGATAAAATTGACGAATCCTGACGAGGCTTATATTGACGCCGGACAACGCGTCTTATCTCGAAGGAATTCCTCCCACTGTACCGACGCCGATTCATGCGTCGCCGCCGGAGGGCCCACCGATCAGCAGTTTGGAATTCGGAATAAATCCTAAGAAGAATTCCTCCCGCTGTGGATAATTGTACTCCAACAAAGAGTAACACAATATCGACGCCAACCAACGCGTCGCCGCTGAAGGATTCACTGATCAACGGTTCGGATCCCCGTAAAATTGCGCGCCGGTCAACGCGTTACGCTCGCCGATTGAAGGCTGAATTCAGTATATTTTGACGCCGATTAACGCGTCGCAATGAAGAATTCCCCGACCAACGGAGGAGTCTTGTAAAAAGTCAGATGGTCAAATTGGACGACAATTCACCAACACGAGTCAACAGCAAGAGAACTTAATCAGCTACAGTTCAAAGTTCCAACAACGGTCAAGCAATAAATGCAGCACCGTAACACCCCCGGGTATCCTACAAAGCACTGGAGAACCTGAGAGGATTGGAGGAATCAAATACTGGAGCTAATCTATCGACTTCTGGTCAAGATCTCGACAACGGTCAGACAAAAAAATGCAGTACCGTAATACCTTCAGCAATCCTACAAAGCACTGGAAAGACTGAAAGGAGTGGAGAGATCAAACGCCAAGGTCATTCACAAGTCCTATCACACCGACTGAAGGGTGAAGGGCCCATCATATCCAAAGCGTCCTGCACTCGCCAAAAATCGACCGAACACTTTGGAGGGGTATCTCAGAAGCTGAAAATTGCTTATCGATGCGGCGAGATTTGTGACGGTATGACAACCGACGCACCCATCCGACAAGCGTGACCGAAGCTGGCGGCGGCGTGATTACGCCGCAAAACGCATAAAGCGAGTCGGCGAGCGCATGAAGTGAGTGGCAAAGGCGTCTGAAGTCAACAACGGCGTATCGTGGAATAAACCCGATGATGAAGTTCGGCGAAGCGAGTTGACTAAACTCAAACGCCGGCGAGGCGAAATCAACCGTACTTAGTCCATCAACGCAAACGAGCCGATTGAGCTCTGAAAGTTGATCGGATACGGACTCAAACACAACGGCGACGTCACCGGAGGAAAATTACGCCGGAGAACGGCGGGGAAAAAAGCCCGGAAATCGGAGTTTGGCGGGCGAAATGAAGAACCGAACCCGACCAAGGCTTCGGCCTTGGCGAGTGTACGCAGCCAAGGCGTACCGCCCGGCCTTGGCGAGTGGCGCTGACAAGGCAGCGCCACCTCCTGGCGATTGATCCTTGGCCGCGCCATTTCACCCCCCCTCCTCTTGAACCCTATAAATAGAGAGGAGGGGGTCTTCATCAGAGGATGGGGTCAGAGGTTGGATTTTCTGATATTCCAGAGAGAGTTCTCGTGAGATCTACGAGCCTTCGTTACACAGATCCGAGCATCGGCAAGTACGAATTCGGTCTACGTCAGATCCACATAGCAAGGTAAGCTAATCCGGGTCGAACTACAGATACCCTCTAGATTAAGCTTCGTCTTAATCTCAGGGATAGCGCTGTGATTTCTCCTAGTAGATCTCACCCGCTCCGGCGATCCTCTCCTTCGTGAGTGCGATCCCCGTAGGCGTTTCGTTTTCTTCGTGAAATGAGCCCCTTTACGTCTGTAGTTCCAGAATCGGGTTTCTACCAGGATCTGAATTGCGTGGTGGTCCACGGACTAAACACCTGGGTTTGAGACCACCGATCTTGACTTCTCTCGAAAGTCTACGTCGGCTGTAGCGTCTGGCTCTCTTCCTGTATCATGGTCGAGATTGCCTCCTCCAGAGATGGAATCTTCGTCTGGGGTAGTAGCATCGCCGTCCTCTGCTCAAATGATAGAGCCAAGCCTCGGAGGAATAGCATGGTCCTCTTCTGCAAAGAGGCCTCGCGCTCCTTGCACTCAGGGTCCTTGCAACTTGCTAGGGACGAAGTGATCGTGATCCGACCACAAGCTCGGCTCCGTGGCATACTCTTTCTGATCCTCTCTCCACGGGTAGCGATCACCTTTTCGATCTGGAATACCCTCAAGTTATTCCCACCCCATCATAGGTCCTCCTCAGCTTCTCCCAGACATCCTGCAACTTCCCAAGGCCATCTACCGTGACTGCAATTAGCTGGACTACAGAATTGAAAAGCCAGATATACACCAACATATGAGTGGACTTCCACTCATATCTTCTCTTGAGCCCTCGGCCGGCTCGATCTTCGCTCGTCGGATATCCCTCGGGTTCCTCCCGCAAGGGTATATCTCACCCGTGCGACCAACTTCGAATATGTCGCTGGCCCTTCGAGCTTCACGCCGATAGGTGGAAGCTCCATCTTCTTAGGCGGTGGCTTTGTTGAGCCCTCTCATTTGTCATCCTCATGAGGCGCATCATAGTTGAAACATCCTCGGTTCAACTTCTTGATGAGTTCCGCCATCGATTTGTGCGGTCTCCATCGATCTAATTTGTGTTCGGTTCCCTCACACCGATCCCACAAATCTAGATCCCACACCCGGCCTTCACCATCACCCTCTTCTCATCATCCACCTTGCCCCCCCCGTTCATCTCATCTCCTCAACATGATCAAGGGAAGTATTTCACGAAGGAAATAATCGCCAAAGTGAGTGAAATCGACCAAGCGAAATCACCACTCTTCTCAGGATCAAAACAAGGTTTGATCCAGGGGGGTCAAGTCCAGAGGGAATTATTTCACGAAGGAAATAATCGCCAAAGGACGAAGGCGATGAAGCGACGGCGGTGGTGAACAGTGTTTGGCAGCGGTGAACAGTAATATTTTTTTTTGGCGGCTAGGATTTTGGAGGCTCTAATATCATGTTAGAAACAGGGCAAATCAAGAGAAAGGTGCAATTTTATTCATTAGTATTGGGGTCTATATATACAAGAGGAGTGGTCTCATTCTTCTACTCTATCCGATGTGAGACTAAACAAAAGGGGTCTATTCCTATCTAACATAAAGAAATAACTCTCAGCAAATTGTGACCAACGTTGCGCCCTTTTCCGGTGCGATACGTCGATTAACTAGGATGTGTGGTTTAGCTTTTGTGACTGTGAATGATGTAATTGACCAATAATATTTCAAAAAGTTTTCCCTTCAGAAAGATCATCTACTTTGCCCAATTTATTAAACTAAAAAGAATTGTTACATTATAGAATAAATAAATAATTGATTTATTGCTGTGTGCATAATGTCAACCAAGGGAAAGAGGAACCGATAGGCACATGAGTCGTCAATATTGCAACTGCACCAAATAATGTATGTCTTCTCGAGTACACTTCCTTTGTATATATATAAGTACATTACATATATTCTTGAGAGTAGGTAGGGGTGCAAACGGTTTAGATGCTGCTCAGATATGATACTTATCATATCTATATCCACTTACCAATCATGAATACAAATATAGATACAAATAAAGATATGCCTCAGTAAGGAAAATTCCTAGTTGTATCATCCAAAATGGGATACGGATACAGATATGTATGCACATATACATGCAGATACACATGCTAATACAAAAGCGGATATAGAAAACCACATATAATATTGAAAGAAATATAGTTCATATGATACAAGAGAGTTCATTAATATGTTAGTTATATGTGAAAAGCTAAGATTAGATCTCTTGATCATCAAAATTAATCTCGAATCCATTAATTTAAAATTAAAATAATTACAACCTGTATGACCAAAGTGTATATTCAAATAATATCAAATCTGATCACGGATATTTCATTACATATCTGTATCCATAATCATAACCCGTCGAATATAAATCTTTAGTAACCATATTAGTATCCTAACGGGTATGGATACGGATATATCTGCGAATATAGATATCTTTTTTACCCCTACTTGAGAGTGATTTGTATATCATTCATTATCCTTATTCTATTTTTTTTGTCTCTTTTTAACGGGAAAATGATGATCTTCTTCCGCAGCATTAATATAATATTTGTCCTATACAATTGTCCTCTCCTGTGGATTCCATATTTGTACTTTTTTTATGTAAGTGGTCCATTGATATATGTATGTAGGGGATATCACCATTTTTATGCTTCAGATCAATATACAAAGATTTTCCAATCTTTACAAGTCCAATGGGAAACATTTTGTCTGACTTATTATATCTCAATCCAAAATCTTTACAAGTTAATAGGTTGAAATGTTGATGGTTTCTGGGAACAACACTTCTTGTTGCGGTTGAGTATTAGAGTTTGTAATTATGATACACATATGTTATCAAACAAGCTTGATTAACTCCCTAGTGCAAGGAGTCAAGAAGACTATCTACACGGTGGAAGACACGAGATGCGAAGTTGCGGGTATAGGAGCAGTCACGGTGGTAGGAGAAAGGGGAAGCATGATCACCTTAGACAATGTTTGGTTAATCCTAAAGACGAGGGAGTATTTGAAATCTATTGGAGTGCTTGACTCCATGGGGTACCAAACCCAAGTGCCAAAGGAGTCATTACGGTATACCATAGTAGGAATCTCATCATGGTAGGAAAGAAGTATGGAGATGACTTATGTCAAGTGTCTGAAAGAATTGGTGTTCAAGGTTGAGCTTCGTCTTCGAAAGGGTGTATGACCTCGAGGAAGAGGAGTGTGCTTTAGACATGGATTCCGAGGGAGAGCCAAAACGGGAGTTTGCCTCTAGGTGGAACAGTCGAGACAAAGTCTGTAATATGTCGAGAGCTGGGCTTGGAAAGTGCAATAGTGGAGGCTGGTGTCAAATTAATAAAAGGCTTGTCATCAATACGCAAACGACGATCGCTCCGGTGCCCTTTGGGAGAGGGAGCTTAAGGTGATATCTCGAAGATGTTTGTTCTCTACAGTTTTACAGGTTTACAACAAAAAATTACAAGGAATGTCAATGTTTTTGAAGATGGTTTGATACTAGCCTAAGATAGAGATTGTTGGGAATAGCCTTGTATTTCAGCCCATAGGATGATAACAAAAGATGATAAAATAAACCGTATCTAAACTGACAAAATGACAAACCAGCGACAGAAGCCATCAGTACTGCATGATGTCCAAAGATAGGGTGTTGACTGTTGACTATGGGCGACCACTGTTAGAAGTGTAGCCTCAAACAATGCACTATACAGCATGTGGTACCTCACGCTGTCTAGGGCAGATTCTGAATTAGGGTCGATTTTAGATTGGTTTATTTTGGGAAATCTTTTATATGTTTCACTCTATAAATAGAGTTGTTCCTGAGATCTTGGATTTAAGACTAAGCCAAGGAGAGTTGCATATTGCAAAAGAGATGTAGAGAGAATGAATGAGAGAATCTAAGGTTTTGAGAGATCTTTTGGTGAGATTGGGAGAGAGAGTTTTCCTATAGACTCTTTAGAGATCACAAACAAGATTGTATCTTTATAATTTATGATACTGTAGAATCTTTAGAGATCACCAAAAAGATTGTATCTTTATAATTTATGATGGAAAAAGACTCAAATCTCTCTCCATTGGCGTAAAAGATTACCAAACCATGTAAATTTTGTGTCTTTATTCCTTGATCTCTTTTTTCTATGGTATGTACTTTTTCTCTTTTTGTTCGAACTAGTAGTTTCTTAGAGTTTCCATATCGTCAGATGATTGATTCATCTACGAACAAGTATGAGATCTAATCGGGTGTCCAGTGATGCTTTTGCAGGCTACATTTCAGTATTGAATGCCGGTTGGTGGCCAACGTTCGGTGGGTTGTGGGTAGCGTGCACCAACACTCCAGAGCCCACAATGATTGGTGTCTTCTACACTGGGTTGCGCGTTACCTTGATTGCGCATTTGAAGCATATTACATCATTATGTTAGAAATTCTATAGACATCAACATTATAGTCACTCATCACTACATTTGTGATTAGATATATTTAGATCTTATCAAATATATATTCATAAAATAAATGAGTTTTACTTGTACCTACAGAGGCCATGTCGTAAGCTTGATCTTCACCTTCCTATTCTATCCATAGGAATTAATATGGTGTTCCTTGTATTTTCTTCAAAAACTAAGAGGATTTGTTGCATACTTTTCCTTTTAGGGAATGCAATGTAAAATAATATTATCTATAGAATCCTAATAAATAAAGTGAATTTATGATACAACGGAGCTGATCTAATGTTTATTATCACTATGGAGATCAATGTGAATTTCGACGAGACAACAGTGATCCTCTTCTACAATGTTAATAAAGTACTTATCCAGATATTATCCATGTGGTTCATAGATTGTGCTAGCACCCATTATACTGCTCTCATGTCAGGACTTCGTTACCTTCATGCAAGACTCTTTCCTATAGATTATATACCTACTCTTTTAGCTTAAATATTGAATGAGCTGACATACGGAGATTCATCATCAATCTATCCCAGACTTTGGCATTTTTCTAGGTTACTCACTCAGCTCAGTGAGAAATAAATGCCAGGACACAGTTCTATGATTTAGAAATAAGGAATATAGAACAATGACTGAAGCTGTTACTGTGGAGCTTAAATGATTGTGTAGACTGTTGACATAATGAGTTTCATGTCATATTTTGCTTCCCCTTAATTGTGACAATAAGTGTTTTATTTCTATCTCCTCTATCCGTCTTTCGTGAGCCTACAATATATATAGGAGTTGATTATCATATTGTTCCTCAGGAATATAATGTTTGATGTTGTGCGAAAGCAAGATCCCAGAATCCAGGAATGAGCTCATCAAATCCATGAAGAAGATAACATTAGAATTCATGAAGAACTTCTTATAAAGGATAAGAAAGGAGAAAATACTATTGATGATAAAAACATCTTGGATTTACAATCCTCTTCTCAAATAGAAAACATAACAAACTCCTCATATGATAGAATTTACTTAAAATCAAAAAGTGTTAAAAGCTATCCCAAAAATTCTTATAATTGAGAAAACAAAAGGGTAAATTTGAAATAAAACCGAACACATTTTCTATCAAAACTAATTTTAACTTTATTACTAAGAATATTAAAAAATACTAAAATAAATGTACTATTGATGAAATGTTAGAAATCTACCATTCTAGTTGAGATCTCGGGTATCTGTCAGCCTAGTTGCCTACGTCTCGTCGAGATTAATGAAAGACTTATATTATATATTTTAAAACTCCTTCCGTTTGATAGATATTGTCTTTTCTCCCAGATTAAGTCAATGAATCATTCAGGATTCAATTTGAGCTTATAGCGGTCATGATGCTCCATGAACTCATCTTCAATGCGTGCTACATCAATATCAATCAAATTGGTCTTTCTTGTGTTTCTTCCAACAATCAAGCAATAGATATCTTCACCAAGATACAAATTATTCCTGAGTTCCATCATCTTTTATCCAAACTCTCAGTTTTAGGTATCAGTAAGTTTGAAGGAGAATGTTAAAATACAACTGTTCTCTATTACGTATTACATATTTAGAAAATTAATTGGTACTCCAAAATAGCAATTTTATAAAGTGGTAGAAAAGTAGAAATAGGCTAAAAATTAGGAAGGATATTTTTGTTTTTTTCAGTTTATTCCTTTCCTATTATTTCTGAAAGAAAAACTTCAACATAGGTCCTTAATGTTTTCACCTTATTTCATTTGGGTTCTCAACGTTTGAAACTCATCAATACAGGTTCCTAATGTTTACATCGTTATCAAGTCTGGTCCTTTTTGAATATTTCTGTTAACTTCTTATGACATGGCAAGTACTGTTTGGTCATTTTAGTTTTACTGCTGACTAGACTTTATTTTCCCTCTCTCCCATTTATCAGTAGCCTCACCCATTTATCAGTAGCCTCACCAACCTCAATTAGCAGATCCCTCGCCCCCTTTGATCCCCAAATTGAAGATAAAAAACCCTCTTTTCTCAAAAATCCTAAATTGTACAAAACTTCTCCTTCTCCCATTGCTTAATAGATCAGAAGCAAATATTATTCTCAAATCCTAGATCCCTTTTTATCTCTCTCATCTAAAAAAATTCATTTTCTGACTAGAACCCCTTATATAAATCCTAATTCCCCTTTCTCCAAATTGAAATGAGTTCAAGCTCCAGTTTAGACAACAAGCCCATTTGTCATTGTGGGAGAAGAGCTACAGTTAGAATATTAAAGAAGGAACAAAGCAAAGGTAGAATATTTTTTGGATATTCGATGTGGGATGAAGTCGGAGGCGGTTGCAACTATTTCAAATGGCTTCATTCGAAAAATACAATGGACAATAACAGTGAAAACTCTAGTTTAATGGGTGAGAGCTCAAGAAATGCTTTGTTTCATGACGAGAGGATGTCCAATGCAAATAAAAAAATTACAAAATTGAGGAAGAAGATGGCAACGCAGAAAGATATAGAGAATAAATTAGGATTTAGATTGAATTTAGCTATTTGTGCATTAGCTATTAGCATTGGCATTATTGGTTGCTTGTTGAGTTATTGTAAGTGTAATAGATGTACTCCTTCATCTTGTTGTCTTTGGAAGAAATTATTGTTATTTGTAATCTCAGTATTTTATTAGTATGGTTGTATCCCTGATCATGTTGTAAGGATGAGTTTGATGTACTCAATGTTAAAGTGCTCTTATATTTACAAACTAGGGTGGTGTATCAATTAGAATTTGCACGAAAATGAAGCAACAATGAAGTATTAGAATGTTTCATAAATAAAAAAGTATTAGTATGCTTGGCTTGCAGAAATGATAAGAAAAGATACGCATATGAACTAAATTGTATTGGAATTAGAATGCTTGGCCTGCAGATGAACTAAATTGTCAATAATGAAAAATGACAAGATAAGCATATGAAAATTACTTGGAAAAAAAATAAAGTACACTAGCATTGAGCCAAAAATACCAAATTGTGATGGAAATAAATGAAAGGTAACTTCTTCGCTTCCTCAAGTTTTTTCATCTTCAGTAGTAGGAATCATATGCAACCTATAAAGATATAGAAATCTCATTGGAAAAACTAACAATTTTTGCACATGATCAAAAGTAACGAATCAAGAACCTGAACAAATCTCCAAATTCACAAGAAAGTTTGAAATATTGAAAAATAACTCCAAAGAGAGCACATCTAAAGCCACCAAATTGTCTAAACATATACTGTACTTTGCATTTAATCTCCCAGTTTGCATTCAATCAGTTTGCATTCACATCTAAAATCCACATACATCAAATTCATAAGTATCATCCAAGATAGCAGATTCTTAAGTATCATTCAGACAAATATTTGCCATAATAGCATATCCCAAAAAGTGTGGCAATATCACATTAAAAAACTAACAGTAGCACCCAAAAAGACAAGAATACTACTCGACAAAAGCATCTACAAATTAGACAAGATCATTGTGTGACATGTGTTGGTCCAGCCTCGCGTGACTTCCTACTTATAGATTGTTGTGTTGAGCATGCCCTTGTCCTTAACCTTGGACTTGCATCAACCTAGCATATAGGCCAAAGCATGTTTAAGACAAGCAATTATGATAAAATTGTGAATAAAAGTTTATAAAGAGAATCAAACTCACAATTGCCCCTGAACTAATTGCTACACTACTTTGAGATCCAGATTGAGATCTACCCCTTTTTCTTGGTACAAGATCACTCCAGCACATGGAACAAAATACAACTATACTTATAAATATGCGTAATTAATCAATATAAATGTGACAGGTGCAAAACTTTTGTAGAACTGATTCTGTTATTTTTTTTTATGTAGCTCAATTTAATATAAATGAACCGGTTATAGCCATGCATCTAAAATAGGATTCAAATCTCCCGCAAACATCAAAAGTTAATACTTACAAATGCTCTTTGTTTCTGCTGCTTGTTTGTATCCCTCCTTGGTGCTTTTTTCCTTGTTGCATCATCAGCTTCTGTCCTCTCACCTTTGCATGTCCTCGAGTTGTGTCCAACTCTTCCACACTTTTGATATTTTGCTGGTGTGTTCCCCTTACTAACCTTTGCACCATATTTTCCAATTCTCTACTCATCTGGCTCTAATCTTTGTAATTTCCTCGGTCTTCCTCCTGCCTTCTTGTACGCAGGGGGGTTTAGGTCCTTTAACTCTGCTTCGGGACATTGATATTCCCCCCTCATGGCATGTGCTACTAGCTCATAACAGGCGATGCAGCCCTCTCTACTATAATACTTGTGAACATATTGTTCAGGTTCCATACCAGCAAGCATCAAGGCAGCTACTGCATGACAACATGGAATTCCTGAAATATCCCATTTTTTATGGCTACAAGTCTTCCCTACAAGGTTCATAGCATATTGAGCTTCAATGCAATGAGGTCCAGATGAAACTTGGTAATATTGAGTCCCACACCAAATTGGACACCATTTAATTCTCTCTTTTTCCTCTTTGTTTAGCTTTTTTTGAATCACTGGACAAATTGGTCCCTTGAACATCAGTATCTTCTACCTATTTTCACTAAACCTCTTCATGGTTGCTGTTCTTATCATCTCTAACATTGTGATGATTGGTTTAGACCATGCTTCAATTATAGTAGAACTGAAGCTCTTTGACATGTTGTTTAACAATACATCACATTTAGAATATGGGCTAAATGCAGACCTTTACCATGTTCTAGGATCTTTCTTCATAATAATCTCCCAAGCCTTGGAATCTAAAGCCTTCATTTCATCCATTTCTTTCTTCCAAGATCCAATGTAAGTTGCTTTCTGAAATTGTTATAGAGATGTCTAACACAATGACGATGGTTGACTTGTCTTGGATAGTTTGTAAAACACTTTTCAAGCCCTGCATTAACAATCATGAATTAAAAATTCAGACTAATATAAATGATATAGTACTATTCAAAACAATAAATTAAATGATTTCTGCAATACAATAATATTATGCACGTGTAGTATAAAGTGATCTCTAATAGCAATCATAGACTTTCCCAAATCTAGGAACTTAGATATAAGAGAACTCACAATAGCAATTTTTCTAAAGACTACTAACATGAGAAAGACCATATTCATTCCTAGAATCTACAAACCCTCTTTACAAACCCTCTTTTAATGAATGATATCAGCTAGTATTTTCTTGTCAGCTTCTAGGCATGAGAAATTGTATTTAAACTCTCATTTCCAATTAAAATAGAAATAGTTAACTAGAACTACCAGGTCCTATACTAGTTAGTTTATATGTTCATGAATAGGCTTTAATGAAAAAAAGGCCCCTTGAGATCATGTGCCAGTTATAAGTACATGTTTCTAACAAACAATAAAAGATATCTATACCATCTCAAGAATCCAAGGTAGCAAGCCATGAACTAGACAATTTGTTGATTATACTAGATATTCAATCTAATATATTAGCTACTGTACAGTAAAATTAAAGTACATTAACATGACATCTATACCAATCTAATTACTCAATAAAGTAACAAAGGTTAAAGTTAAGAATACCTTTTGTTGATCAGATATAAAGGTCCATCCTTTATCTTCAATTGAACTGATATCATCAAGCAAGTTTTTTAAAAACCATGACCAACTATCATGATACTCCAACTCAACCACTACTACTGCAATAATAAATATTCTGTCATTTGGATCCTTAGAAATAGCAACCAACAATTGACCTCCATGCACCCCTTTAAGATGGCATCCATCAAGACCAATTATTGGTCTACAAGCCGCCAAAAAACCCTTCTTCCATGATCTGATAGAATAATACAGTCTCTCAAATCTTGAAACTAACACTCTGTCTGGACCAATCCCATCTAACTCATTTTGTAAAACAAACTTTATATAGCATGAGCTTCCAATATTGTTCTCTCTAACCTCGAGCAAGTATCGGGGCAAGAGTTTGAATTAAGCATCAATAGCCCCTTCAACAATAACTTCTGCCTTCTTCTTGGCTCTATACACTTTTTGTTTTGAAAGATTGAGATTTCATTTTTTTTTCCGTGCCTTTTGCAAAAGTTCATTGACTGTAATCAATTATTGCTTCTTTATAGTCTTCACCTATTGGGAGGCCAACCAACTGTCACTTGTTCTCTTGTTGTCATGCACCATAGAGCATGTGTGGTATTGATGGAAGTTTTCACTTGAAAAGCATTGGTGTTGTTGTAAGGAGATACATATAATTGCCATTCACATCCCTTTCCTGAACAAATCATCTTCACCCTCTGCTTATCATTTTTCTCAAACTTAAGGCTATGAAACTTATGTACAGAATAGTCAGTAAGAACTTTCTTGAGGAATTTTCTACCTTTAAACAATGAAACAAATGTGAACTTTATATTCTTAGGATCATATGGTTCTTTGAATTCAGGGTGAGAAATTGTACCACCAGGATGCTCATCATTTTTATCATCAGTGAATTGTAACTCCTCATCATCAGTATGAGACCTTCCCAATCATCCTCCCATTGTGTATCATTTACACTTTGATCCTTGTCCTCTTTTTCGCCCCCATTAGTAGTTGTCCCTTCAAATTCTACTCATTCGTCTTTCTCAAAATTATCTTGTTGCCATCAGAATCACTATCATCAAAGTTTATGCCAGTAGAACTATCATTTCCACTATCCTCACCGTCATGAACACCATCGGCAGCCCCTTCATTGTTTCCCTATTCTAACTCAGCAACATCATCATCTGGTGGGTGCTCAACATAGATTGAGACTATATTATCATTATTACAAGCAATCATCATCATCTCCATTGCACTAAAATAATCCGTAAGAATCTCTAAGCTCTGTTCAAAAGTATTAAATTTAAGACTAGAGTACCATATAGCACTGAAAGGATTATTAGACAAGAGTTTCTTCACAAAATCTTTGATATAAAAAACTTAGCTTTATCATACTCCACATTATCAAAATAATCTACAGAACCCCCACGGTTTATCTTGCATCTGGAGGTGGCATGAGAAAACCACCATGATGCACATGAATATTGAAAGTGGAGCTCATTCTAAATACACCCAGTAGATCAAGCTTCAAAAATAATTCTCACAAGACTGAACTTACTGCCCTCGTCTTCTTAATTTGCTCGAATTAGGTGGGAAAGAGAATGGGTAATATGCCTCACGACCAAAACCTTGCAATTCCTCTCCATCGCCTTCGTCCCCAACAGATTCCACCAAATTACCCATTCTTAGTGCATCTTTCACACCGTCGTCCCATCTGGAGAAGTGAGTCGAGTTCAAAATTTGAACTTGCTGTGATTTGGAAGGAAATTGAGGAGGGTTTTAGTTGATTTAGGGTTTTCCTCCAAAGGGGAAATTTTTCTCAATGATTTTCTTTTGTGAAGCATAAATATTTGGCCATTTAATTGGTGTTACACATGTGAAGTCGGGTGCATGTGCCAAAGGGGGGGAGAGAGTGTGGAGCATAATCCAGTCAGCACTTAAAAATAAAATGGATTAAAATGTCTTGCCACGTCACCAATAATTAACGAATAAAAAAATCAACAAGGACTAAAATTGATAACAATGTAAATGTTAGGGAACTATGTTGATGAGTTTCAAACATTAAGGACTCAAATGAATTCAGGCTATAACATTAAGGATTAATACTAAAGTTTTGCCATTTTTGATCCCAACCCAACCTGTACTTCAAATTTTTTCCCCTCGAGTGCTCTTTGTAACCCCCACCTCCGACAACGGTTCCTCAATCAAGTAGAATTTTGGTAAGAAAAACTTCCTGTAGTTTTATTATAAAAAAAATGCTAAATACGTTATAGCTTACATGACTTTGCACTTAGCTACACCCTATTTTTTTCTTGAGATTTAAATATCCTATAGTTTACATAACTTTGCACTTATATATCTTATCTTTTTCTCTTGACATTTAAATACTCTATTTTTTTCAAAGTAGCACTTTACTATCTTATTTTAGTTAAATATTAAAATGTTCTCCTAAAAGTTCAAAAGTTTACATGTGAAACGCATATGATAAAAATTGATTAATTTTAACTTTAAGTTTGGTTTAAGTAGAGTAAAAGCTAATTTTGATGGGAACTCTAAGTGAGACTAAATAAGATTGAAAATAAGTTTTTTGTTGGAAATAGCAATGTTAATAGTATTGTTGATCAACTTTTATCATATATAAATAAGTTACATGAAAAATTATGGAAAAATTTCAATGTTTGACGATATATTTCAATTTTTAACTCAGCAACATCATCATCGGTGGGTGCTCAACATAGATTGAGACTATATTATCATTATTACAAGCAATCATCATCATCTCCATTGCACTAAAATAATCCGTAAGAATCTCTAAGCTCTGTTCAAAAGTATTAAATTTAAGACTAGAGTACCATATAGCGAAAGGATTATTAGACAAGAGTTTCTTCACAAAATCTTTGATATAAAAACTTAGCTTTATCATACTCCACATTATCAAAATAATCTAGAGAACCCCCACGGTTTATCTTGCATCTGGAGGTGGCATGAGAAAACCACCATGATGCACATGAATATTGAAAGTGGAGCTCATTCTAAATACACCCGATAGATCAAGCTTCAAAATAATTCTCACAAGACTGAACTTCGCCCTCGTCTTCTTAATTTGCTCGAATTAGGTGGGAAAGAGAATGGGTAATATGCCTCCACGACCAAAACCTTGCAATTCCTCTCCATCGCCTTAGTCCCCAGCAGTTCCACCAAATTACCCATTCTTAGTGCATCTTTCACACCGTCGTCCCATCTGGAGAAGTGAGTCGAGTTCAAATTTTGAATTTGCTGTGATTTGGAAGGAAATTGAGGAGGGTTTTAGTTGATTTAGGGTTTTCCTCCAAAGGGGAAATTTTTCTCAATGATTTTCTTTTGTGAAGCATAAATATTTGGCCATTTAATTGGTGTTACACATGTGAAGTCGGGTGCATGTGCCAAAGGGGGGGAGAGAGTGTGGAGCATAATCCAGTCAGCACTTAAAAATAAAATGGATTAAAATGTCTTGCCACGTCACCAATAATTAACGAATAAAAAAATCAACAAGGACTAAAATTGATAACAATGTAAATGTTAGGGAACTATGTTGATGAGTTTCAAACATTAAGGACTCAAATGAATTCAGGCTATAACATTAAGGATTAATACTAAAGTTTTGCCATTTTGATCCCAACCCAACCTGTACTTCAAATTTCTTCCCCTCGAGTGCTCTTTGTAACCCCCACCTCCGACAACGGTTCCTCAATCAAGTAGAATTTTGGTAAGAAAAACTTCCTGTAGTTTTATTATAAAAAATGCTAAATACGTTATAGCTTACATGACTTTGCACTTAGCTACACCCTATTTTTTCTTGAGATTTAAATATCCTATAGTTTACATAACTTTGCACTTATATATCTTATCTTTTTCTCTTGACATTTAAATACTCTATTTTTTTCAAAGTAGCACTTTACTATCTTATTTTAGTTAAATATTAAAATGTTCTCCTAAAAGTTCAAAAGTTTACATGTGAAACGCATATGATAAAAATTGATTAATTTTAACTTTAAGTTTGGTTTAAGTAGAGTAAAAGCTAATTTTGATGGGAACTCTAAGTGAGACTAAATAAGATTGAAAATAAGTTTTTTGTTGGAAATAGCAATGTTAATAGTATTGTTGATCAACTTTTATCATATATAAATAAGTTACATGAAAAATTATGGAAAAATTTCAATGTTTGACGATATATTTCAATTTTTAACTATGAAACGATAGCAATCATAACTTCAAAGAACAATTGGGTATTTAAATGTTAAGAAAAAAATATAAGATATATAAGTGTAAAGTCATGTAAACTAAAGGGTATTTAAATGTCAAGAAAAAGACAGGGTACTTAAGAGCGAAGTTGTGAAAACTATAAGGTATCTAATTGCAATTTAGCCAAAAAAGGTAAATTTTAGTATGAAAAGAACGCAGAAGTTCGATCAAACCACGCAACATGAAACATACATGTGATAGGATCAGAAAAATAGTATGACAATGATTAAATATCTAATATGTGATTATAATTTTTTTATGAGTGCAAATTAGAAATGAGTGTAATATACATGAGGTATGGTGAGTGTTAGATTTAGAATGTATCATAGTCGCCCACTAGACAGTCAACAGTTAGGATTAAAAATAGTGGTCTCTCCATTACTTCTTTGTAGTGAAGAGGATCAAAATTCCTTTCGGATTCGGATCCTCTCCACTATTAAAATAGTAGTGGAGGGATAACTACTTAATGATAACCATTAAATATCTAATGTGTGATTATGATTTTTTTCTATGAGTGCAAATTAGGAACGAGTGCAATACACTAGGTATGTTGAGTGTTAAATTTAGAATGTATCACATATGCCACTAGACAGTTAACAATTGGGATTAAAAATGGTTATCTTCCCCCATTACTTTTTTTTCATAGTGGAGAGGATTCAAATTCTCACCATGTTTATCATATAGATCGTACGCCACGATTCTCCATTCTTTACATGTCCAATAGGAATATTTTATCTGGCTTATTGTATCTGTATCCAAAGCCGAAACCGGCTAGAAATTTTTTTATATCAGCTATCCTGTTAATTTAACGTCCCATTCGCGAGCCGTGGCAAAACTTAAGGCCTAACTAAGGGCAGAAAACTTGTTTTACATGGGCCGTCGGCATGTGGCCCTATGGACCGATCAATCTACAAGTAAAATATCCCAATTTGTACCTTGATATGATATACTAGGGCTATGCTTGGATTAGGGACCTTTTTAATCTCGAGACTAATTTAACTCACAATAGTCCTGGGATATAATAATCTAGTGGGCTATAGTGAGTTAAATTTTTAATAATATGTTTGGTTCAAATTATTATTAACACCTCTAATACCTATGTCATGTTTGGAAACTTGTCATTATAAGGGGGTATAAGATTAGAACATAACGATAAATGTCCACAATGCCCTCTATATATCAACAAAGTATTTCAGGAGTTTGTTTGTAATTTTTAGATTTTCAGGGGATTGTTTGTAATTCATATTTCTAAAGGGAATATTTGTAATTTTCACATTTTTAGTTTTTATAATTTTTCAAACTTTAAAGAGGTTTGTTTGTAATTTTAAAGTTCTAAGGATTTGTTTGTAACTTTTGAAATTTAGGGGTTGTTTGTAATTTTTAGATTTTCAGGGGTTAATTACATTTAAATTTTTGGAGGGTTGTTTGTTATTTTTAAATTTTTAAGTGTTGTTTGAAACTTGTAGATTTTTTTCAAGGGTTGTTGCAATTTATTTTTTTCATGGGGTTATTTGTTTTTTTTTACTTTTTGTTTGTAGTTTTGGATTTTTCAAGGGATTGCTTGTAATATTCAGATTATGAGGCTCTTTATAATTTTTATTTCTTTAGGGGATGTTTTGTAATTTTATATATTTTCATTTTGGCAAAAGATCTGTCTAAATATCGGGGATTAACAAATATCTAGATTTGGGGATTAATATGTAAATGAGGATGAGTATTGAGTATAAGTAATCAAAGTGGGGATACGCAAATGGGATGATTAGTATGCAATCAAAGTGGACGAGGGAAATAATTGAGAACGAAAAATCTTAATAACTTTTAGAAAGTTAAAGGGCAATGAAGTCATTTGAGATCTAAAACCGAATGAGAAATAGTCTTAGGACTATAATAACACCCCTCTCCCCATTATTTAGTCTTAAATCTTTGGACTATTTCATTTTAATGGACTAAATAGTCCCACCTAATATCATCTAAAAATTTGAACCAAACATATTACTATTTTATTTTAAAGGATAAAGAGTTATTAACTCAAAATAATACCCAATCCAAAGATTAAAATTATTTTTTAAAGAAAATCCTTTATTAATGTAACTAGTGGATGATCAAAGGAGAAATCTCATCGGGGATTACTCCTATCTATGAAATACAATTTGAAAGGCTTAGAGCAGATTTGGCTAACGAATTGAATGTTATCATTGCACTTCACAAAATGATAAGATACAACACTAAAATCCTTCTTGAGCTCCTTAACTGCCTCAATAATAACTCCGTAGCTTGTTAGTGACTCATCTAGGCGATGACATTCACGAACGACAGAGAGAGCGTCACTCATGATGGAAATTGATACTATCCCACATTGTTGAGTAAACTTTAGGCCCTCTTGTATGGCTAAGGCTTCTGTAGCACTTACTGGTTCAACTCTAGAAATGCGTATAGCCTTTGCACCAACATAGACATTTTCTTGGTTGAAGATAACCATGCCGAGACCCCCGCCTCCTCCTCCTCTTTGACTCTTATATCCACGCTCCATCGATCCACATCCTGAACCCCTCCGAATGAATTTCAGCATCGTTAACTATATTCGAGGGCGAAGTTTTGTTGCTTTCTTGAGCAAATTGAAACTCGTTCAGCAAGTTCACAGCTCTAATGCATAAGCTCTTAGTCGGTTGCTGCTCCATCCCCAACCTCAACTGGTTACTATTGTGCCACAAGCTCCAACACAACATCAAGAACAACTCAAAGCCATAGCCAATTAACTGCTCGTTCATTTCAAAAACCCACCACCTGATACTGCCCCCTCTAGCATTACATATGATATCTCCCATTCCACATTCCTGCAATACTTCCAAGCTCTTGTGCATGTGACGCAGCGCAGAAGTTGAAATCTCGGAATCCACCGAGGGTTGATCTCCGAATCCACGAAGAGCTTCGAATCCACGAAGAAAATATAATAAACGAAATTTTTATTGATGAAAAGATATATTGATTCTAGGGTTACATGACTCTTCTTAAATAGAAAAATAAAATAGACTCCTAATAAAAATAGAATTCCTAAAAGAAAGAAACAAGACTCCTAATAAGACTAGAATTATAAAGAAATAGAAAGTATCAAATCCTACCCTAAAAGACTCCTATAATATAAGAAACAAATCAGTCCTAATTAAATCAAAATTGATTTTGTTTCCTAATCTAAATTGACTCTAACTTTATTACTAAAAATAAACTAAAGGCTGATTATTTTCGGATTTCAGCCAAAACTAAGGATTACTGATGAGATTATAAAAATCTGACAATCTGGTTGGCTCCGTCTCGTCGATATAGGCGATTTACATATATAATTTGTCAGAATCCGCCTTCCGGATCAAAAGATATGATCGTTTCTTTGTAGAAGCCAATAATATGTATAAGTCGGCGTTTAGCTCGTGATTGTCCCGCTCCTCCATGAGATTGTTCGTTAAGCGTCCTACATCAGTCTCCCCTTATTGAAAGAAGCTCGTCCCCAAGCTCATATTTGCTTGAATAGTAGCTTCATCGATAAATATTTTTCTTCTCCTGCATCGATCAGCATCCGCCTTATACTTTGCATTGATTTTCTCCATTTGTTCTTTTACCTTCTCGGTTAGGAATTCTTCTGCATAAAACTTGTGTACGAATCTTTTTGGCGGCATGTATATGTAACTGGCAATATGTGGCTCTGTAGTTGACATGAAAAACTCCTCCAAATATTTTTCGTGTTGGTCCTCATATTCTAGTGCCGGTGGTGTCATCTCATTATTGTTGAAATTATTGATGCTCATTACTTCCAAAGAAGAATTTTCTCCCTCATACTCCATACACAATTCTTTCACCTCCTTTGCCTCGAGCCCTCCACCAAGCAATTCACACATATCATCAATTGTCTCACTCTCTAATTTATCCTTCTTCTTCATCGGGACAACATCAATAAGTGTAATATCAATCATAACCTCTTTGGGAATATCATGCATAATATCCATCTTCACTATCATATCATCATCAGCACCAGGTATCTCATGCATAACGAGTGTTTGCACCTTAGGAGGAATTTCGGCAAGGGTAGATTCTTCTTTCGTTGTTGCTACTTCAATGCTCGTCACAAATCTAGGCTCTTTCTCGGAGTCAAATTGGGGCTGCTTAATCCTTCCAGGACTATGGTTAGAGTGTGAACTAGGATGTTGGTTGAACATATAATAATAGGTTGGAAGGAAACGAGCTTTTAATAACTTTTTCATCTTCTCCCACTTATCGACTTTCGGCATTCTTTGACGGGATCGATTTATGCGTACTGATTCCCACCAAGCAGATGCTCCACCCTTAAGTTGGCAGGCCACCAACTTAACCTTCCGTTCATCTGGGATCTCCATATACTCGAAAAATCTCTCCACTTCTGCAATCCAGTCAAGAAATTCTTCAATATGAAGTTGCCCGTTGAAAGATGGCAGATCCATCTTCATCTTGAACCCTCCAGCATCATAATTGTCCCGTCGACGGCGGTCTCTGTGATCATAACCGCGGCGTGGGGCTTCATAGTAATCTCTGTCGCTGTGGAATTCATCTTGTGGAGTCGGATCACGTCGTTGGCGACCATCAACGCAATATTGAACTCCTACCGTGTTCAGACGCTCCAGTGCCGACGCAAGTCGATCTACGGTAGTCTTAATCTGAAAAACATCGGTCTTTATAGGATTAAAATCAGTCTTCAACTTATCAAACTCAGTTCGAGAAATAGGGGCTTCACCACCTGCCATCGGATCGGAGGAACAAGTCTCTGATACCAATTGACGCAGCGCAGAAGTTGAAATCTCGGAATCCACCGAGGGTTGATCTCCGAATCCACGAAGAGCCTCGAATCCACGAAGAAAATATATCAATAAAATATATTGATATAGAACACATTGCGGATACCTTCATGGAGAAACAGGATCGTAACAAACCCAAACGCGGACCCGGTCGAGGAAAATAGGTTGCAACGAAGAACGGGTCGTAACTTTCAATCTGTAAGTCGGATTTGGACGATTTTTTTTTAAAATCGCGTATTTTTTCGAGACAGAGCCAACCAAGCCCACCTACGTTCAGTTTGTTTGCTTTTCATTTCACCAAATTCTTTCCGGATTGAGAGATATCAGCGTTTTCGTTGATTTTTTACTATTTTTAGTAATGTTTTAGGAGTCTGTTTGGATTAGGAAGCAAATCCGATTTGATTCTAAATTTGACCTATTTACTTCCCAAATCGTAGGGAGTCTTTTGAGGATAGTTTTCTTATTTCTATTTTTGGCAAAGTTTGGCTCAATTAGAGTTCTTATTTCTATTTTTAGTAGGAGTTCGAGTCCTTGTAGGATTCTTATTTGTTTTTCTATTTAAACAGAGTCTTGTAAGACCTAGAGGCATATCTTTTCATCAATAAAATTTTTGTTTAATATATTTTCTTCGTGGATTCGAAGCTCTTCGTGGATTCGGAGATCAACCCTCGGTGGATTCCGAGATTTCAACTTCCGCGCTGCGTCAATTGGTATCAGAGCATTGTTCCTCTGATCCGATGGCAGGTGGTGAAGCCCCTATTTCTCGAACTGAGTTCGATGAGTTGAAGATTGATGTTAATCAGATGAAGGCCGATGTTTTTCAGATTAAGACTACCGTAGATCGACTTGCGTCGGCACTAGAGCGTCTGAACACGGTAGGAGTTTAAAATCACGTTGATGGTCGCCAACGACGTGATCCGACTCCACAAGATAAATTTCACAGCGATAGCGATTACGATGACGCCCCACGCCGCGGTTATGATCACAGAGACCGCCGTCGACGGGACAATTATGATGCTGGAGGGTTCAAGATGAAGATGGATCTGCCATCTTTCAACGGGCAACTTCATATTGAAGAATTTCTTGACTGGATTGCAGAGGTGGAGAGATTTTTCGAGTATATGGAGATCCCAGATGATCGAAAGGTTAAGTTGGTGGCCTACCGACCTAAGGGTGGAGCATCTGCTTGGTGGGAATCAGTATGCATGAATCGATCTCGTCAAGGAAAGTTGAAAGTCGATAGGTGGGAGAAGATGAAGAAGTTGCTGAAAGCCCGTTTCCTACCAGGTGACTATGAACAGGTCTTGTTTGGACAATACCAGAATTGCAAGCAAGGTAGAAGAACAGTTGATGAGTACAGCGGGAGTTTTATCGGTGTCCTCTGCAACAATTTAAGCGAAGCGAGTCCCAACAGATGTCTCGTTACACGGGATTGAGGTTAGCAATTGAGGATCGTGTGTCTTTCGTGAGCGTACACTTTGGCAGACACAGTTAGCCTAGCCGAAAAGGTAGAGCGGCAACTTGGACGAAATAATAGAGGCTCGTGGGCAACTTTCGACGGGTCGCGCACGAGTTTCAATCGTGGCGGGAATAAACAGTCACAAATTGCTCCTGATCAAGATTCTACAGCTGAGAAGGGTACAGGGCCGACGACGACAGCAGCAAAGAAGACCACACCACCAAACCCATATGCCAAACCCGATCCAATCAAGTGCTACAGATGCGGACTACCTGGTCATCGATCCAATCAGTGCCCTAAATGAGGTGCCGTGAATATGGTGGATCATGAAGAGGAGGAGGATATAGATCAAGATGACGATGAAGACTATGACCGTGAAGGGGTTGGTGCTAATGATGGGGATCAACTCTCATGTGTTGTGCGACGATTATTATTGGCTCCAAAGACAGAATAACCACCCCAGAGGCATAATATTTTTCGCACAAGGTGATGGGAAATAAATGATTACCTCCTTAGTTGCAAGTATACAACCTTTATCAAGTTATAGTATAAAAGATTATCGATCCCACGAGGAACGGGAAGTAGGAAGAGTTTTGCTCAAGTTTTGGTTCTCAAATTATGCACAAGACAATTAGGAGTTATTCAAAGAAAATGAAAGTAAGAAAATGGTGAAAGTGGATATGGAGAGATAAGAGAGAGTGGATGTGGATTATGTGCAAAAGAGGAGAAAATAAAGTTGAGAATGTGGTTGTGGTTAAATGCACATAATAACAAAACTAGGTTTGAGATTATATGCACATGGAGGGAATATGAGATTGAGAGAGAAGTAAAAATCAATGAAATCAAAAATAAAGGAAAATAACAAACAATTGAAAAACAAGGATAAGAGGAAAATAAAGAAGGTAAAGTATGGAGGATTGATTAAAGATATGAGGAATCTAGAGTAGATCCACTTAGCTTATCTCAATCTCATGAAAATGAGTTGGATTTGTTAGCTAGTTTCAAACAATCTCTAGGGATCCCACAAATATTAGCTCCACACTTAGAAAAGGGTAATTCCCTAGAGGGTTCTAGCCTCAAGGTGAATTAAAGAAAAGAAAAATCTATTCTAGAAAGTAAATACAAGAATTAAATACATTGCATGAAAGTAAATTGCATGAAAGTAAATTGCATGAAATTAAATTGCTTGAAAGTAAATCTAAGCTACAAAGCAATAAAATGAACAAGAAAGAAAATGAAAAAGAAATAAAATAGAAACCAACAACTCCTGATCTTAATCTAATCCTCCTTTTGGTCCTTGGATTAGAAGAAGAGAAAGGAAATTGAAGGGGTGAAAAATTTCATTTATTGTGTAACAAAAGTTATAATTTTGGAAGGTCTTCTCAATTAAGAGTGACCCTCCTCTCCAAATGGAGTTTTTACAAAATATTTCACACTCAAAACACTCAGCCTTCACCCCTATTTATAGCCCAACGGAGTTGATGTGAACCATTGGATCAAACCTAGCCAAAAAGGAAGAGAAATCCACCATTAATTCGGAATCTGTTGGAAACCGATCGGTTGGCCGATCGGTTAGCCAACCGGTTAGCCAACCGGTTGGTCAACCGATTGGTTCCCAACCGAATTTGTCTTTTCTTGATTTTTCTTCACGAATTTCTCTTGGATTAATTTGGTATCTTGGGCCTTTATTTGTCTTCAGATTTGGGCTTCAAATATTGGTAGAAATTCTGAGAATTTGAGTCATTTGGGCTTTTATTCATTATTTCTTTATTAGCCTGCAAAATAAGATAAAAATGATTATTAGTAATATCGTTATTCATATAACATAGGTAATAAGGGTATAAAAATGTAATTAAAATGTGATAATCAAATACCCACACACCTAAACTTTTGCTAGTCCTCTAGCAAAGAAAATAAAAAGAAAACCTAACTCACTTTCGCAGGAATCGCGGTTGTATTTAGCACATACAACAAGCCTTTAAACCCCTAGGTTACCCTAGTGGACGAGTTGTAGTCTTGTGAGGGTTTGCAGTGAATATACCCACAAAATTCAGTCAACTTGCCAATTTAAAGAAGTTAATAAAATAATTAATTCATTTGATATCTTCAAACATTCCAATTGAAGTTGGTTAATACTCAAGAAAACGTTTTTATCATAACTCCAATGTAATTTTCTTAAGAAAATCCTTTCATTATAGTTATACAAAACCAAGTTTAACTCAAAAATTTAATTTGAAAGTTTTGAAAAGAACATGCTAACTCTTTGTTTTAAACAAACTTCAAGTCTTTAAATCCATTTAATTTTTCAAGAACATATACAAATATAACTATATATAAAAACATGATTAGTATGACAATTTTTTTTTAACTCTTTATTCCTTGGTGGTTTTGTTCTTTTTAATCGGGCTTTCTAAGTGACCATTTAGCGAGTTTTGGGCCAATGAATCCCAACCCAATTGGGCTTAGGTCATTAAGCATAGAAATACTCCTCGGGCTTAATTACTCAGTCAACTTAGGCTTAGTAAAATAGAACCACCAATGATTTTAAGAGAATTTTTTCTTCTTTTTATTAAGTTAGTATAATATATATATGTGTATATGTATATATATTCTGAACAATATTTGGATCAAGACAACTTGAAAAATTATTTTCAACTCTAAGTTAGGCATGCAAAAATTCCATTACTTTAATTAAAATCTAAGTTAAAACTTAAGTAAAGTATACTACTTGAAAATCATTTCTTAAGAAATTTATTTGGAGTTGTCATAAAAGGTAAACTTGAGTATAGAACTAACTAAGGATTAGAAGACTTAAATTCTATCAAATAGATCAATTATTAATCAACTCTATTAAGTTGGCAAGTGATTTTTTTTTTATGATGAAAAGAGAAAAAATGACATAAAAATGGTAAGAAAAAGAGAAAAAAGATAACTAAGATAAAGATAAAAATGACTAATTCCCACCCCACACCTAAATTTTGCATTGTCCTCAATGCAAATTCTAATATGCACAAAGTAAAAGCAGATAAGAATGGAAGCACTTACATTTGTTGGTCGACTTGAACAATGACAAAAATTCTGTAATTACCTTTGGTATGAGAAGGTGAAGTCAAAATTTATTCTCTCTCTTTTTTTTTTTTCATATGTTTTTTTTTTGAAAAGAACAAGAAACTCTCACATGAGAGAAGAATAAATTCTTTTATTATTATTGTGGGACAAAAATAAAAATGTAGAATAAAAGATGAAGCATGAGAAGCTCACATTCTACATTAAATCCTACCTTATTGCTGAAAATTCTACCCGAAATTTAAAGAATTTCAAAATGATATAATCAACGATGTGCTTAAATTCCAAAATTCGGGTTTTAGTGATGTGTGCAGCAATGGAAGGTAGGTATTAATGGTTGTATGCTTTTGAACTGAGATTCGTTATTAACAAAATTTCATTAAAATGAAATCTTGTTGTTTTCTATTTTCTAAAATCTAAGTTCATTGACAAAGGGTTCATCAAATGTTGGCTTCAAGATGCATGTATTCAACGTAATTCTCTCGTTCGAAGGACTTGATTATTAACACAGTTACCTAATTGTTGTGAATGGATTACATTCACTTGATCTTGAAAGTTGAACTTGACCCGTTCTTTGGATTGGTCACGGGTTGACTCGGAAATGATCCTTTCTCTCTCTCACTTATAGCTAGCTAGTTGACCAAGCCGGGTTTCTAATCTAGCTATGGCTTGAGTGTTGGAGTTGAGAATTTGTCTGTTGATTGCATAAAGGAGTTCATCGTGTTAGATGTTTGAGTCAACAAGTTAGGTAGTGCGTGTAGAGGTTTTAATCAAGGCTTCCAAACCCCTTTCCAAAACATTAAGGCGTTTCTCAACATTTGAAGGAATATGATTTGTAGATTGATGATGAGGAAACCGATTTGGAAATGGCCGATTTGGTTGTGGAAAATTGGTTTGAGCTGAAAAGCTGCGTTGCCCTAGGGAATTGTTGGTTTGAAGAGGAGTGAAATTTTGATTTCGAGAAATTACCCGATTCTATGCAAAATTAGGATGATTTCTCCAACACGGATTATAGGTTGGAGAAAATGGATCATGTCGGATCTTTGGAATCGGCATTCATCATTCTAGAGATTGAGTATTTCCTAAGAGTGGACATTGCTCTGAAGCATGGGTACGTAGAAAGACGATTATGACAACTTTGGCGAAACTTGATTGATTTGAGCCGAGCTCGTTCTTTGGTTTCTAAAGTTTCTAACCTGCGTAGAATTGTAGCCATCTTAGCTTGAGAGGCTATGTTTGACTCTAAGGAAGGACCTCTAGAACTGGATTGGGTAATCGATGAATCACGGTGTTCCCCTTTGCATAGTTTTCTCGGATAAATTCTCTAAAAGTCCCAAGCTTCATGGCATTTTTCTTCATGAAATCCCCTTGACACATTGAATCTAAGGAAGTTTTTGAAGAATAATCCAATCCTTCATAAATGATTTGGCATAATCGCCACTTTTCAAGACCATGGTGAGGACATTGGATAAGAAGATCTTTGAATTTGTCAAAATACTTCCAAAAGGTTCTCCGGGACAATTTTAAAATTTTGAATCTGTTTCTAAGCTTGATTGTTTTGTGGATAGGAAAGAATTTTTTGGAAAAGCTGTTACAAATTCACCCCAAGTTGAGATGGAATCGTGGGCAAGCTATCTGACCATTTTTGGCTTTGTCCTTAAGGGCAAATGGAATAAATCGAGTTTGATCGCGTCTTCAGTTAAGTCCCTCATCTTGATCATGAGGCAAACTTCTTCAAATTAGGAGATGAAAATGTAAGCGTCTTGGTTTGACTCCTAAGAATTTGGGAAGCATGTTTATGAAATGCGGTCGAAGTTCAAAATTGGTTCCATTTACCTCGGGAGTTTTATGCAAGAGGAATTGCATTTCTAGTGGGGTAACAAACATCTTGAAGAACAGGTGGGTTGGTATTAGCCATTTCGTTTGGTTCAAGAGATGAATCAAAAGCGAATTAAGCGATTGGTATTATCCCTAATCCAAGTTTGCATACACCAAAATCAAATTTTTTTTTTTTTTTTGAAAAAAAAGACAAGAGAAAAAGTTAAGAAGATGATGAGAAAAAAAAATAAAGATAAACTAACTAAAAATAAATCAAGGCAATCACTTTTCAATCACCTAACTCTAGGGTTAAGCCTAAAGTTGACTTAGACCAGACTCCTAACCAAAATTCCCTTAGTGAAAAGATCAAAGTTTACTTGGGTAATTAGCCGTAAGGATAGTACTAGAGGAGATCAAAGATCAATTAAGTACCACTTTCCTTTCGGAGCGCCTTACGCAACCCCTAAACCTTGCCTTAGACACCAATTAATCCAAATAAACTTAGACCGGTTCACTTAAGAAATTATTGTTCCTTAATGAGCTCGAATCCTTAGGGGCCAACGTCTAATCAAATTTTAAGAGGCTTGGGTAAGTGTAGTGAGGAATTAGTGATTTTTCGGCTAAGGAAAGGGTGATGAAATCCCTCACCTTATCTTGATTAATGGGTTTTGCCCTTAAAATATTTTCAAGTGTGTGCCAAATCAAGATGCTCAAATCACTTGGTGAATTCCTACTATTATATGAAATGCAACCCTAAGAATTAAAAGCAACTAAAAAGGATGCAAAAACAAACAAAAATCTTTTTATTTTTTTTATTATGGTCGACAATAAAAAAAATGAAGTTTATTAGGGTCGACAAGGGTAAAAATCTTTTTTTTTTATATTTTAATTTTTTTATTTTTTTTTATCCTAATTGTCTCTAATGTATATGAACTATCTAAAGGGTGGAATTGAAAATACTAGATAGAGAAGTTACCCACGCAAAAGCAATGCAAAGCCTCGTTGGAGGCAATTCTTCAATCTTGAATCTTCAACTCTTGATCTTCAAGCTCCAAGTTCCTACACAAAAGAAAACACACAAAATAAGGAACCAAAGTCAATAAAAATCCTACTTATGCACCGTTCCCCGGCAACGGCGCCAAAAACTTGATGGGAAATAAATGATTACCTCCTTAGTTGCAAGTATACAACCTTTATCAAGTTATAGTATAAAAGATTATCGATCCCACGAGGAACGGGAAGTAGGAAGAGTTTTGCTCAAGTTTTGGTTCTCAAATTATGCACAAGACAATTAGGAGTTATTCAAAGAAAATGAAAGTAAGAAAATGGTGAAAGTGGATATGGAGAGATAAGAGAGAGTGGATGTGGATTATGTGCAAAAGAGGAGAAAATAAAGTTGAGAATGTGGTTGTGGTTAAATGCACATAATAACAAAATTAGGTTTGAGATTATATGCACATGGAGGGAATATGAGATTGAGAGAGAAGTAAAAATCAATGAAATCAAAAATAAAGGAAAATAACAAACAATTGAAAACAAGGATAAGAGGAAAATAAAGAAGGTAAAGTATGGAGGATTAATTAAAGATATGAGGAATCTAGAGTAGATCCACTTAGCTTATCTCAATCTCATGAAAATGAGTTGGATTTGTTAGCTAGTTTCAAACAATCTCTAGGGATCCCACAAATATTAGCTCCACACTTAGAAAAGGGTAATTCCCTAGAGGGTTCTAGCCTCAAGGTGAATTAAAGAAAAGAAAAATCTATTCTAGAAAGTAAATACAAGAATTAAATACATTGCATGAAAGTAAATTGCATGAAAGTAAATTGCATGAAATTAAATTGCATGAAAGTAAATCTAAGCTACAAAGCAATAAAATGAACAAGAAAGAAAATAAAAAAGAAATAAAATAGAAACCAACAACTCCTGATCTTAATCTAATCCTCCTTTTGGTCCTTGGATTAGAAGAAGAGAAAGGAAATTGAATGGGTGAAATATTTTATTTATTGTGTAACAAAATTACAATTTTGGAAGGTCTTCTCAATTAAGAGTGACCCTCCTCTCCAAATGGAGTTTTACATAATATTTCACACTCAAAACACTCGGCCTTCACCCCTATTTATAGCCCAACGGAGTTGATGTGAACCATTGGATCAAACCTAGCCAAAAGGAAGAAATCCACCATTAATTGAATGCATTTGGAAACCGATCGGTTGGCGATCGGTTAGCCAACCGGTTGGTCAACCGATTGGTTCCCAACCGAATTTTTCTTTTCTTGATTTTTCTTCACGAATTTCTCTTGGATTAATTTGGTATCTTGGGCCTTTGTTTGTCTTCAGATTTGGGCTTCAAATATTGGTAGAAATTCTGAGAATTTGAGTCATTTGGGCTTTTATTCATTATTTCTTTATTAGCCTGCAAAATAAGATAAAAATGATTATTAGTAATATCGTTATTCATATAACATAGGTAATAAGGGTATAAAAATGTAATTAAAATGTGATAATCACAAGGTGCACGGTGAAACAGAAGACTTGTGATGTCATCATTGATAGTGGCAGTAGTGAGAATATTGTCTCTCGGCGTATGGTGGAGAAATTAGGTTTGAAGACAGAGAAACATCCCGCTCCTTACAAGATTGGTTTGGATTAAGTAAGGGTAATGGCGTGCGAGTTGATGAGGTGTGCCGGTGTCTTTTCCATTGGCCGTAATTACGTAGATGAGGTGATGTGCGATGTAGTTGAGATGGACGCTTGTCATATGCTGCTAGGCAATCCATGGCAGTTTGATGTTGATGCCACGCACAGGGGGAAGGACAATGTTTATATCTTCAAGAAAGATGGTCGCCGAGTTGTGCTCCTGCCTCTTACTGAAAAGGGGCCAATCAAAATAGATGTTGCTGCAAAGAAGACGTTCTTGGTTAACAATGAAGATTTTATGAAAGATGTGAAACAGTCTGACGAGATTTATGCTCTTGTTGTTTCAGGAAAAGAGGATTCTGCCGCCACCAAAATTCCGCATGAAGTCCAGACCCTTTTGCAACAATTTGACGCAGTTATGCCTGACGAGCTGCCTTCCGAATTACCGATGCTTCGCGACATCTAACATCAGATCGATTTCATCCCTGGATCATGCTTACCAAATCTACCACACTATAGGATGAACCCGAAGGAAGGAGAGATCTTGCAAAAGCAAGTGGACGAACTCATACAGAAAGGCCTTATCCGAGCTAGCATGAGTCCGTGTGCCGTGCCAGCGTTACTTGTCCCAAAGAAGAACGGGGAGTGGCGCATGTGTGTGGATAGTAGAGCTATCAATAAGATTACCGTGAAGTATCGATTTCCTATCCCTGCTTTGGATGACATCTTTGGATATGTTATCTGGATCAAAAGTATTCTCCAAAATTGATCTCAGGAGTGGCTATCATCAAATTCGGATTAGAGAAGGAGATGAGTGGAAGACTGCCTTCAAGACAAAAGAAGGCCTGTATGAATGGTTGGTCATGCCTTTTGGCCTTTCCAATGCTCCTAGCACTTTCATGCGGTTGATGAATCAGGTATTGAAACCCTTTATCGACAAGTTCGTTGTAGTTTATTTCGATGATATCCTGATTTATAGCCAGACTGAGTCCATGCACCTGGACCACTTGAGGGAGGTACTAACAGTTTTGCAGGAGAACAAGTTGTACATCAATCTCAAGAAGTGCAACTTTATGACTAGTAGCCTTTTGTTCTTGGGCTTTGTCGTTAGTGCAGAGGGCATCCATGTTGATGAAGAGAAGGTGCGTGCTATTCGAGATTGGCCTACGCCGAAGACCGTCAGCGAAGTTCGTAGTTTTCATGGCCTAGCCACTTTCTACAGGAGATTTATTAAAAATTTCAGCAGCATTGTGGCACTTATTACTGAATGTATGAAGAAAGACAAGTTTAATTGGGGAGAAGATGCGGACCGTAGCTTTGCATTGATCAAAGAGAAATTATCCACCGCACCAGTACTTGCCCTTCCAGATTTTCAAAAGGTGTTTGAAGTTGATTGTGATGCGTCCATCGTAGGCATTGGCGGTGTCCTATCTCAAGAAGGGCGTCCAGTTGCTTTCTATAGTGAGAAACTCAGCGAAGCTCGACAGAAGTGGACTACGTATGAACTGGAGTTGTATGCCATAGTTCAATCTTTGAAGCATTGGGAGCACTATTTAATCTCGCGGGAGTTTCTACTTAACACTGACCATCAGGCTTTGAAGTCCATCAATAGTCAGACTACCATCAATCGTATGCGTGCTCGTTGGATAGCGTATCTGCAGCGTTTCACCTTTATTTTGAAGCACAAGTCTGGGCAGCAAAACAAAGTTGCCGATACACTGAGTTGGAGAGCTGATTTGTTAGTGACTTTGCGAGCAGAAGTGACTGGATTTGAATACTTGAAGGAGTTGTATGTAGAAGAGGAAGACTTTAAGGAGGTTTGGAACGACTGCCAACAAATCAATCAGTCAGAGGTTTTCATATCCATGATCCAATTGACGCAGCGCAGAAGTTGAAATCTCGGAATCCACCGAGGGTTGATCTCCGAATCCACGAAGAGCTTCGAATCCACGAAGAAAATATAATAAACGAAATTTTTATTGATGAAAAGATATATTGATTCTAGGGTTACATGACTCTTCTTAAATAGAAAAATAAAATAGACTCCTAATAAAAATAGAATTCCTAAAAGAAAGAAACAAGACTCCTAATAAGACTAGAATTACAAAGAAATAGAAAGTATCAAATCCTACCCTAAAAAGACTCCCTATAATATAAGAAACAAATCAGTCCTAATTAAATCAAAATTGATTTTGTTTCCTAATCTAAATTGACTCTAACTTTATTACTAAAAATAAACTAAAGGCTGATTATTTTCGGATTTCAGCCAAAACTGAGGATTACTGATGAGATTATAAAAATCTGACAATCTGGTTGGCTCCGTCTCGTCGATATAGGCGATTTACATATATAATTTGTCAGAATACGCCTTCCGGATCAAAAGATATGATCGTTTCTTTGTAGAAGCCAATAATATGTATAAGTCGGCGTTTAGCTCGTGATTGTCCCGCTCCTCCATGAGATTGTTCGTTAAGCGTCCTACATCAGCATGATTGGAGTAGGTGGATAATCGTTTCCTCCTCATTGCCACACACACAACACCCCGGTGCAATAGGCTAGCCTCTTCTGTTTAACTTATCTATCGTCGGGGGATGTTGTGAGCCAATCTCCGTGCAAACATCTTGACTTTGTTAGGGATGAAGGCCTTCCAAACGATACCCGCGGGCCGTGGATGCTGTTGAGTGACTAGAGGATGTGTTGCCCCGTGTCAGGCTTGTACAGCAACTCCACTATTCCTGAATTCCAAATAGTATGCGCTCCTGACCGAGAAGTGCCCATTGTCATTGTAATGCCAGATGAGCTTATCGTCAACTTTTGATGCGACAAGTGGGATGGATAAGATTTCCTCTACGTCCTGTAGGTCTACCAATGTTTTCAATTTTTCCTCGTCCCATTTCTGGCTGCCTCTCTAATTGAGAAATTGTATTCTATGAAGTTCCTAGACTTATTTGTTCTTTTATCCCATCCGTAACCCTATTCGATTTTGAAAGATACAGCTTATGAGCTCTGCATACCAAACAATTCTTGTATGCACATTTGTACTCGTGACTGGTAAATAGGTACGAATACGGTATACACACCTGATCTGATGGATTCAATGTGTATATCTACCCTCTGAAACTCGAACTTCTCCATTTTTCAAATCAGATTTTGATTGAAGAGAGAAAGAGAGAGAGAATGGTGGGTTGTTGATGATTAATGGAGATAAATGATTGGAAGGTAGAAGAGATTTGCTGATTTTTAGTTGATGGTGATGATTGGGAGATTTGATACTCTGCTAGTGAATAGTGAAAGGGACAATCTCCCTCTCTCACTACTTAAAAGTACAATTTCTGATAGATTTGTACTTGATGATTACTCCAGCTTGCATTAATTGTCATTTTCTTTACCTAATTCAAATATTCTTATATAAAAAAATTCGGAATTGAAACCAAGAGTGTAGGAGCCATATTAAAACCTCCCAACCATCCGGATCACTCGCGGTGAGTACTAATTCAAATTGTTAATACTTGATATGGTTCACTATTTCTATGAAATATCCTAATGAGAGCATAAGATTAGAATATATACTTTGTTATAGGTAACAATTACAAATTATCAACTATTAGGAAAAGTGAGAGAAAGTCATATTTGTAATTGATGAAGGGGTGCCTATAACTTAGAAAGCATCCATCTATATTCTCTATATACAAAAACTTTAGTAAAATTCAGATAACAGTGAAATAGAAAAGTATAAAAAGTTGTTACCATTGACACTTATTAAACTTTGGGAGCTCCAAACATCCTTTAAATAATAGAGTTCCATATCAGCGTAATTAGAGGATATTACTGTTAGCCTAAATATTGGCAAATATTTGGCTCAACCAATTATTTAGTTAAGATATCTTGTAATTAGCTCGAAGTATATAGTAAAACCCTTGTAATCAGTCAAAATATATGGCAGTAACCTGTATATATAGTCTATCTAGATACATGGAATGAAATATTCCATTTCAATCAATTATTCCACTTTTGATATTCCAAAAATAATAAATTATGTGCCAATCAACAAATCTCGCCAAACAACTACAAATCCTTATAACAAACTTTTGGTGTCAGCTGCATGAATATTGATCTTCTATTTAATTAGTCCCGCTAATGGTTATTACCTCTGTTAGTTAAGTTAATGATTATCGTAAACCTTTATAAATTGTTTCAGACCACGTTCTCTCTTAGGTTTATCCTTAATCCTCTTTGTATCGTTAGATATAATTATATCATCTCAATTTCTACCTATGCACTTATTTCTTTTCTCATTTCTTATTCTATATCCGAGCACGAATAAAATATCCAACAGAGTTTTCCAAATACATTTCATAAAAAATTAACCATATTATAGTTTGAAAGTTGTGATTCCACCAGCCAACAATTAGGTAAGCATTTTTTTCTGCTTTGATTTGGTATTAGCAGCCAAATTAATCATCACTCCTGCAACAACCAATATTTAGCCTTATTTGACTTTTAGTACTTATAAAGTGCTCTAATTTGTGAGGATATATTAAATAAAATCAAATAATTGGTGGGTTGGATAATAATGTACGGGATCACGGACTAGTGTTTACACCAATAGATTAATGCTTGATAAACTTTTTGCATTTTTAATCAGGTATTAAATTTTCATGATTGTGATCCAACAATAGTCAATATGGTATATCATTACCAAGGCATTGGTTAAAAAAGAATAAAATGAGAAACATATAGGCTAAATTTCACTAAATCCCTAATATGTTCGGACCTTTGGCACTTAATCTCGAAAATGTTTGAAGCACTCCCTACACTTCCATAAGTTTGATAATTTCAAAAAATCCCAAAACTTTTTTATTTTCTTGTCACTTAACCCTCATAATGACACAAGCCCCATGTTTTGAGTTCCATACAGAGAATACTATGTAAATAACATAAAGTAGTTAGTTGGAATCAAGTAAAAAAAAAATTCTGGAGTTTTTTGGGAAACTCTGAACTTATTTACAGTTTAGTGAAAGTTTTAAATTATTTGTGGAATAAGTGTCAAAGACCCAAACTTAGGGGGCGTTTGGTAGCTTGCAACTGGAGTGGTTGCAATACTTGCATGCAATCAGATCAATTTTTTCGAGTTGTAGGTGTTTATTTCGTTGCAACTCACTGTTGTAATTGCAATCGCAGTTATAAAACTTGTTAGAAAAAAATAAAGGAGACAGAATTTTTGAGGTGTGAAACACTTTCCTTAAAGAAATATTTGCCCCACTTGGTAATTTAAGTTTGCTTCAAGTTCATGCAAATTTTTTTCCCAGGATATAATAGAAATTGAAAATTCCAGAAAGCAAATTTTGAAATTTTCACCAATTCTTTGTGAAACAAGTTTGTATGATTATAGATTTTAAAGAGAAAAAGTTTGAGAAAGAAGTGAAATTTGATGTCGAAATCATAGACTATTTATCGGATTGAAAAAGTATCCCCAACAATCATAAATTTTAAAACACCCTTGAAAAAATAGTCTTTTTCCAACAGTCAAAAATAGCCATTTTCCAGCATTCAATTTCTAACAGTCATTTGTCTATTGGATTTTTTTTCATAATTTCAAAAATTAAAATAACAATAATAATACATAAAATAATATATTCAAAAATATATAGGAAGAAATTAAATTATTTGAGCAACAGCGGCAAGCGGTGCAACGTGCTAAGTGCATCTAATAATCGCCTCAAAATCGCACATTATTCAAACTACCCACACGTAGGTTTAGAAGTCTATGTTTTGACCCATTTATTAAAGCATAATAATAATGAAGCGCGTAAGTTAAAAACTTTAGAATCCCCTTGGGGTGTTCTCTGAATCCACAAGGAATAATCTTCGAATCCACAAAGAGACAACCTCGAATCGATGAAGTAATATAAAAAAGAATTTCATTGAAGAAAAGTTATGCCTCTAAACCTTACAATCCCTTCCTATGATTGAGGAAACAAATCGGTAAATTGGACTTATTTCATAATCAAAACAGACTCCTAAAAATTATTCAAAATAATCAAAATGACAAAAAGTTTGATATTTCTCACTCTGGAGGAGTTTTGTGAAACAAATGGTGGCTCAAAAATACGCGATTTTCATATATTATTTGTCCAATTCTGATGCACGGTTTGGAAGATACGACTTGTTCTTCGTTGTAAGTCAATTTCTTTTGTCGGATCCTCATTTGGGTTTCTGCCGATCCAGTTTCTCCATGAATGCATCCGCAATGCGCTCTACATCAAAATTATTAAATATTTTTAAACCTCTAAAAGAATGCTCAAATATCCAATGTGGGACTATCTTGTTTTTACAGAACAAATACTAACAATCCCGCTTGTTGCAACACATGACATACATCCAAAATGATCGCAAATCATCCTTGCAACCCTTGTTGCATTTAGCCCAAATTTATAAAATATCAAAATCATTATTTTATATTTTCTGAAAAAATATATTAAATTTTGGCCGACTAGTTGAAGATGTGTATAAGTAAGTGTAACTATATTATAATTGCTTTTACAAATTGTAGTTTGAGTTGAAACTTTTCATACATAAGATAGAGTGAGGATTAAAAGGTTATAACTTCATTACAGGTTGAATGTTCTCTTATCTGAAACTTGAATTATTTCTTTTCTTGAATCTTGGATTATTTTCCTCAGAGAGATATTTTTCTAAAATCTTACAAATACCTAATCGATAACATTTGCGGTTGTATTGTTTCTATCTCAGAAATCGCAAAGTAATAATCAAATTTTCAAAATTATAATGAATGTGGGGCGGGGGGTTATAATTTATTATAGGTTGAAAAGCCAATTTGGTCCCGATACTTGGGTGTGATACTCAAATTGGTCCACCACTTTCTTTTTCTCAATTTATAGTCCTCATACCATACCTCGGTTACAAATTAAGTCCTTTTTGTCTATTAGAAATTTGGTGTTAAATTTTCATTTATGACTACATTACTCTTAAGAGGTCATTGTACTTTTGATGTAGAGCATCTCTTTTGAACCCATTTAAAATCAATCTAAACTTGCTAAAAATCAATAATTACTGAGGGTTTATTAAAATGTTATTCTGATATGTTGCAATTGATTTTTTCAAGCAATGTAAAAATCCTTGTCATACTATTTAGAATTTTTGAAAACTAGCATTTTAGCATGATAATTTTCACATGATTTAATTTCTGTAACACACTTTGATAATTACAAAGACCTATATACATCGTCTAATACCTATCATATAATCACTTTTATTTTCCATATTCTTAATTTAGTTTATAATTATTGAAATATATATTAGTTAAGTAAATAATTCAAATAGAAATATATCATTAGTAATATTAATTAGCTAATTAGATATGTGAATTAGATATTTTGTAATCAATAGAAAATATAATTTTTAACCAAACTTTTATTTGATTTATTATGCCCATCAATTTTCCTTCAGGACATGTTACAATTTTACTATATTAACATGTAAGATTAGTATTTAAACATAAAATAAATTCTTTAAAAAATGAAAAAATAAAAAATTAAAGAAAAGTAAACTGCTTACCTATTGAGCATGCATATCAAGAGATACATTCTAAATTCTAAAATAGAGAAAACAACAATTAGAAATAGAATAAGTAGAGATTCTACTTAGATACATTCATTAATAATTAAGAATAAAATTTAGGATAATAAAAATTAATAGGAATGAACCTAAATAATTCAAATTGCCAAATTGTTGAGAAAAATTTCTTTCTCAAAATCTTCTATTTTAACTTCACAATAAAATTAGATAGTAGTTAATCTAACTAAACTTGAAAAAGACTAGATTTTTGAAATAAAATAAATAAGGAAATCATACCTATATAGATATCAAATTGAGGAATGATTTAAATCTCTAATATTTTATCCACTTTATTATGCCCATTAATTTTCCATTAGAACTTTTTATTTTAGCATAAAAGCTTCAAAATGAAAAATAATAACAAGTAAAAAATAAAAATTCTTACGTCTTGGTCAAATCGAATAAAATTTGGGATAATAAAAATTAATAGGGATGAACCTAATTAAAATGATCAGAAGGTAAGAAACAAATAAAAAGAAAATGAGAATATTTAAGGAAAAATGATTAGGAAAGCAAATGGAAATAAATCTGCAAAATTCTTCCCAATACCTTAGTAACTTCAAATAATTAATATGACAGCTAAAGGGTAAGTTCTACCTGAAAGCAGAAAGGTAAAAATAGAAATATATCTCAGAATTTGGAAATAAAATAAAAGAAGTATAAAAATTTTCATATATGATAATCAAACAAAACAAATAAAGGCGTCAAAAAATAACAATTCGTTTAAGTAAATTGCATCAACCAATATATATAGGCAATATGTTCCATGTCTATTTTCATATCATCATCATTACAGAAAATTATCTATTCATAAGAAAAGTCACACTATTCATATAATATTTTTGAGAAAGAAATATGAAGAATTAGAGGTGTTTCACACAAAAATTCAAAAAGAACCAAAATTCTCATGCTTGAATTTCACATTTATTCAGAGAATGAAGTTACATTAAAGAGCACAATATTAGATCTTATAAATAAATCTAAGTGAAAAATAAAAATATTAAATTTTAAGGTTATCTCTATGATACCAAGAACAAAATGGATGAGTTTTTAGATCACCCAAGAAAATAAGTAGAAGAGGATTTATATTACCGATGCTTGCACAATCATCAATAATAATTGCTAAAACTGTAGGATCTTTTGACACGAAATTGTTAACTAAAAAATAAAAATTACCAAATATATCATTTCCCTCTATTTTTACAAATTTCAAATAATCTATGAAATTTGGGAACTAAAAAATAAGAAGGTACAGATTTGCCTAAGAATCACATATGATAATATAAAACCCTAATTTTATTCAAAAATTACACCTTAGTAAAGATCTGTGTGATTTTAATTACTGATTAAAACTATTAGTTAGGATTTATACTTATAATGATGAACGGCTGATTAAGAAGTCTACATGTTAAAAATTAAGATTTAGTAAGAAATTACTTTTCAATGTTTTAATAATTAAAATATATTAGTTAAAAAGATTTTTTGTAAGACTATAAAAATTGATGTACTGATCTCATCATGAATCCATATCAATTGATGTTGTCTATTTGTTTGATGATTTGGTTCTCATCACTAATGGGTCTATGGAGAGGTTTTCAATTCCTTTGTAAGACTATAAAGAGTAGTTTTGTTTTGATTCTTAAGAAAAGGAGTTGTGTTGAATTGTATCCATTTTATTTTTTCTTTCAGCATACAAAATGAACAAAATCAGTACATCAATTTTAATGACTGAATTTACAAACTCTCTAGTTACAAAGGATGAAGGAGAGTAAAAGTAATAGAAACATAAATCTAATCCAAATACAAATAAGGAAAAAGAAGGGCGAAAGTTGCAACTTCCCTCACAAGATCAGTGAAACCAAGCGGTTTTAATTAGAAGTGATTAGAGGCTTTTGGAGCGGGGCAGGGATTAGGGATTTTGGTTTGGGGTTTGGGAGGCGGCATCGGCAGCGGGGAAATGGATGGAGTTGCGGCGGAGCGAAAAGGAGTAGAAGGAAATGCAGTGCCAACGTGTAAATTAGAATAGTACATATCAGCATCCACGTCACCTGTCCCTTGAAGTGGTCCCAATTTTTGGGTCCAAAAAAAATTATTCATTAGCTAATATGATTTTCTGTTTATATAAAGAAGATAAAGATTTCTAAAGATATATTTGCAATATTTTTCCGTATAAAAAATAAAGATTTCGGAACAGATTAACTAATAAGAACAAAGATCCTGTATTATTAGTTAATTTAGTAAGAGATTAGTCAGTTTACAGATTTCGTAATAATATTTTTCGTATATAGTTCACATCTCCCATAATAATATTTTCCATATATTAATAGGGAGATGAAGATTAAGATGGATGGCTTAGATTGGGTACACGTGGCGAAAAAAATTTAAGAAGAGAAGAGTTGACGTGACAAGCTTTGAGAAAGTTAAACTCAAAATGTTTTACTTTAGAATATACATTTTGTAACACATGCGTGTATGTTGTGTATTTGGATAGTTGCAGTTTGAGCGTTTATCAAAAGAGGGCTCAACACTAAAAGTCAAATTAAGACAAATAGTTTTCAAAACAAACTTAATTATGATGATAAATTGGATAGAAAGAGGTTAACTGCAAAATTCAATGCTCATCGACCCTATTGAAGCAGTGCTATTTTCCTTTTAATTGATTTCCACATGATCCAAGAGACTATACGTATTCCAGAGAGTTGAGTACTTTTATGAATAACAAAAACTTATCACCATTACCATATAGCGGACCCATGAATATCACATAACTAAAAACAATATTTTTATAGTTTCTCTCTTTTAACACAGTCTCTCTTAAGAAGAAATGATAAATAAGTAATTGTCTTTTGGGAAACGAATTAGATAGGATAATATTATCTTTTTAATTTTTATTTAACAAAATTTTTAACAGAGAGTTAAAATAGGATTAGGTTTACCTATAATAAAAAGTACGAAGACTAAGTTAAGAAAAATAAAGTGGAGAGACTAAATTGAGTACAGGGCCATAGTACAAAAACTAAATTGGTCTTTTAGCCTTTATAATATAATAGTAAATATTATCAAAATTTAATAAGGGATTCACATATGACATGATATTTGATTTCTGGTTCAAAAACTTTAACACCTTGAAATCTTCCACAATCTTCTCTATAAATTGTAGAGCTATGCGTATATTGACATTTTTCTGACAACTATATGTATGTATATAATAAACACAAGTTCAATTTGAAATCGGCTAAATTATCAAATTGGTCTAAAAATTGACACACGGTTTTCAATAAGGCCTAAAAATTGACGCCGGCGACAATAAGACCTATAAAGTGACTCACTTAACCGATAAGGCCTACTCCGGTGACCGGAATCTTGGTTTGACCGCGAAAAGTATAAAATTTTTACATTTTAGTCCTCTAAAATTTAAATCCTCTTTCTCTCTCCTCCCTCTCTCTCCCTCCCCTCCTCCATCTCTCTCTCTCTCCCCCTCCCCCGTTGTTTCCTTCCCAAAACACACTCTCTCTCTCTCTCTCTCTCTCTCTCTCTCTCTCTCTCTCTCCCTCCCCTCCCTCCATCTCTCTCTCCCTCCCCTCCTCCATCTCTCTCTCTCTCCCTCCCCGTTGTTTCCTTCCCAAAACACACTCTCTCTCTCTCTCTCTCTCTCCCTCATCCCTCCTCCATCTCTCTTTTCTCCTCCATCTCTCTCTCTCTCCTCCCTCTCTCTCCCTCATCCCTCCTCCAAAACAATGGGGAGGGAGAGAGAGAGAGAGAGAGAGAGAGAGAGAGAGAGAGAGAGAGAGAGAGAGAGAGAGAGAGAGAGAGAGAGAGAGAGAGAGAGAGAGAGAGAGAGAGAGAGAGAGAGAGAGAGAGAGATGGAGGAGGGATGGGGAGAGAGAGAGAGAGAGAGAGAGAGAGAGAGAGAGAGAGAGAGAGAGAGAGAGAGAGAGAGAGAGAGAGAGATGGAGGAGGGAGGGAGGGAGAGAGAGAGATGGAGGAGGGATGGGGAGAGAGAGAGAGAGAGAGAGAGAGAGAGAGAGAGAGAGAGAGAGAGAGAGAGAGAGAGAGAGAGAGAGATGGAGGAGGGAGGGAGGGGGGAGAGAGAAAGAAGATTTAAATTTTAAAGTACTAAAATGTAAAAATTTTATACTTTTCGCGGTCAAATCAAGATTCCGATCGTCGGAGTAGGCCTTATCGGTTAAATGAGTCACTTTATAGGTCTTATTGTCGCCGGCGTTAATTTTTAGACCTTATTGAAAACCGCGTGTCAATTTTTAGGCCAATTTGGTAATTTAGCCATTTGAGATTACTCACCAAGTATATAAAATAATGGACATGCAACTTTAATGACTGACATGAACAATATAGACAAAAGAGACTGTGAAATAATAACAGCACTGGAAATGAAAAGATATTTTCACTGCTAAAATATCTCCTTGTTTAATTTTATCCACTCGCGTGAAAATTATAATTAATGCTCTTTAGAGGAGTTTCTTGATAAAATCTTAAATTGTTAAAGGGGGTTTTCTGATAGTCCCTAAGGTGCCGTTTGGCAACGGGTTAAGTGAAGGATTAAGAAGACTTAACCCCTTCTTAACCCGCCAAACATAAAAAATCTAGAGAAGGGTTAAAGTGAGTTAACCCTCCATAATTTGCTAAATGTAAAAAATACATAAGGGTTAAGCTAACCCCTCTAGAGGGATTAAAATGAGCTAACCACTCAAAATGAGGAGTTTACTAATGCTCCTATTTAGAAGGACTAAGAGTTAACCCCTCTATTTATAAAGAAAATAGTCAAAATCCTCATTATTCCCAAACACTAAAAGTGATCACAAGGGCTAAAATAAAACTTATTTAATAGGTTAATAATTTAGTCCTTCGGATTATCAAATGGGCTAACTACGTAAATCCTCCTTTTTTATTCTTCTTCCTTAACCTTTGCCAAACAAGGCCTTAGATATCCCTTTAACGTTATGCTTGAAGTTCAAGATCTTGCGAGTGTACTGTTAACTACAGATGCCAAGAAGCCTAATAACATTAGATTAACAAACCCTAGAAACCAGGATAATTAATAGTCTCTCAACTTGGATGTTAATTAACCATTATTCTCTTTAATTAACAATATCGATCATATGCTATTGGTACTATAAATCCATCTTGATTTCATCAAACAAAAGTGATCCACACCATCAACTTGTCAATGTTCAGCACCGACTAGAATCTTGACCAAAGTAAAAGAGCAAAATGTTTATTATATTTAATAAAAAAGCAAAAACTGTTTCTGGATATATGTATAGTTTCAAAAAGTTTATTATATTTAAGAAAATCAAGTGCATTCTAAAGCTATGCGCAAAGCTTTCTTTAGAGACCTCATCATTAATGACATATAGAAATAGTCAACTTCTATCCCTAACTTATCTTTCTTCAATCATCAATTTGGCAAAACACATGGTAGTTACTTTAAATTATTTAGGTTCAGTGCACTAATACATAAGCTAACACTAGGGTTATCATATTTTGTTTGGAGGTACGTTGCATGTGGTTATATAGTTTAGCTGCTATACATAACAATAATTGAATTCATCCTTTGGTCAATTGCATAGAGTTTAATCCCTTCACTTATCATCGAAAACATGTTTCTTGTAAGTGAAAGTATTGACATAAACACCTTTATGTAAAGTTAAAAGGACCCTGAAATGGAATTTGAAGAAACGTATTCATGGATGCACATGTAAGTTTGATGAGACAATAAATACCTTAATTACTTTCAAATTGGTAGTAGTAACAAACAAAAAGAGGAGGACAAAAAATTCTCCCAAATGGTGATTTTATATACAGGAGATGTAGATCTTGTTCACTACAGATAGATGGTGAAGTGAACATTTCACTTCCTTAAGCATAATTGTCTATCGTTTAATAGATTGTTATTTTTATTTTTATTTTTCCTTTAATGATTAACGAAGAATTAAAATAGATGGAATTCGTGGTGAACTGGTGATAGTTAAATGAGTTATAGTGATCCCTGATGCTAATAAATGATTGTAGGATTAATGGCTATAATAGAACCCCCTCTAGTGTGATTGTATCCAACTTACTATCATCCCTTTAGTTTTATTTATTCTTATAGACGTCTGAGTGAAATTTTTGACTCTTTTAACTTCATTGAGTCTATTTGTTAAAAAAAACAAAAACATATTTTTTTTCACTAAAGGGGTCTATCCGCAATTAAGCCATGATTGTAATTCTAGGGTGTAAGAATGCCTCCCCACCCCCAACAAAAAAAAAAAAGAACCCCAAACACCAAAAAAAAAAGAAAGATTTTAAAAGAGAGTAAATAAATAAATAAATAAATAAAAAGAGAGTAAAGCAAGTGGAGAAATGTCCAAAACCATGTACAAGAGCCTCACATGCATCTCTACTGTATTGCACCTGCCACATTTCCCCATGCACCTATAACTGCAATAAAAATGAAGTACTAATAAAAAATCAAGAAGTTAGAAGCACCGAAAAGCTTTGAACCAAAAAAGCTCTAGAAGAAGAATTTACTTCATGAAAAAAATAACAGAAACCTCCATTTAAATCTGAATCAGCACAAGTTTGGTTTATAATACTTCATGAAAAAAATAACAGAAACCTCCATTTAAATCTGAATCAGCACAAGTTTGGTTTACAATAGATCAAAAGGTCTTATCTCCTATACTGCCAGTGTAACAGATGAAAAGCTTCATCTACTCTTTTTGTCTTTGTCACCATTCACAATAAAGATTCTAAAACCAAGAGAGCCAATAGAGACTAAAAACACTAAACAAAACCCACTTGTCACTTTCTTGATTCATAAGACAGTAGGAACAATAATTGCATTATAAATTAATGTTGAAACAACCAAATCTATGAATTGAATATAAAATAATTCAATATAACTGAACATTGCAACTTCTATAAATTCCAACAGTCAATTTACACATCTCAGGTCACCACCAAGTCTTCAATCCTCCACTATGGACTCTAAAAAGACCAACAACAAGATCACAGATATAGTTAGACTACAGCAAATGCTGAAGAAATGGAAGAAGCTTGCTATTACACCAAAGAGCAACAGCAAGAGCATCAAATTTCTTAAGAGAAGTCTCTCCCTTTCGAAAACTTCTTCAGCGCTGTATAACAGCGTGCCGAAGGGGTTTCTTGCATTGTGTGTCGGAGAGGAGATGAAGAGGTTCGTGATCCCGATGGAGTATTTGAGCCATAAAGCCTTCACGATTCTTCTGAGAGAAGCAGAGGAAGAGTTTGGCTTCGAGCACGAAGGTTGCCTTAGGATTCCATGTGATGTATCTTTGTTTGAGAGTATAGTTGAGATGGTGGAGAAGGAGAAGGAAGGGTTCTGCTGTTGCTCTGTTGAGGCTGAGTTCAGTCGATCTTATCACCATCAAGAACCAATGTGCAGATAATCATAAATTTATAAATTTTCTCCGTTATTTTCCTTTTCTATAAAGATTTTTTCCCCTTTCCCGAAAGAGGCAATGAGTAAATTGTGAGGGATGTTTTAATGAGGAGAGTTTTTGAACAAGTAGCACAGAAAGAAGTGATTACATTGTTTCAATAACATTGTTCTCCAATTTCAATAGTGTGAAAACTTTTACTAATCTTTCATGTTCCTATAGCCCAAACACATCATTTTCAATTGAATTAGATCTTGACATAATAAGTATCTCACACATTTTTTTATTGAGATGTTATTTTACTTTTTCTTTATTGCATTTTTCTATACATAAAATGAGTTGAAAGAAGAGATAAGAGAATGTATGTACACGCCATCGAAAATTTTACGGCCAATCTCCATGGGTTTCTTGTTATAAACCAATATTCTATTATGCTCTCAATGACTCTTGTAATGGTTTGTCATTCCTCTTATACTATCAACTTGATATTGTTCATCATGACTCTTCTCATTTAATATTTGATTATCTACTCTTCTATGCACATTATACCTTTATGAACAAGCATGGGAGACTCTGATCAACATTTTTTATTTTCCATTGCTACATATATTTTGTGTTCTATGTATTGATTTCTAATTGTATTTAATTCATGTGATTTGGTTGATGATTGATACATTTTATCTACCACGTTTTACTTTCTTCTTCATGTATATGATCAGGATCATCATCTGCGTATTTTCATGATTTGTTCATATGATCACATAGTTCTGATGCATGCTCATGAAACATATGACAGTATGTATGCATGTGTACAATAAATATCATATAAATACATATGGAAAAATGGGTGTATGAGGTTGCAGTTCATTTTACTAAATGAGTTACGAAGAGATAGATTAATGCTGAGGCTCATCCTGCTTGTCACCTTGAAACAAGTGGACCTCTCCACCACATCCTGTGTTAAGGAAGCCAAATATTCATAGGCTCATAATCACCTTGCAAAGACGTGATAAGAAATTGTTTGGCAACTTGATACATCAAGGAAGACATGGTGTGTTTGGCAATTCCAAAAGAGGATTGAGTTTGAACTAGTTTTTGCTTAACTAGAATAAAGTTGGACCACGTAGGAGGTGGTCCAAAAGAGAACTAGTGTCGAGGCTAAAATTTGTACTAAAGAAAACTAGTTCAATTTTGGCCCAATTATTTATTATTGCCAAACTAAAAACTAGCTTTCGAACCAAGATTGTACCCACTAAAACTAGTTTTGTGGAGTTGCCAAACACACCCATAGACTTAAAAGGTGGAATGTAATGCCTGTTCTGTGAGCAACAGCTCGAAATGCTCAGGTTGATATTCTAACCTCAGTCATCCTAACAGAAAATAAAAGAGAAGGCTCTACAAATGTAACCTATTTGAAGGTCAAGATACATCCCTTTAAACCCACAATCTGTAAGTAAGTCTTCAACGATAATCACCAAATTACATTTAAGGTCCATACTAAGCTTGTGTATAGTCTCAGAACTATCCAATCCGTTATCATCCTTAAACCTGGTTACAGAAAGATTAGAAATCTCCAAAGTTACAGAACATACCATGACAAGATAAGTATAGTTTTGTGTTTAATCTGAGGTTATAAAACTCACGGAGAAGAAGCCTATTAGTTTGACGTTCTGTTCTAAGGTGCAACTAAACCCAAATGGGTCAGTGTTGGGTTCTTGTTGAAAGGTAGACCAATAATTTTAAAACCAGTACTGTACATTATATATACTACAAAAGGGCAATCAAACTAGAATAACTACAAACAAGCTGCATCTTGATTCTTGACTCTGATAGTTAGATTCTCATACGTGTGCATTTACTCTTTCCTGAAACTGAACGAGACTAGCTCAGATTAGATTTTCTCCGGGAAAATAGAATCAGATCAATGAACAGCGGATGCAATGAACCAAGGGTTCAGCAATGACAAACTTCTATACAATATAATTTTTATTCATATTGGGCTTTTGATTAGAGAGAATGGGTGGTCGGCTGGTACAGCTTATGATTGGGAGATAAATGATTGGAAGGTAGAAGAGATAAGGATCAGAAATTGCAGACTGATACTCGTTGATAATGCCTGAAGATCTGGTATTTCCTCGTTCATGCATCTACCCTAAACTCAATTCTAAACAACCAACTCTTTGATTTTCCCAATCCTCACAATTTTCAACATGATAAGAACAAAAAGGCTTATAATTGAGGCTTGTTATTAAAAGGTACGATGATTAGTTGAGCTCCTAATCCTCTCTGGATCAATCTGTAAGTAGGACCCCAAGACAAGGTTACCAATACTGAAACGGATTCATCAAAGTACATTATAGAGTTTCACCAAAAAAAAAGTACATTATAGAGAGCACTAGGGAATCTATCTGTTGCTTTCAGCAAGTACAATTAGTACTTTAAAATGTGTACTATGAAGTTTCTAGGAGAGAAAAAGACTACCTCCATATAATATACCTTGATGATTCCCTTTTAGTATTGGTTACCTTGTCCTGGGGTCCTACTTACAGATTGATCCAGAGAGGATTAGGAGCTAAACTAATCATCATACCTTTTAATAACAAGGATTTAGCCTCAATTATAAGCCTTTTTGTTCTTATCATGTTGAAATGACTGAGGATTGGGAAAAATCAAAAATTGGTTGTTTAGAATTGAGTTTAGGGTAGATGCAAGATCGAGGAAACACCCGTGATTTGATCAAAACCAAGATAAAGTAACAGCTAATGATGTACGGGATCACGGATCAATCGGATATCCAAAACTTATGCTCGTGATCCAATAGTAGTCTATTGTATATCATAACCTAGGTACTGGCGGTTGGGGATATAATTCTAAAATAAATTAGTGGCTCCAAACAACAAAAGCTAATATTTAATCTTGATTTTTTTTTTTTCCTGAGTGTCAGAAAACAAGATGTTGACAGCAGAGTTTTAGATATAGATCGCGTGCAAGTTATTGTAAAGGTTACAGTAAATGAGTTTATTACTTATCGCAGCTCCCTTTCATATGCAATCATGGATACGACGAAAACGATATTGAAAACGATATTTATAAGCAGTTTTAGCGACGAGCGAAGTTTACATTTCTGGTTTAAGAAAGGACTCCCATACCTTGCAATTGTTTTCATTTGCTTGATGGATCTTCTTCATAAGTGATTGGGAGAAAGTTATTAGCTCTTTGTGAATGGGAGAAAGTTATTAGCTCTTTGTGAATGCTGACATTTTCTCCATCTGACAGCTATATGTCATGCAACTGAACTTTGACTGGACTCCCCAAGTTGTAAGCCAAGGCACGTGCAACTGCAATAACTGATATGGAAGAGATACTTTAGGAAAATGTAGAAGTGAGATCACCACAGTAACATACAATGATAAACTGGAAATATAAGGAAAAAGTACTGTGGCTCTTTGCGTCAAATTCAAATAAAATTAAATATAGAAATTTCCGTCCAATGAAGAAGGCGCAACTTGATTTAAATTTTTAAGCAGTTTAAAACTATATAAGCAGAAAAAATTCCTCAACTATGCTTCAAATTTAAGGATCATGTGAGTGTACTGTTCTGTACAGATGCCAAGAAACTTGAGCATTAGATTTATAAACCATAGGCAACCCCTTCACTATCCTTGGAGCCTGAAACTTAACAAGCCAGAATAATATTACAGTCGTCCCAACTTGGATGTTAATTAATAATTCTTCTCGTTAAACTAACAATGTCATGTGCTATCGATATTGGCAATCCGTCTCAACTTCTTTAAACAGAAACATAAGATCAAATTGTATGATGCTCATCACCAGTTTAAAGCTCGACCAGAGTACAAGTCAATGCACCTCGACAAAAAAAAAAACTTTTCGCTTTTCTTGGTTAAGACTTTTTGAAATATGAAAAAGAAGCAAAGGTGTATCCCAGACGTATAATATGTTATATCTATGAGGTTCTGCATTCGAAAATCTACATCTAAAATGCCTAGGATCAGATACAAAATTTGTAGGATCTGCTTCTATGTATCTGACAGTCTCAAGAAACTGTTACAGTGGTAAACTAGCGAACCTCTGTCCCACGTTATAGTTCAAAAATTGGGAGGGAAAACTGTACAATTCACCACCACTTTTTGTACAAGTAAGAATACACCAAACGCTCAGTTTTTTCTTGGTTTTTCAGAGGCTCAGTGAAAATATTATTTACTTCTACAATTCTAAACCTAAGTAACTCAAATCCAAATTAGTTTCCTAAGTTTTCTAGCTAAAGCCTGGACGCAAAATTGAACATTGCCTCATGTCTTTCTTATCCTTTTCAACTTCATCAACTCCTCTGCACTTTAATCATATACCTCCGATTTTAGAAATAACAAGAATTGTGATAAGTAAAAGGACTAGAAGTTGATAATGATATACTAGTCATTTAGGAAATTTAAGTTTCATTGTATGATTGAGTTGGAATCTTGAAGCAATTCTTCTGCATCTCAGCGGTCAAAATGAAGCTTCAAATCAAAGGTAAACCTGGAGCCATTCCACTACCTGCAGTTGATGGGTGCAGTTAATAAGATTAATGTCGTTGCTCATCGAGTAGGAATCTGTAATTATGACTATCAGTAACACAACCAAGCCCATGCTTAAACCTAAGCACACAGCTTTCTTTAGAAGCTTTTCACACTCAAATTGGTGAAATATGAGCTCAAATAAATTGATTAGGGTAAATGTACTTTACGTACGTGTTAAGTATGGACGTACATTCTCTTATCAAAAGGTGGATAGTTTTTTAACACATCAATAATTGAATTCTTCCTTCGTGTCAATTGCTTGGGGCTTGATAGCTTCATTCGTCAATTAAACATGTTGTTGGATATGTATAACTATTGCATTGTTTACTTGTTGGATATATATATATAACTATTGCATTGTTTAATTGTTGGATATGTATAACTATTGCATTAAACACACTGCGACATGATTAAAGGGAGCCGAAACTGAATTTGAAGAATCATATTAAGGGATAGACATGTAAGTTTGATGAGCCAATGAATATCTTAATAGCTTTCATGGTGACACCAAAGGATAACACATGCATCTCTATTATCTTGCACCTGCCACATTCTCCCAAGTACCCTAATCTAATATAAAAGAAGAATAAAATGATCAACAAGTTAGAAGCACCGAAATGCTCTGAACTAAAATATATCGAGGAAAAGAAGATGCCCTGTAGAATTTAAATACGTAGGCAGGTGTAGCAGTAATCTAACTGTACAAAGTAAATAACAATTTTATAAAAAGTGATTCATATGTCAAATGTCAGAAACTTCTAAATAGGTCTGAATCAGCATGCATATGTTTACAATGGATCCAAAATATAATGTCTCCATCACCAGGAGAGACAAAACACCTCACACAATCTCGTATTGCATACACCCACTAGAATATAGATACTGAAACAAAGAGAGCCAATAAGGGAAAGAAAAAAAAAATTTAGACCCAGTCCATCTGAAGTTTTTGAAAAATATACTTTCTTTATTCATAAGATAATTGAAGCAACAACTGCAAAATAAAATAACGTTGAAAGAAATTAAAACAATAAATTGAATAACGTTTAATTTAATAAACTAGAGATTCCAACTTCCATAAATTCCCATAACCAACTTAAAAATCTCAGGCCACCAAAGCTCCTCCATATCTAGAAAGAGAGGAGGACTCTTGAGTTCTCTTTGAAGGCTTAGAGGCATTTCAAAGCTTTCACAAAGATTCATGGACTCCAAAAAGGCCAACAACAAAATAACAGATATAGTTAGGCTCCAGCAAATGCTGAAGAAGTGGAAGAAGCTCGCTGTTGCACCAAAGAGCAATAGCAAGAGCATCACATTCATCAAAAGAAGTCTCTCACTTTCCAAAACATCCTCAGCGCTCTGCAGCAGTGTGCCAAAGGGGTTTCTTGCCTTGTGTGTCGGAGAGGAAAAGAAGAGGTTTGTGATCCCGATGGAGTACTTGAGGCGTACAGCCTTTGCGGTTCTTCTGCGAGAAGCAGAAGAGGAGTTTGGCTTTGAGCAGGAAGGTGTCCTTAGGATTCCATGTGAAGTATCTGTGTTTGAGAGTATAGTTGAGATGCTGGAGAAGGAGAGGGAAGGATTCTGCTGTTGCTCTGCAGAGGCTGAGTTCACTCAGCCTTATCTCTCCCAAGAACCAATGTGCAGATGACCATGAATTATCTCCTTATTCTTTTTTGAAAGTGATACTGAGTGAATTGTGTAGAGGTTTGACAATGTTTAAAGCTTTTGAATGACCATAGCTTGTCCAAAAAATAATGTTTTCCCATCTCACAAATGTCAATCCATGCGACTTGAATGCAGTATCCAATGGCTACTAATCCTTGTCAAATTTCCACTCTTGCTTCATGTTTTCTTAGTCCAACCACATTATTTTCGGTTGAATTAAGTCCTGATATTATATGTATCTCACTCACTTTATATTTAAATGTTTACTATCGTAGATTTTACTATGCATGAGTTTTGTCTGAAAAAAGAGATATTTGAATGTACATACTTCTCCTTCAAGATTTTATGTAAGAAAGAAACTGAATGTTATAAAGCAACATTCTAATATGTCATAAATGACTTTGCAACAGCTTATAATTCATCTTATACCAACAACCACGATACGGTTCATGATGAATCTTCTCATTACAAATTTGATTATTCACATTTCTGTGGTCATTATACTTAATATTTTATGGTGTATTATCTTCTCCATCCAGCAAGTTTATGTACAAAGAGGCTCATATATGTTTGCAACCAAACATCAAAGACTCCCATATACTTTTTTTTTTGGGTGCTTTTCATTGCTATATCATGTTTTATGTGTCGATTTGTGATTTGGCCATTCATTTGATTGTTGATTGAAGATTGATGCATTTTTCTTTGCCAAAAACTGGCCAGAACATTATTTGATTTATGATTCTTACACTCGTGTGTAGTTGTACTTTTTTCATGTATATGACTGAGGATTTGATCCAAATATTTACTATGGAATGTGCTTTTTGTTACTGTATGTGATACATAATTTTGATGCATGCTCATTATACATGGCTTTGCTACGATATATGGGATTTTTCTTGTCATCCCGAATTGGTATCTTATGCTAGTTGAAGATTATTCAGGGGCCAGAATCACCTAATAGTCATGTATCTTGTGCATAGGTAAGTAAGTATATGCTTGAAAAATATACAGATATTGCATGTTGACTTTGAGCTATTATCTAGTGTAATATTTTTATGTTGCCCCTATTTGTCGGATATTCTTTTCTATATGCTTGAAATTGCAAAAGCTGTAGTTATAGAAGGAGAGACATTTGGTCTTATTTTTATTATATTGGTTCCATTTTCCCATTTAACAACAATACTTTTTTTGTATTCTTGAATAAGGAGAATGTACGCTTGTAATATCAATTAAACTTTGCACGATGACATTCGCATGTATGATGAATCATCATGTTCGCGTGTTTTTGTCATGCTTATCCTGGTTACACAATATTTTCTCCTGTTGAGAGTTATTTCTTTATATTAAATAGGAATAGACCCATTTTGTTTAGTCCCACATCGGATAGAGTAGAAGAATGAAACCACTCCTATTGTATATATAGACCTCAATACTAATGAATAAAATTGCACATTTCTCTTGATTTGCCATGTTTCTAACATGGTATCAGAGCCTCCAAAACCCTAGCCGACAAAAAAAATGACACTCTTAATCGCCGCCGCTACTGTTCATCACCGCCGTCACTTCGTCGTCTTCATCCTTTGGCGATTATTTCCTTCGTGAAATAATCCCTTCCGGACTTGACCCCTCTGGATCAAACCTTGCTTTGATCCTGAGAAGAGTGATGATTTCGCTTGGTCGATTTCACTCACTTTGGCGATTATTTCCTTCGTGAAATAATCCCTTCCGGACTTGACCCCTCTGGATCAAACCTTGCTTTGATCCTGAGAAGAGTGATGATTTCGCTTGGTCGATTTCACTCACTTTGGCGATTATTTCCTTCCTTCGTGAAATAATCCCTTGATCTTGTAGCCCCCCTAGTGTTGAGGAGATGAGATGAACGGGAGGGGGGCAAGATGGATGATGAGAAGAGGGTGATGTTTGGAGACGAGGAAAGTTGAAGACCGGGTGTGGGATCTAGATATGGGATCGGTGTGAGGGAACCGAACACAAATTAGATCGATGGAGACCAGCACAAACCTGATGGCGGAACTCATCAAGAAGTTAAACCCGGAGGATGTTTCAACTATGATGCAGTTCATGAGGATGACAGTGGGAGAGGGCTCAACAAAGCCACCGCCCAAGAAGGTGGAGCTTTCACCTATCGACATGAAGCTTGAAGGGCCAGCGGCATATCTAAGTTAGTCGCGCCGGGTGAGATATACCCTTGCAAGGAGGAACCTGGAGGGATATCTGATGGGAGAGAAGACTGAACCGGCTGAGGGCTCCGTGGGAAGAGATGAGTGGAAGTCCACTCATATGTTGGTGTATATCTGGCTTCTCAATTCTGTAGTCCAGCCAATTGCAGCCACGATAGATGGCATTGGGAAGGTGCAGGATGTCTGAGAGAAGCTGAGAATGACCTATGATAGGGTGGGAAATAACCTGAGGGTATTCCAGATCGAAAAGGAGATCGGCCTTCTGATCCGAGAGAGAGGATCAGACAAGAGTATGCCACGTAACCGAACGCTTGTGGCTGGATCACGATCACTTCTCGTCCCTAGCAAGTTGCAAGGATCCTGAGTGTAAGGAGCGCGAGGCCTTTTTGTAGAAGAGGACCATGCTATTCCTCCGAGACTTGGCTCCATCATTTGAGCAGAGGAAGGCGATGCTACTAGCCCGCATTTAAGATTCCATCTCTCGAGGAGGCGCCTCACCATGATACAGAAGAGAGCCGATCGCTGGCCGGAAAGGTAGACTTCGGGGAGAAGTCAAGATCGGTGGTCTCAAACCCGTAATACCGGGCTTCGAGGGAGACTAGGCAAGATTTTAATCGCGGATAGGTAGAGCATCTGAGGCAGATGTGCTCAAAGCCATCCAAGGAGAGGAACTGGGGTGGACGTGGACAAGCCGGAGGTCGTGACAGCGGCCGTGGAGGCCGGCGAGGTGAAAGAGGAGGCCATTGGGCGAATCCGTCGGTGGCAGAGGAGGAGGAAGAAGCTGAGATGACTTTTACTGAGGAGGATCGAGCTCTCTTGGTGATCGAAGGAAACGGTAAAGGACGACGGTCCGAGGGTTCATCTACCGCTCGAGGAGACTATGCCGCTTACGCCAGCGCACACCCAAACAAATATATGAACGACACACATGCCCTTGCATCCATGGTCGCCACTAGATCCACGGTGGATAATGGATTACGGAGCATCGGACATGTAGCGGCAATGCCGGTGAGTTCTCGTCTTATACTCACCGGCGAGCGAGAGTATCAGTGCGGATGGTACGATGCAGTACGTGGTCGGTAAGGGCACTGTTAATTGTACAGGTTCTGTAACACTATCTAATATTTTGCATGCTCCTTCATTTCCTGTTAGTCTGTTATCCATTAGTGTCATTATCCTTCAACTGAAATGTGTTGTTTCTTTTGATATTCCTAAGTTGATCTTTCAGGAGAAGGGGACAGGGCGAAGACTTGAGACTGGCACATGGCATAGCAAGCTGTGGTACCTGGACCGTGAAGGGATGGACTCAGCGCTGACATCTATGGTTGAGAGGACGGGAGCAGGAGGCACTGAGGTGTGCGCAGAGGATGAGTTGATGCTACATCATAAACGGATGAGACATCCTTCATTTAGTATTCTGGATAAAATGTATCCAACCTTATTTCAGAAAGCAAATCAACAGAAGCTTCAGTGTGATGCTTGTGAGTTTGGGAAGCTTACTAGAAGCTCTTATGTCAGTTCAGGTAATAGGAGTTCCTGTAGTTTTGAAGTGATACATTCTGACGTATGGGGACCTTGTCCAATAAATTCTATAAGTAGATGCAAGTATTTTGTTACATTTATTAATTATTTTTCTAGAGTCACTTGGGTGTACCTGATAAAAAATAAGAATGATGTAGTTGGTTGTTTCAAAGACTTTCATAGGCACATCCAGACTCAGTATGGTGCAGTGGTAAAGGTGTTGAGGTCAGATAATGGGACAGAGTACACCAACAGAATATTTAGAGAGTATCTGTCAGCTCAAGGGATACAACACCAGACTACATGCACATACACCCCAGCTCAGAATGGGATAGCAGAGAGGAAGAATAGACATCTCCTAGAAGTTGCTAGGAGTATGATGATGGCAATGAATGTCCCAAAAACGTTGTGGGGATAAGCAGTTTTGACGGCTGCTCACTTAATTAATAGGATGCGTTCGAGTGTATTGAAATGAAAATCTCCGCGTGAGACACTGAAGGGAGACAACGGGAGGACCCTACCATTGAAGGTGTTTGGCTGTGTGTGTTTTGTGAAGGACAACAGACCATCTGTTGGGAAACTGGACCCCAGGGCTGTGAAGTGTATGTTCGTGAGATACTCTGGCACACAGAAAGGGTATGTCTGTTGGAGCCCAGTGGAAAAAAAAGCTGTTTGTCAGTATGGATGTGCGGTTTCGAGAGCTCGAACCATACTACACATTGGGGGTAACTTCACCCTTTGGAGACTCGCCCGATACTGGAGGTATGAGGCGAGAGGGGGAGAATGGTGAGAGCTCAAGGGGATCAATCCCAATTTCGGTCCTTTACTCAGTGGAGCAGGAGGATGAAGACGAATGGGAGGAGGAGGAGACAAGAGGTGCTAAGCCTACAGCTCAGGGGGAGTTGCCTACAGCTCAGGGGGAGTTACGTACATACAGAAGGAGGAGGAAGCAGCCAGAAGTGCCTACAGTGCCAAAGGTGCCTACAGTGTCAGTGCCCAGTCCCTCGTCCCGCTCTGCTCCAACTCTTGAGAAACCTACACCATCCTCCACTTCAGGTGATATCATTCCTTCTACTGTTACCCCTCTGCCCACACCAGTGTCTGTAAGGAGGACTACTCACAATAATGCGGGTAATCCTCCTGACAGATATAGTTGGGATCTTGCTCAATTTATTTTCTATTTTAACATATCCCCTTCACATGGAGCATTCATTGCATCATTAGATTCTGTTACTATACCTAATAACTGACAGGCTGCTAAGAAGGACCCAAAATGGAAGGCAGTCATGCACGAGGAGCTGGGGGCTCTCGAGAAGAATCACACATGGGAGTTGGTGACACTGCCAGCAGGGAAAAGAGCAGTGGAATGCAAATGGATGTTTACTGTGAAACAGAATCCAGAAGGGCAGGTTAAACGCTACAAGGCACGACTGGTGGTAAAAGGGTACAGCCAGACATACGGCATTGACTACGATGAGACTTTTACACCGGCGAAGATGAGCACTGTTCGGACACTGATCTCTCTCGCAGCAAATAGTGGATGGAAACTACACCAACTAGACGTGACAAATGCGTTTCTTCATGGGGATCTAGTGGAGGAGGTGTATATGGAGATACCACCAGGATTTAGCACAGGACAGACAGTGGGTAAAGTCTGCAGGCTTAAGAAGTCTCTGTATGGGCTAAAATAGTCTCCCCGAGCATGGTTCGACAGGTTCAGGAGGGCTATGATTGGTATGGGATACAAGCAGATCAATGCCGACCATACTGTGTTCTTTCGAAGAAATGGGGGCCACATCACTATGCTTGCAGTGTATGTAGATGACATGATCATCACAGGGGATGATGAGAAAGAGATTGCCCATCTCAAGATGAGATTGAGCAAAGAATTTGAAGTGAAGGATCTGGGTCAGCTTCGATATTTTCTTGGAATAGAGATAGCTTATGGAGCGGAGGGGATTGTTCTCTCCCAGAGAAAGTATGCACTAGATTTTCTTACAGAGACAGAAATATTGGGGTACAAACCTGCTACTACACCGATCGATCAGAGGTTCAAGCTGATTGCTGAGGCAGGAGAACCAGTTGATCGTGAGAGATATCAGAGGCTGGTTGGTAGGTTGATCTATCTGAGTCACACACGTCCAGACATTTCATTTGCGGTGAGCGTGGTGAGCCGCTACATGCATGACCAGAGGAAGGGTCATATGGATATAGTATATCAGATCCTGAAGTATCTGAAGGGTGCCCCTGGCAAAGGGCTGATATTCAGGAGGAGTGACCATGTGAACATTGAGGGCTACTGTGACTCAGATTGGGCTAGCTGCGGAGATGGTAAGAGGTCTATTTCAGGATACTGCATATTTGTAGGAGACAACTTAGTCTCTTAAAAAAGCAAGAAGCAATCTGTGGTGACAAGATCAACAGCTGAAGCAGAGTACAGAGCAATGACCGTGGGGGTTGCGGAGTTGATGTGGCTGAAAAGCATGCTGGTGGAGCTAAAGCTAGATCAAGGGGCCAAGATTAGGTTGTGGTACGACAACAAGTCAGCTATCAGTATTGCCAACAACCCAGTGCAGCATGACAGAACCAAACACATCTAGATTGACAGGTTCTTCATCAAAGAGAAGCTGAACAGTGGGCTACTGGAGTTAGGCCATGTTCCAACTAAGGATCAGGCTGCAGACTGCTTGACTAAAGGACTTAGCTCAGTAGACCTAGCTAGAGGGTGTGACAAGATGGGGCTTAATAGATATCTTTCGCCCATCTTGAGGAGGAGTGTTGAGAGTTATTTCTTTATGTTAGATAGGAATAGACCCCTTTTGTTTAGTCCCACATCGGATAGAGTAGAAGAATGAGACCATTCCTCTTGTATATATAGACCCCAATACTAATGAATAAAATTGCACCTTTCTCTTGATTTGCCCTGTTTCTAACATCTCCAATATGCAAAATTATTCTCAATCATCTTCCCTCACTCCGTCACTCATGCATGTTAGATCTTATTAGTCCATGTTCGTGTTACTTGTTACATTTATTGCACCTTTTTATATGTTCAGACACACGCATGCACATAGAATAATATGTCTACGTACCTAAATCTACAACATAAAATTAACTGTAAAATGATAATTACAATCAAATATTCTACTTAAGTACAAAATCAAAAGACAAAAGTATACATACACATGAGTAATAGAGTTGGGTTTGGACCACACACAAAACAAAAAATACACACATTATGTCATTGTAGGTATTCAATTTAAGTAGGTCTATGTAGATTTGGGTTGATCAAACCAATGTTAGTAATAGGTAATTAAGTTCAAACAGATACTGATTGGACTAGATTTGGTCTGAATTCAGACTGAAAAAACTGGGGTTTGAACCCTAAGCCAACCATTTAAATCGAGTTAGCTTATCCCAATCCAAGTCTAATCAAAATTCTAAAAGTTCCAATCAAACTTCATAATCAGTTGGTCTGGTTGGATGGATTCAAGTTAAGGTTTATGAGAGCTAGCAAAGTTCTAATTAGGTTATAAGTTAATTTGGACTAAGATGGTGTTTGGGAAGACTTATTTTTTAAAGCTTCTAAGTTATGTTAGCTTTTAGTGGCTTTTGGCTTTTATGATAAAAATATTATAAAATTTGTTTGGGTAGTATAGTAATTTGTTTGGTCAAACCTAGCTTATTTAGGTGAGCTTATAAGTTAGTTTTTCAAAAACAGAGGTATACCAACTTTTTAAATTGTGACTTATAAGCTAACTTATTTTGTATTTTACCAAACAAGTAGAAATAAAAAAACTAGCTTAAAAGCTAGTTTGACCAAAAAATAAGCCGCCCCAAACATCCTCTAAGTTAGGGAGGGGCCTTACACCATGAGGGGCTGTACTTGTCCTACAATGGACAGAGCTATGGATCTGGGCCAGATAAGTACTACGCTACGCTCTGACCCCAGCGCCAAACTGAAAGGGCTTCAAAATTGAGGACTAACCCTGCCCCATTTTTGATAGAGCTATGGATCTGGGCCAGACAAGTACTACGCTACGCTCTGACCCCAGCGCCAAACTGAAAGGGCTTCAAAATTGAGGACTAACCCTGCCCCATTTTTGATAGAGCCAGGCCTAGACTGCCGAATCCCTAGACTGGCCCAAAGTTGTGACTGGAATATACCATTATTCGATTCCATTACAGAAACAACTTTGGCCCTTCTTAAGCTTGTCTATAGTTCCAGAGCTACACAGCCAATCATCCCTAAACCTCAGTAATGTTTAAAAAAATGGAAAATATGCAGCTACTAATCCTATCATAACAAGATAAGCGTGGTTTTTTTTTTTTAAACATTACGTACAAACTCATCGAGAAGAAGCCTCTTAATTAGGCTATCTATTCTAAGATCTTAGACCCAAATGAATCCAGTTTGGTTCATGTTGAACAATATCCAACCAGTTTTAAAAGAAGCAATAATACACTTACAGGCGATGACCCTATCCTGTAAAAGTGCAATCAAACTAGGAAACTACGAATAATTGGGTATCTCAGAATTTCGGAATGACCTTATCCCATCACTTCTTGAGGAAGCTTTATCTTGATTCTTGCCTCCGACAGTAAGATTCTCATACCGGTGCATTTAATATTTCTCAAAATTATATAATTCTCAGATTTCTTCAGAGAAAAGAGAATCAGAATCAATGAATATAGCTGCAATAAACCAAGTGGTGAAAAAAGCATGCTCACTTGCCCTTAGATGCACGAAAGTGAGTGAATTTGAGCATGGGCATCTAACCTCTGCGGCCTAACTTCCCCGTCTATTATTCAAAGTAATTTTCAATTAATATTGGGCTTTTGGTTATAGAGAACAGGTGGTGGTTGCAGGTTAGTGCTATGACTGGAGATAAATGATTGGAAGGTAGAAAAGGTTTGTTATCGAAACTGCTGATTGCTAGTTGTTGATGACGATTTAAGTCTAATGTTGTAAATTATTTGCACTTGCTGATAGCAACATATTTTGTTCCTACTCTAACTACAATCTTCTGCATCAAGTACAAATTGTTAACAATCCACCAATCATGCGGTGTACCCTGCTAAATCCCTCCCAGAATCCAGTACTTGGTCAAGGGGTCGTACTTACAGCTTGATCCAGAGAGGACAATGAGCTATAAATTAATTATCAGATCCTGTAATAAAAACTGCTTGTATTCGGTTAGGTTCTTATTAAGTGTTCAAATTTGTCTGCATGGAAGAAAATTAAAGCATTGGTGGTTTAGAATTAATAAAAGGAACAGCTAATAATGTACGGGATCGCGGGTCAGTAAGCTGGTTCGATTAAATGCATTCATATTAACAGTTCAAGACCTGACAACACTTTTAACATTTTAAGCAGATATCAGCATTTCATGCTCGTGATCCAACAGTACTCAATATTCTATATCATAACCAAATCATTAACAAATGGGAATAGGATGCTAAAAATTAGATTAATGGTTCAAACCTAGGAAGGATCATAGATGATAAGTCAGTTTTTTTGTAGAAGAGTGAGAAAACAAGACGATGGGTTTCTGGAAATAAAATTTTTGATATAGGTAAAGCGCAAGTAATTGTAGATGACGGCATATTGGTTATGATAGCTCTTTCCATGTGCAATAATGCAGAAGATGAACAATATTATCAATGATTTAAGCAGTTTCCTGCATGAATTCAGGTTTAGTCTTTGGTTTGAGTAAGGCTCACTACCTTGCAATGTTGACTACTGAATCCTTGATGGATCTTCCTCATAAGCTACTGGGACAAAATTAGGTCTCTGTGAATCCTGATATTTTGCTATCTGACAACTGATGCACAATAGATGCAAGTGAACTTTGAATGATTCACCAAGTTGTAAGACGAGGCATGTGCAACGGCAGTAAATGATATGAAGATACAGTTAGGAGAATATAAAAGTACGATAGAGTGATGAAGTGGAAATGTGAAGAAATTACAGAAAATTTACATAAGATCCAAATGCAAGTACAGAAATTTCATTCCACGAGGATGACCCAGCATAGTTTTAACACTTTGCATGAGTTTAAAACTATATAGGAATATATTATTCCCTAAATAAGCTTCAAGTGCAAGGATCATGTGAGAGTACTCTTCTGTACAAATGCCAAGAAGCGTGGCATTAGATTTACAAACCATGGGCAAACTCCCCTTACTATCCACAGAATCAGCTTCTAAACTTCACATGCATGAATAATAATATAGTCTTCCCAACTTGGATGCTAACTGACTACTCTTTTTGTTAAGCTAACAGTATAACGTGCTATTGGTGTCATCAATATGTCATGATTTCATTAAACATAAATGAAACATACAGTAAAAACCTATGATGCACAGAACCAACTCAAAGACTGACTAAAAGTCCAATGTACCTAGATAAAAATATTTTAGCTTTACTTCCAGATAAAAAAGGCAAAGGTCTATTCTCGATGCATAATTGCGATAACTTGAGGTCTTGCATTGAAAATCTACATCATTGAAAGCGCCTCAAATACTACAAAAACTTTTTTCTTTGGAGACTCATAAGCTATAAACTAGCAATTTGAGTCCATGTAAGTCTGATATATTCTCTAACTTAAGCCCATTCACGGAACTGAATTTTTCTTAATGTGTTTCTTATCCTTCTATAGTTCTATACTTCAGCAAGTCCTCTGCACTTTTGTCATTCTCACTCCAGACAAAGTTGAATTTCAGATTGTAACAAGAACTGTAATAATAAAAAGAATACTTCCTGCTAATAATATATAATCATAGTGGGATTGGGCTTTTACCTTGTGAATGGAAGGGAAGATTGAAGCGATCCCTCTATAAATTAGCAATGAGAATGAAGCTTGAAATGAACGCAATACTGGAGTCATCATGTCCTTGGAGACAATGGGTATCAGTAACATAATCAAGTGCATTCTATAACTAAGAACATATCTTCCTTAATAAGCCTTTTACCATCAAATTGGAGTACTATAAGCTTAGATATATTGATTCATAACTTCAATATCTAACTTCTACTTCTCTCAATAATCATTGTGGGATAAACACAGTTCTTTGAATTGATTAGGTTCATTGCACTATTGCAGAGCCCAACACTCAGATCATCATGTGAAGTTTGGATGTACATTCTCTTTTCAGAAGGAGGATGGTATTTTAACACATCAGTAATTGAATTCGTTCTTCGTATCAATTACTTGGGCCTTCAAAGCTACACTCATCTACTAAATACGTTATTTGATATGAATTAACCATTGCATTAAACACCCTAATGACAATTAAAGAAAATTTAAATTTGATTTGAAGAATCATATTGATGACTCACATTTAAGTTTGATGAGCCAATGAATATCTTAGCTGCTCTCAACTCTGATGCAAAAGGATCTCACATGCATCTCTAGTGTCTTGCACCTGCCACATTCTCCCAAGTACCCAAATCTAATATTAAAACAATAAAACTCAACAAGTTAGAAGTACCAGAAAACTCTTAACTAAATATACTCAAGAAAAGAAGATACTTTCTGGGTTCATCTAGTTAGTTACACAGGCAGATGTAGCAGTAATCTGAGTATCCAAAGTAAAGAACAATGTCATAAAAGTGATTCATATGTCAAATGACAGAGATCTCGATTTAGATCTGAATCAATATGCAAAAGTTGACAGTGGAACATATGGATCATGTCTCGAAGCTTGCCAATAGGACAGATGAAAAGGTTCATGATATCTGTTGCTGTGTACGTCATTCACAATATATATACTAAAACTAAGAGGGCCAATTGCATACATAAATTTATAGCAGGAATCTGAAGTTTTTTTTTATAACAAAATACAATGGTACTTTCTTGATGCATAAGATAACTGGAAAAATAAATGCATTTTAAAATAATGTTGAATAAGCCAAAAGAATGAATAAAATAAAATTTAATTTAATGCAACTACAGATTCAAACTTCTATAAATTCCTGTAATCAACTTGCACCATGAACCACCATCAAGTCCTGATCAAGGAGAAGAGAGAGATATTCCTTTAAAGTCATAAACAAATTCCCCAAGCCTTCACGAGGAACCATGGAATCCAAAAGGCCAGCAACAAAATCACAGATATAGTTAGGCTTCAGCAAATGCTGAAGAAGTGGAAGAAGCTCGCTGTTGCACCAAAGAGCAATAACAAGAGCATCAAATTCCTCAAAAGAAGTCTCTCGCTTTCCAAAAGTTCCTCAGCGCTCTGCAGCAGCATGCCAAAGGGCTTTCTTGCCATGTGCGTTGGAGAGGAGATGAAGAGGTTTGTTATCCCAATGGAATATTTGAGACACGGAGCATTTACAGTTCTCCTGCAAGAAGCGGGAGAGGAGTTTGGCTTCGAGCACGAAGGTGTCCTTAGGATTCCATGTGATGTATCTGTGTTTGAGAGTATACTTGAGATGGTTGAGAAGGAGAAGGAAGGTTTTTGCGGTTGCTCTTTGAAGACTGAGTTTACTCAACCCTATCAACGTCCAGAATCAATGTGCATATAATTCTGAATTTTCTGTTGTTTTTTGTTCTCATCTCCTTTTCTTTTTCTTAAAAGAGACAGAGGATGAATTGTGGAGAGATGTAAAACTTGGAGAGCTTTTGAACCGGTAGCATGGAATGAAAACTCATTGTACTCAAAGATTCAAAATTATATGATGCATTTACCATATGCTTTCATAATTATACATGAATAGAGTTACTGAGATATGTTTGGAAAGGAAAGTGGACGTTAAAGAGAGAGGGAAGCTTATCCTTATAAAGAAAGAACAAGCTACTTATCATGAAAAGATAATTACAGTTGTTTTTTTAGCCCAAGGTATTAAAAAAACTAACCAAGAGCAAGCCTATTTATTGGCAACAAATTCTAAGAGCATGATTTTGTGAAACATTAAAGGTTCCTACTGCTTATCTTTAAAAACCCTTTTAAGGGTGTTTTAAAAAAAAAGGAAAGTGATTGGTGAATCCAGTAACTTACAAGGATTTGTGTTAGAGGGCAAATAGTCTTTTAACATGGGATGGAGTTTTTGGAGAATGATTAAAAGGAGTTTCGGAAATCCAGGGACACGGGATGGAGTTTTTGTATTAGTTAAAACCAAAGTTATCTTTTAACAACAATAAGTAAACCTCCTTTAAAGGGCCAAAAGATAAGTTGGAAAATCACAACTTATTATTTTCATACTTACAAGAAAAAGTAAGTAAATAAGTAAAATTTATCTCACATGTAACTTCAACCCTTATAAGGTAAAATAAGTAAATTGGTAAACATGCCCTAAGAAGTTACACCAACACGATTTGGGTTGGGTTTGTGTTGAATGATCACCTGACGGTAAAAATCAGTAACTATATACTTATAGACCATCATCTTATCCAGCAAAAGGGAAACCAAACTTAGAAAAGTACAAACCTTGGGACATCTTAGTACTTCAGACTCCTATCTCATCAGTGCTAGCACAAGCTGTATCTAAATTCTTGACTCTGATAGTTATATTTTCATAGGAGTGCGTTTACAGATTTACTCTTTCTAAACCTCATATGAGCCGCAGGTCCTTCAAACCGGATAGAATGAACAACAGACGCAATGAACCAAGCGGTGAATAATTGCATGCACACTTTCCATTGATAAATGCAGGAAATGAGTCATCTCCCTTCCAAAGTCTAGGTTCCTCAACCTTTGTGTAAGGCTGAGTTCCCCGACACCTCCTCTAGGCTCCAGTAGATGTGTCGACTCCGACACTCCTTGACTATGTATAGATTTATTTAGACGTGTTCTCAGTTATATACATGTTTTAGTTTAAAGCACTCGTCATACATTTAGTGTAATTATATCTTACACTTCACCTCCACTTTCTGCAACTTGTTGGACATGGTTAGGTTCATTGCAGCCCATACTCAGTTAGGAAGTATGATTTTAAAGGGTTTTTAATTTATCTAACTAAAAAATGAGCGGTTTCCAATTTACAATCTACTTGACAAATGAAACAAAAAAATGATATAGGAATTTTAGTTTTCATAACATGTGAATGAAAAACAAAATCTGTCACGCCCCAAACCAACACAAATATTACTGAAAGTGATAATAAAACCAAGACACGCGACAGTAAGCCACAAATCCCTCTGGCTGAGGACTTGCGAAGCCTAATTCCAATATTCCAACAAGCAATATTTCACATTTATGGCTCACAAACTTAAAATCTTGCATTCCAAACTTGCTTCCTTGATTGATACATTATACTGTTTGTCATTAACTGTACACATCAAAAGTACATTTATCACTCTGAAACTCCCAGTTATATAATAGAGGTTGTAGACAAATATATATATATATATATATATATATATATATATATATATATATATATATATATATATATATATATATATATATATATATATATATATATATATATATATATTACAAAATCCTTCTGAGAGGAACCATTCTATTACCAAAATACTAGTTAGGAGATTGCTTTTGACCAACGATCTTGTCCATGTCCTCAAATCCTACTCGCCTTAGTTCTCCTCACCACGCTCAGCTGAAATGTCATTTGTATTTGGGGTGAGCTTTCCACGTGCTCAGTAAGCGGTGCATGTTCAGTAATTTATATTAACAAAATATGCATATCAAAAGAATGTAAAACTTGATTTGAAATGACATGTTTGTAAACTTTGTCGAAGAAAAGAAATTATGCATAGAAATTAAGTAAAGTCACATCCTATCTTGACAACTAGACTGCCTACAATGGCGATCTGTCTAGAAAGGCTGCCTACCGCGGCACTCTGCCTTTTACGCCTCAACTCAACAAAATCGTTTACCGGTGGACTGGTTCGATCCGAATCGCCACCGGCGACCGCCCGATATAACACCCTACTACCTTGATAGGCCTGTGACTTACTTAATTCCTTGGTGTACACCATTGACCAACAAACAACACAATATAAAATCTCAGCATAAATCAATGTCATTAACCCAAATCTCTATTCATGTATAGCAAACCGTGACAAAATCATTGTCCAATATGAAAATATTAACGAGAATCAATGCAATACTACCATGATTATAGTATAACTTAAAAAATAGCATTAATACGAAACTCATGCGTGTATGACCAAGAAAGATGCAATTCTCATATAAAAAAATGAGTATATAACATAAATTAAAGAACATGTAAAAGAAAAAAAGTATATAACATAAATTAAAGAACATGTCCCCACTTACAGGTCTTTTACAAAACCTAGCATTTGCGCAATCCTTCAAACGCCGCTTCTAACTTTAGAATTATTTTTGAACATGCCCTCTAAATGAAGTCTCATCCCCTATTTATAGGCATCCTACTTCTTATAATATTATTATTTTAATCTCATGCTTATCTATAGGATAAGCAAGTGCACTTATATATAGATTTATTTATTATTTTATTCTCATGCTTATCTATAGGATAAACTTGTGCATGTTTATCCATAAATTGTATATTTAATTTTAGGCTTATCTATAAAATAAGCTTGTGCACACTTATCCAAGAATATATATGATGTGGACATCGAGCTTTCCATTTTGTTTAATTTTGAATTTTGAATTTTGAATTTCAAATTATGGTTTATATTTAGTAGCTAATCTGATTGTAATTGATTGAGAGAGATTTGAGGGATTTGTATTTCACAGCCTATTTAAACAGTTGTAATCAGATTGGAGAAATTATTATGGAATGAATAAAATTTTGAGTGCTAATTGCTTTGTTAAGGTGTGAAACCTGGGTGTGAAACCCTAATTGATTTTCTCTCTCCTCTCTTGTTTCCCTCAGCCGCCCAAAGCTCCTCTACAGCCTAAACCTCCTCCACAACTTGACCCTCCTGTCCACCTTCCTCACAGCCACCCACCGCCTCCCTTGTTGCCCCTCCTCACGCTAAAACCCCAGAAATTAGCCTCCCTTTCTTTTCCTCCTCACCCTTAAACCCCAGAATTTCTTTTCCTCTTCTTTTCAGTCACTGAATTCCACCGCCCCCTCTCCCCTCGTCCCCAAACCCCCCCGCCGCTTCCTCTTCAAGACCCGGCCACCAACCCTAACTCATGCCTTTTCCCCACCTTCTTCGCCTCTACCGGCAATGATCGGATGCGAGATGGGCACCAATCTCTTCTACAGTGCAACTCTAAGCAAATCTCCTCTTTACAGCAAGCAGTTCCTTTATAATGCAGTCATATGTAAGTTTGGATGACCAATCAAGTAAAGTGTTCTTAGCATCGTAGGAACGACGAAGGTTTGCTTTTCTTTCGACTCAGTATCGTAGGAACCGCTATCTTATTTATGTTATTATCAATTTTAGTATCAGTGATAATTGTGTTGTATTATGTTTGACTAGGAGCGAGTGATTCTGTTTGACTGCGTACAATTGCTAATCTAAATATTACAAGTCGAACTTTATTACAAGAATAAATCATTACAATTATTTTCTGAATAATTTACAAGGTTATAAACTGAGTACATTGCAATTTTTGTTTAAAAACCATCGTCAGCGTCGCTTTATTTTTGAGCTTCCTGCCTAGATCGATCGCCGATTTGGTGAAGCATTGCTGTTGCTGATCTCTTTACCTGCAATCACATTGTTTCACATCATTTTTGGTATCAGAGCGTGTTCTAGGTTAGGAAAATTTAGACTAGTTTAATTGAGTCTTATTTAAAAAAAATAAAAAATAAAAAAATTAGTTACCATTCAGTTCATTTAGCTGTTAGCGCATACCATTCACTTCATTTAGTCGTTAGTGCATGCCTACTCGCACGGGTCTACCATATCGATTAGGAGAGTCAAGTGCATCATCTAGTGAGTCCAGCATGTCAGGCAGTGTAGATTCTGCAATCCTTAAGAAATTCGATGAGCTAGCAGGACAATTAGGTGCCATAGCTCAAGAATGTAGAACTACCCGTGAGACCCTGACCGATTTTCAAAACGTAACCAACGAAAGGTTCGCTAGGCTTGAAGAAGCGCGTGTTGCAACTCCGCCGCCGCAAGATTAAGGAAATGGACATGGTCCTATCGTTCATCGCCCTCTCCATCCACCCGTGCCTGATCCCGATGCGCAATACTTGTGGAGTATTAAGGTCGAAGCACCAACCTTCGATGGCAAGCTCGACCCGCAAGTTTTCTTGGACTGGCTGAAAAGTATGGATCGCTATTTTGACTGGTACGCACTGACGGAGCCTCGAAAAGTCAAGTTTGCCGCAATGAAGCTTACCGGACTAGCCTGCCAATATTGGTCCAACCTCGAGATGCTAAGGCATATTAGAGGCGAGTTACCAATTCTGACTTGGCGAGAAATGGCTGACGAACTGAAGCGAAAATACCTCTCATCATCGTTCTATCAGAGATTACTTGACAAGTGGCATCGCCTCACTCAAGGAACCAAGTCTACAAAGGAGTACATTGCTCAATTTGACGAACTGTTTACCCGATGCAGCACCATCGAACAAGAGGCACCAGCGAAAGTCTTATCGAAGTTTAGAGCTGGATTAAGAAGTGACCTCCAAACAGAACTCTTTGCTAGAGGAGTAGATACCCTTGAGAAAGCCTACGCTTTAGTTCAAGATTTAGATGAAGTTAAATCTCACCAATCTCATAGGAGCCAAGATTTTCGATCCCATTCCTCCCAAACTTCCCATGCCACTACCTCTAATCAAACCCAGACTCGATCTAACCCTAATTCGTTCCAGCCTAGAGTCGACGCCAAGGGCAAGGAGCCCGAGAAAGATTTCTCCAAGATTGGCCCTCATGTCAAATGCTACAAGTGTCAAGGGTATGGACATGTTTCAGCGAATTGTCCGACCCGTCACAAGATCTCTATCATCGATGGCCAATATGCATATGAGCCTGAGCTTAACGACGATGAATTTGTCCATCAAATTGATGATGATACCGATGATTTTGAGGATGGCGTAGATGATCATATTCTAAGTTGTCTTAGGCAAATTAAATCCCCCACCATATCTGTTGTTAGATGCGCCATCTCCCAACCCAAACCTGTTGATGATTGGAGACGTACTTTCATTTTCCACAGGTTCACCAAGATTAGCGATAAGAATTGCAAAGTGATCGTGGATAGTGAAAGTTGCATTAATGCGGTCTCCTCAGCTGTGATAGCCAAGATTGGTCTTAAGGCCGTACCTCACCCTAATCCATACAATGTATCATGGATCAATGATACTGCACTTCATGTCCAAGAAAGATGTTTAGTCCCTCTTCAATTCGCCATTTACAAGGACCAAGTTTGGTGCGATGTTCTGAAGATGGATGTAGGTCAAATCATTCTTGGAAGACCCTGGCTGTTTGATAACGATGTTCATATCTTCGGATGGTCAAACATGCTGTTGTTCGAGCACGATGGGAAGAAGGTTAAGATCCGTCCGGTTCAACTGAAAGTTAGTGATAAGCAGCCCACTCCAACCAAATCTTCCAAAGGTGTTAACATGATTGGAGCCAAAGAGATCGACCGAGAGTTAGCAAATGGAACTCCATTTTTCATCCTCGCTGCTAGAGAAACTCCTAAGAATATCACCGATATGATTCCGCTAGAAGTCGCTCCTTTGTTGGAAGAATTCGCTGACATTTTCCCTGAGGGCCTCCCGGATCAACTTCCCCCGATGCGTGACATCCAACACGTAATTGATTTAGTCCCGGGATCAACTCTTCCCAATTTGCCTCACTACAGGACGAACCCCAATCCACACGATTCCGTCCTTATTGTTGTGGACCGATTCTCCAAAATGGCCCACTTCATACCGTGCTCCAAAACCTCCGACGCTTCTCATGTGGCCAAACTATATTTTAATGAAGTTGTTAAACTGCACGGACTTCCGAAAATAATTGTGTCTGATAGGGATGTTAAATTTACCAGTTATTTTTGGAAAACCCTTTGGCACAAAATGGGAATTAAGCTTCAATTCTTAACAGCTTTTCATCCTCAGACCGATGGTCAAACTGAGGTAGTTAATAGGAGCTTAGGTAATCTTTTGAGATCGTTAGTTGGTGAGAATCTTAGGGATTGGGATCAACATCTGCCTACTGCTGAATTTACTTATAATAACTCCGTGAATAGATCTACAGGTATCAGTCCAGTTGAGGTCGTGTATGGGTATAAGCCTAGGCAACCTATAGATCTTGTCCCCATGTCTGCACATCATAGGGTATCTGAGTCAGCATCTGCATTTGCATCTCGCATTCATGATTTGCATAAAGAAATAAGTGAAAAGATCAATGACAGCAATGCCAACTATAAACTGCGTGCAAATCTAAAAAGGAGGTTCAAAGAATTTAGTGTTGGTGATCATGTGATGGTCCGGATACGTCCGGAACGGTTTCCTCCGGGAATTGTTAAAAAGTTGCATGCACGAAGTGCAGGGCCTTTCAAAATTCTCAAGAAAATTAATGATAATGCTTATGTTCTTGACCTTCCTGAAAGTTTTAATATTGGTTCGACTTTTAATATTGAAGATTTAGTAGAGTACAAAGGTCCACATTTTAACCCCGACAACCCACTGGTTGATGAGCCTACCCCTGAGCCTATTTCTGAGAGCTCTTCTTTACCTCCACTTCCCCAAATATCATCCCCATATGCAGCACATGACATTGATAGTATTATTGATGATAACATTATTTCTACTAGAAATGGTGGTATCCGCAGGTACTTGGTACGTTGGAAAGGTCGACCTGAGTCTGATGATACTTGGCTCGATCGAGGTGACTTACAGAGGCTGGATCCAGATCTTCTTGAGCAGTACGACAGCTATCCTGCCTGACTTACACTCAACAGGGTCGAGTTCTCTCCCACCTGGGGAGAATGATGTGGACATCGAGCTTTCCATTTTTGTTTAATTTTGAATTTTGAATTTTGAATTTTTGAATTTCAAATTATGGTTTATATTTAGTAGCTAATCTGATTGTAATTGATTGAGAGAGATTTGAGGGATTTATATTTCAAAGCCTATTTAAACAGTTATAATCAGATTGGAGAAATTATTATGGAATGAATAAAATTTTGCGTGCTAATTGCTTTGTTAAGGTGTGAAACCTGGGTGTGAAACCCTAATTGATTTTCTCTCTCCTCTCTTGTTTCCCTCAGCCGCCCAAAGCTCCTCTACAGCCAAACCCTCCCTGCTGTCCGCACCCTCCCTGTCCACCTTCCCGCGCAGCCACCCTCACCTCCCCTTGTTGCCCCTCCTCAGTCACCAAAACCCGGCGGCTCCCCTTTCTTCCCTCTCGGCCGCAAAACCCGGTTGCCGCTCCTTTCTTCCCTCTTCATGAGAAATCTCGGTCGTAGCCCCTCTCCCTGTCCCCAAACCCCCGCTCGCTCTCCCCCTCTCTCAAGACCCGCGCCGCCCAAAACCCCCTAACCCGCGGCTCCTTTCCCCCCACCTTCTCTTACGCCCCTGGCGGCGGGCGGTGGTGGGCACCAATCTCTTCTACAGTGCAACTCTAAGCAAATCTCCTCTTTACAGCAAGCAGCTTCCGTATAATGTAGTCATATGTAAGTTTGGATGACCAATCAAGTAAAGTGTTCTTAGCATCGTAGGAACGACGAAGGTTTGCTTTTCTTTCGACTCAGTATCGTAGGAACCGCTATCTTATTTATGTTATTATCAATTTTAGTATCAGTGATAATTGTGTTGTATTCTGTTTGACTAGGAGCGAGTGATTCTGTTTGACTGCGTACAATTGCTAATCTAAATATTACAAGTCGAACTTTATTACAAGAATAAATCATTACAATTATTTTCTGAATAATTTACAAGGTTATAAACTGAGTACATTGCAATTTTTGTTTAAAAACCATCATCAGCGTCGCTTTATTTTTGAGCTTCCTGCCTAGATCGATCGCCGATTTGGTGAAGCATTGCTGTTGCTGATCTCTTTACCTGCAATTACATTGTTTCACCTCAATATATTTTTTATTCTCATGCTTATCTATAGGATAAGCTTGTTATTACATTTTGCATAAATACCCTCTTTGTTATTTATTTATTTATTTATGTATGTTAAAGTCTAAACTACAACATAATTTTCCAAACTTCTATTTGCAAATATTTATTGCAAAACACACATCATTATTTTATTTCAAAATAAGCTAATTAATATAAACAAGATAATTATGGATTAGGTATTACAATTCCTTCCCCCCTAAAAAAAAGTTTAATCCTCTAAACTTGACATACCTTAGTCTTGAATCAAGTACGGATATTTTTCCATCATTTCCCCTTGATGCTCCCACGTCACTTCTTGCTCCGAGTAATTCTGCCATAGTACTTTAACTAAAGAAATCATACCTGACCTCAATGTCTGCTCCTTCCTGTCGAGTATTTGAACTGGGCACTCATTATATGTTAAGCCATCTTGAATTTGGAGTGGTGCGTAATCAATCGCGTGGCTTGGATTTGATACGTATTTTCTCAACATCGAGACATGGAACACATTATGTACACTTGCCAATTCTGGGGGTAATGCCACTCTGTAGGCAACTTTACCAATTCGATCCAATATTTCAAAAGGCCTAACAAATTGTGGACTCAATTTACCTTTCTTCCAAAATCTCATTACTCCCTTGGTGGGTAATACTTTCAAGAATACATGATCCCCTAGATACTAAACCTCAAGCTCTGATACCAACTTTACTGATACGCCCCAAGCCAACACAAATATTACTGAAAGCGATAATAAAAACCAATACACGCGACAAATACCACAAATCCTCGACTAAGGACTTGCGAAGCCTAATTCCAATATTCCAACAAGCAATATTTCACATTTATGGTTCACAAACTTAAAATCTTGCATTCCAAACTTACTTCCTTGATTGATACATTATACTGTTTGTCATTAACTGTACACATCAAAAGTATATTTATCACTCTGAAACTCCCAGTTATATAATAGAGGTTGTAGACAAATTACTCCCTTGGTGGGTAAAACTTTCAAGAATACATGATCCCCTAGATACTAAACCTCAAGCTCTGATACCAACTTTACTGATACGCCCCAAACCAACACAAATATTACTGAAAGCGATAATAAAAACCAATACACGCGACAGTCAGCCACAAATCCCTCTGACTAAGGACTTGCGAAGCCTAATTCCAATATTCCAACAAGCAATATTTCACATTTATGGTTCACAAACTTAAAATCTTGCATTCCAAACTTACTTCCTTGATTGATACATTATACTGCTTGTCATTAACTGCACACATCAAAAGTACATTTATCACTCAAACTCCTAGTTACATAATAGAGGTTGTAGACAAATATATATATATATATATATATATATATATATATATATATATATATATATATATATATATATATATATATATATATATATATATATATATATATATATATATATATATATATATATATATATATATATATATAACAAAATCCTTCGAGAGGAACCATTCTATTACCAAAATACTAGTTAGGAGATTACTTTTGACCAACGATCTTGTCCATGTCCTCAAATCCTGCTCGCCTTAGTTCTCCTCACCACGCTCAGCTGAAATGTTATTTGTATTTGGGGTGAGCTGTCCACGTGCTCAGTAAGTGGTGCATATTCAGTAATTTATATTAACAAAATATACATATCAAAAGAATATAAAACTGGATTTGAAATGACATGTTTGTAAACTTTGTCGAAGACAAGAAATTATGCATAGAAATTAAGTAATATCACATCCTATCTTGACAACTAGATCGCTTTACAACGGCGATCCGCTTCCAGATTACCATCATGGGCCCTTTTTACCAACTCAACCAAACCGCCTATCGTGGTGATCATGCGCTCCAAAGCGCCTCTGGACGTCGCCCAATATAACACCCTACTACCTTGATAGGCTTGTGACTTACTTAATTCCTTGGTGTACACCATTGACCAACAAACAACACAATATAAAATCTCAGCATAACTCAATGTTATTAACCCAAATCTCTATTCATGTATAGCAAACCGTGACAAAATCATTGTCCAATATGAAAATATTAACGAGAATCAATGCAATACTACCATGATTATAGTATAACTTAAAAAATAGCATTAATACGAAATTCATGCCTGTACGACTATGAAAGATGCAATTCTCATATAAAAGAAAATGAGTATATAACATAAATTAAAGAACATGTAAAAGAAAATGAGTATATAACATAAAGTAAAGAACATGTCCCCACTTATAGGTCTTTTACAGAACCTTGCCTTTGCGCGATCCTTCAAACGCCGCTTCTAACTTTAGAATTATTTTTGAAGATGCCCTCTAAATGAAGTCTCATCCCCTATTTATAGGCATCCTACTTCTTATAATATTATTATTTTAATCTCATACTTATCTATAGGATAAGCATGTGCACGCTTATATATAGATTTATATATTATTTTATTCTCATGCTTATCTATAGGATAAGCTTGTGCATGTTTATCCATAAATTGTATATTTAATTCTTAGACATATCTATAAGATAAGCTTGTGCACACTTATCCATGAATATATATTTTTATTCTCATGCTTATCTATAGGATAAGCTTGTTATTATATTTTGCATAAATACCCTCTTTATTTATTTATTTATTTATTTATGTATGTTAAAGTCTAAACTGCAATATAATTTTCTAAACTTCTATTTGCAAATATTTATTGCAAAACACACAGCCATTATTTTATTTCAAAATAAGCTAATTAATATAAACAAGATAATATGGATTAGGTATCACAATTCATGCATAGAAATTAAGTGATGTCACACCCTATCTTGACAACTAGACTGCCTATAACGACAATCTGTCTAGAAAGGCTGTCTACCGCGGCGCTCTTCCTTTTACACCATAACTCAACCAAACTGCCTACCGCGGTGATCTGTCTGGTCCGAACTGCCTACAGCGACGATCTGCCCGTTATAACACCCTGCTACCTTGATAGACCTGTGACTTACTTAATTCCTTGGTGTACACCCTTAACCAACAACATAATATAAAATCTTGCATTGACCAACACAAATATTACTGAAAGTGATAATAAAACCAAGACACGCGACAGTCAGCCACAAATCCCTCTGGCTGAGGACTTGTGAAGCCTAATTCCAATATTCCAACAAGCAATATTTCACATTTAAGGTTCACAAACTTAAAATCTTGCATTCCAAACTTACTTCCTTGATTGATACATTATACTGTTTATCATTAACTGTACACATCAAAAGTACATTTATCACTTTGAAACTCCCAATTATATAATAGAGGTTGTAGACAAATATTTTATATATATATATATATATATATATATATATATATATATATATATATATATATATATATATATATATATATATATATATATATATATATATATATATATATATATATATATATATATATATATTACAAAATCCTTCCGAGAGGAACCATTCTATTACCAAAATACTAGTTAGGAGATTGCTTTTGACCAACGATCTGTCTGGTCCGCACTGCTTACAGCGGCGATCTGTCCGTTATAACACTCTACTACCTTGATAGGCCTGTGACTTACTTAATTTCTAGGTGTACACCATTGACCAACAAACAACACAACATAAAATCTCAACATGACTCAATGTCATTAACCCAAATCTCTATTCATGTATAGCAAACCGTGACAAAATCATTGTCCAATATGAAAATATTAACGAGAATCAATGCAATACTACCATGATTATAGTATAACTTAAAAAATAGCATTAATACGAAACTCATGCCTGTATGACCATGAAAGATGCAATTCTCATATAAAAGAAAATGAGTATATAACATAAATTAACGAGAATCAATGCAATACTACCATGATTATAGTATAACTTAAAAATAGCATTATCTGAAACTCATGCCCGTATGACCATGAAAGATGCAATTCTCATATAAAAGAAAATGAGTATATAACATAAATTAAAGAACATGTAAAAGAAAATGAGTATATAACATAAATTAAAGAACATGTACCCACTTATAGTTCTTTTCTGAGAACCTAGCCTTTCTTGATCCTTCAAACGCTGCTTCTAACTTTAGAATTATTTTTGAACATGCCCTCTAAATGAAGTCTCATCTCCTATTTATAGGCATCTTACTTCTTATAATATTATTATTTTAATCTCATGCTTATCTATAGGATAAGCATGTGCACGCTATATATAGATTTATATATTATTTTATTCTCATGCTTATCTATAGGATAAGCTTGTGCATGTTTATCCATAAATTGTATATTTAATTCTTAGGCTTATCTATAAGATAAGCTTGTGCACACTTATCCATGAATATATATTTTATTCTCATGCTTATCTATAGGATAAGCTTGTTATTACATTTTGCATAAATACCCTCTTTATTTATTTATTTATTTATTTATTTATGTATGTTAAAGTCTAAACTGCAATATAATTTTCTAAACTTCTATTTGCAATTATTTATTGCAAAACACACAGATCATTATTTTATTTCAAAATAAGCTAATTAATATAAACAAGATAATTATGGATTAGGTATTACAAAATCGATCTCATGTAAATTATAAATTTCAATATGTATATATATCGTCATAACTCAGAATCCTACCTTTTACAAATTTGTTGTGTACCATACCCGCACCCGTATCCATGTAACATAGGTGTAAAGTAATTTTTAATTTGTACTGGCTTATTATTGGAGAGAATAAGTGGTAATTTGTACTGGCTTATGATTGCAGATAAATGATTAGGAGGTAGAAGAGATTTGGACTAACAACTACTGACTGCTAGTTGATGATGATGACAGAAGATCTAATGCTGCAAATGAGTGGTACTAAATGAAAGCCACAGATCATGCTCCTACTCTCTAACTGAAAACTTCTGAATAAATTTCAAATTGTTAATGCTCCATCATTCATATGATTAATTCAGCTAAAGCCTTCCCACTATTGTTTACTTGGTCAGGGGGTATAAATTACAGCTTGATCCAGAGAGGACTAGGAGCTAAACTATTCATTGGCTCCAATAATAACTAGGATTAGCCTCAATTATATTCTGTTTCGTGCTTATCATGTTCAAACTTGTGAAGATGGATGAAAACTGAAGTGTCAGGTGTTCAGGATTGAGCTTAAAGTATGATACCAAGCTAGATGCAAGATCAATAAGACACCCTTGCCCTGATCAAAATCAAGATAAGGAAACAGCTAATAATCGGTCAGCTAGTTTTTCTTAAATCCATTTTTGCCAACATCCCAAGTCTTGATGTAATCAAATATGAGCATTTCATGCTCATGATCCAACACTAGTCAATATGGTATCATGACCAAGGCATTGGTGTATGCAGAATAGAATGCTAAAAATAGATGGGAGGCTGAAAACTAGGAAGGCTAAAAGACGATAAACACATTTTTTTCTGGAACACTGCGAAACACAGATGTTGGGAAGAGTTTTTGACATAGCGAAGTGCAAGTTATTTTAAATGACAGCATATTGATTATCGAAGCTCTTTTCATGTGCTTTCATGCATAAACTGAATAATATATCAACACTTATAAACAGTTTCCGAGACGAGCTCAGATTTATTTGCTGGTTTAATAAGTGCTTTCATACCTTTCAATCCTCAGTGAATGCAATTTTTTCCATCGGAAGGCTATATGTAATAGATGCAAGTAAATTTTGAATTGACTCATGAAGTTGTAAGCCAAGGCATGTGCAACTGCAACATCTGAAATGAAAGAGATACAATTAAGACAATATAAAGTGAGATCACAATAGTAAAGTACAGTGAAAAACTAGATACATAAAGAAAAACTACAGTGGCCCTTTGCATTGAATCCAAAAAAAATTGAATATAGAAATTCCACTCCAATGAGGAAGACGCAATTTGATTTATATTTGTCATCAGTTTAAAACTATATAAGAAAAAGAAAATATTCCTTAACTATGCTTCAAATTCAAGAATCATGCAAGTGTACTGTTCTGCACAGATGCCAAGAAGCTCAGCATTAGATTAATAAACCGTAGGCAAAACCCCTCACTATCCTTGGAGCTATGTACTTCACATGCCAGAATAATACTATAGTCTTCCTAACTTGGATGTTAATTAACCACCCTTCTCGTTAAACTAACAATAACATGTGTTATTAATATCATTAAGCCTCCTCAACTTCGTTAAACAGAAATGACCCATACGATTAGATTGCACAATTGTCAGCATTGATTTAGAGTTGACTAGAATACAGGTCCGATGCATCTAAATAATAAAGTGTTTGGCTTTACTCATTTAAGATATTTCCAAACAAATAAATAAATAAGGCAAAGGTGTATTCTGGATGCATATCCATGATCTCTGAGGTCGTGCATTAGAAACATTATCACATCTAAAATGCCTAAATCTAGATTTTAGACAAGTTTTGGAGGTGCCTCATCTATATATATGTCTGTTATCTCCGAAAACTGTTAATAGAGGTAAACAGGTCAACAAACCGTGAGCCTTGGTAGCACATTATAACTCAAAAGAAATTGGGAATGAATTACCTATCACCACTTTTAAACTGCCTGACACAAATTTTGGAGGCCCGTCATCCTATTTCTGATTGTCTCCAAAAACTGTTAAAAGAGGTAAACAAGTAAACAGAATGTGAATTCAGGTAGCACATTACGACTTAAAAGAAGTTGGGAATGAAACTCTACAACCCATCACCACTTTTTGTACAAGTAAGAATGCTCAAAACCTGATTCCTTTTTTTTCTTTTGGGTTTTAATCCAAATAGTCTTTTTAGAACTTTCCAGTATTATGTACTTCTACACTAATGTACTTGAATCTAATATAGTCTAATACATTCTCTAGTTTATGACAAATGCAGAAGCAAACATTGCCTCAATACTTTTATCCTTCTCTACTTCAGCAAATTGTTCACGCTTTTATCATTCTATCTCTAGAAAATTGAACATTAGATAATAACAGGACTTCTGACAATAAAAAGGGATGGAAGCCTGTAATCATAGGGAAATTGGCTCTTACTGTAAGATTGAGTAAGAATCTTGAAGTGGTCCTGCAAATCAGCGGTCAAAATGAAGCTTCAAATCAATGTAAACCCAGAGTCGTTGCCATGACCTGCAATTGATGGGTGAAGTTAATAATAAAGTTTTTGCTGCCCATCGGATACAAATATATAATTATGACTGTCAGTAACACAATCAAGTGCATTCTAAAACTAAGCACAGATCTGTCTTTAGAGACCTCTCATAATCACATTGATGTAATATAAACTCAAGTATATTGGTTCCCGAATTTAATAACTAACGTTTGCTGCACTCAATCAACTATGGTCAAGAAGTAGTTCTTTGAACTAATTAGGTTCTTGGCATTGTTTAGAACATAGGTAATATTTTACACATCAATAATTAAATTCTTCCTTCGTGTCAATTGCGTAGAGCTTAATCGCTCCACTCATAACTAAACATGTTATTTGATATGTATAACTACTTCATTAACCACCCGAATGACTATCTTAATTGCTTTTAGTGGTGATATAAAATGATCCTCACATGCATCTCTAATATCTTGCACCTACCACGTTCTCACAAGCACCACAAGCTAATACAAAAAACAACAAGAAAAACATGAAACTGTACAAGTTAGAAGCAGAAAATTTCTGAGGTATAGATAGTCGAGAAAAAGGAGATGCTTTTGGCTTTTAATTACCTAGGCAAGCATAACAGTAATCTGATAAGCATAACAGTAATCTGATTGTCCGAAGTAAATAACAATATCATAAATAGTGCTTCATATGTCAAATGTAAAAACCTCTGGCTAGGTCTGAATCAGCCTACATAAGTTTATTATGGATCAAAAGGATCATGTCTTCAAAATTGCGATTAGTACAGATAAAAGGTTCATGCAGTAAGTTACTTGGCACACCATTCGCAACAGAGATAATAAAATCAAGAGAACCAATAGTGTCCAAAGACCTTAGACCCAGTCGTCTGAAGTTCTTTAAACAAAAACCAAGTTCATTTTCATGGTCCATAAAACAATTGGAAAAATAATTGGACTATAAAATAATGTTAAAAAAAGCCAAAAAATGAATCGAATAAAATTCAATCTAATGCAACTCAAGATTCAAACATCTATAAATTCCTGTAACCTACTCACACGTAAGACCATCACCAAGTCCTCCTAATCTTGGGTTTTCTTTTGAAAGCTTATAAGAATTTCAGTCCTTCACGAGGACTCATGGCCTCCAAGAAGGCAAGCAACAAGATCACTGATATAGTTAGGCACCAGGTCATGCTGAAGAAGTGGAAGAAGCTCGCTGTTGCACAAAAGAGCAGTAATAAGAGCATCAAGTTCCTCAAAAGAAGTATCTCTCTTTCCAAAACTTCTTCAGCACTCTGCAGCATCGTGCCAAAGGGGTTTTTGGCACTATGTGTCGGAGAGGACATGAAAAGGTTCACAATCCCAATGGAGCATTTGAACCACAGAGCCTTTGCAATTCTGCTGCGAGAAGCAGAAGAGGAGTTTGGCTTTGAGCAGGAAGGTGTCCTTAGGATTCCATGTGATGTATCTGTGTTTGAAAGAATAGTGGAGATGGTGGATAAGGAGAGGGAAGGGTTCTGCTCTTGCTCTTTGGAGGCCGAGTTTACTCAGCCCTATCAACCTCAGGAATCAATGTGCATATAACTATGATTTTCTTCTCCATTTTGTTTTTCCTCTGTTCATACCTCCTCTTTTTCTTTAAAGAGACAGTGAGTAAATGGTTGAGAGATGTAATAAAGCTTGTGGATTTTGAGAACAGGTATAGCATGGAAAGAGAAGTCGTTATATCGTCACAAAGATTCCAAATGTATATCATCCATTTAATATCTGCTTTTCACAATTAGGTATGAATGCATTTCTGAGATTTTATAATTATCTTAAATGAAACAGCGAGTTTTTCCTGATAAATACATAATGACAGTGCTTCTCCATTATTTCTTAATGAGTGGATAAAAACTTGTGTAAATTAAGAACATTCTCATTTCTTCTATTTTCTGTTTTCCCCACTCTTGCACCTTTTCTCTGACTAATCAATTAAGCAATTTCCTGATCCCTGTTATCTTTTCCAACCTTTCCCTCATTTAAAACACAGTTTTTTTTCGATTACACTCTTATGGATCACAAGGTACCATGACAACAGTAGTATGCTCTGAGTAGATGGGGTTCGTGTCTTGCAAATTCAATTCCTAAATTATGCCAGTAAACCTCAAAACACAGCTAAATTGGCTGATGCTGAAGGGAAAACCTCAAAACACAGCTAAATTGGCTGATGCTGAAGGGAAAAAACAATATAAGGTTTAGGTTTAACCTCATCAGATCATGTTGTACCTTTACGTAAAAGAAGGGGAAAAAAAATTAGTAAGAGAACATCCATTTCTTATCTCTGCATATAGCATATTTGGTGAACAATGGCTTAAAGGATACATCCAAAAATGGAAGGATCAAAAGTACCATCCCATGAGCTGATTCATGTACCTAAAAGCCAACTGTCACATATTGCTTAGGTTAATGTGCTAATAGATCCCAAATTTGAGGAATCTATCCAACATTAATCATGTAAATGCTTCGTCTAGTAGCCCTTTATAAACAAGGTCAACAAAAACTTTATGTTGACATCTAATATCATTAAGACTTAGAGAATCTTAAGGGACAAAAATAAGTACATGCGATGTCAATATGACATATCTCAATATACCAACTTTTTTGGTTTTATGGCAAGACATGGCAAAAAAGTCTTACTGTGATCATGGATTTAGTTGCATTTTTCTTAGAATTCATGGACAAACTTCCATGAAATTTTGATAAATTCCTCCCGAGAGCCAACTCAACTAGGTGTGTTCAACAAACTACTCCATTTTCACAAATTCAAGGGCTTTGTTCGATATGAAGATTACCAGTTAATGGACATGTCTTGAACAATGATCTATTGATGGAATTGCTTAGGTTAATGTGCGAATAGATCCTAAATTTGAGGAATCTATCTAACACTAATCATGTGAATGCTTCGTCTAGTAGCCATTTATAAACAAGGTCAACAAAATTTTTATGTTGATATCCAATATCATTAAGACTTAGAGAATCTTTAGGACACCCCACACATTTGTCCCACATCGGTGGGGGAGTAGAGATTTGTGTGGTTTATATAGATAAGCCTAAGACTCAAGTGTAACACCGGCTAGTCAATTTTGGCAGTGGTTTGAGCCAAACAACACGCTACATTTAGTGGGTCTCACAGCTTACTTTGTGCTAACGGGCTTGCGGGCCCGGGGCATGACAAATGGTGTCAGAGTAATTTGCCAGCCGAAGTGTGGAGCTAAGTGCTATGCGGGGCTAAGTGCTATACCTTGTGAGTGCGGTGGGAGCAACCTCTAGAGCCCGAAGGAGCCACCTCTAGCGTCCACGTCGCCTAGCGGTGATACTGGGATGTGCCAATTGTCACGCTGTGACGAGGGCGTCGCATATGTAAGGTGAGGTAATTGTGACACCCCTCACATTTGTCCCACATCGGTGTGACACCCCTCACATTTGTCCCACATCGGTGGTTGAATAGAGATTTGTGTGGTTTATATAGATAAGCCTAAAACTAAATTGTAGCATCAGCTTGTCGACTTTAGCAATAATTTGAGACAAACAACGCGCTATACTTAGTGGGTCCCACAGCTTACTTCGCGCCAATGGGTTCGCAGGCCCGGAGCGTGACAATCTTAGAAGATAAAAATAAGTACAAGCGATGTCAATATGACATATCTTAACATACCACCAACTTCTTTGGTTTTATGGCAAGACATGGCAAAAAAGTCTTACTGTGATCATGGATTTAGTTGCATTTTTCTTAGAATTCATGGACAAACTTCCATGAAATTTTGATAAATTCCTCCCGAGAGCCAACTCAACTAGGTGTGTTCAACAAACTACTCCATTTTCACAAATTCAAGGGCTTTGTTCGATATGAAGATTACCAGTTAATGGACATGTCTTGAACAATGATCTATTGATGGAATTGCTTAGGTTAATGTGCGAATAGATCCTAAATTTGAGGAATCTATCTAACACTAATCATGTGAATGCTTCGTCTAGTAGCCATTTATAAACAAGGTCAACAAAATTTTTATGTTGATATCCAATATCATTAAGACTTAGAGAATCTTTAGGACACCCCACACATTTGTCCCACATCGGTGGGGGAGTAGAGATTTGTGTGGTTTATATAGATAAGCCTAAGACTCAAGTGTAACACCGGCTAGTCAATTTTGGCGTGGTTTGAGCCAAACAACACGCTACATTTAGTGGGTCTCACAGCTTACTTTGTGCTAACGGGCTTGCGGGCCCGGGGCATGACAAATGGTGTCAGAGTAATTTGCCAGCCGAAGTGTGGAGCTAAGTGCTATGCGGGGCTAAGTGCTATACCTTGTGAGTGCGGTGGGAGCAACCTCTAGAGCCCGAAGGAGCCACCTCTAGCGTCCACGTCGCCTAGCGGTGATCTTGGGATGTGCCAATTGTCACTTAGTGGCGAGCGTCGCATATGTAAGGTGAGGTAATTGTGACACCCCTCACATTTGTCCCACATCGGTGTGACACCCCTCACATTTGTCCCACATCGGTGGTTGAATAGAGATTTGTGTGGTTTATATAGATAAGCCTAAAACTAAATTGTAGCATCAGCTTGTCGACTTTAGCAATAATTTGAGACAAACAACGCTATACTTAGTGGGTCCTGACTTACTTGGCCAATGGGTTCGCGGGCGAGGGCGTGACAATCTTAGAAGATAAAAATAAGTACAAGCGATGTCAATATGACATATCTTAACATACCACCAACTTCTTTGGTTTTATGGCAGGACATGGCAAAAATTTCTTACTGCCCCCTAATCATGGATTTAGTTGCATTTTCCTTAGAATTCATGGACAAATTTCCATGAACACAACAACAACAACGCCTTTATCCCAAATATTTGGGGTCGGCTACATGAATCCTATTCTTCCTCTATTCTAATAAGGGTCATCTCCTCCATTAAATTAACCATTAACATATCCTTTTTAATTGCTCCTAACCAAGTTCTTTTAGGTCTACCTCTAGATCTCTTTGTCCCATTAACTACAATATTATCATATTTCCTAACCAGTGCACTAAGAGGTCTTTGTTGTACATGACCAAACCACTTTAGTCTGTTCTCTCTCATTTTATCCTCAATTGGAACAACCTCTAATTTATTACGAATGCACTCATTTCTTATCCTAATTTTTAGTGTGTACCCACAAGACCATCGTAACATTCTCATTTCTGCTACGCTCATTTTTTGCACATGTTGTCTCTTAATTGCCCAACATTCCGACTCATAAAGCATTGTTGGTCTTATAACTGTCCTATAAATTTTCCTTTCAGTCTCATAGGTATTTTACGATCACATAATACTCTCGAAGTACTCCTCCATTTTGACCATCTGGATTTGATTCGATAGATAACATCATCCTCAATCTCATCATCATGATGAAGGATTGATCCCAAATAAAGAATGTGGTTACATACTACTTCCATGAAATTCTGATAAATTCTTCCCAAGAGCCAACTCAATTAGGTGTCCTCAACAAACTACTCCATGTTCACAAATTCAAGGGCTTTGTCCGATATGAACATTAGCAGTTAATGGACATGTCTTGAACAATGATCAATGGATGGAATCTATCAGAACTCTTGGAAACAAATAGAATGATAAATTATAGACAATGGACATCATTGGAGACTTGATGTTGGAAGCTGAAGCATAATAAGTTGGACAACGAGCTTAAGAGGATAATGGATAAAAATACGATGGTTTGGAAAGAATCGCGTTAATGTTTGTCAGAGAATACAATGAATATTATAGGAGACTGGAGTAATATGGGATAAGCTTGATGTTAAAACTCGAGATCATAATGAAAATTAAAACGATGCCTAAGAGATTTGGCAGACTTGTTCTAATTGAATCAGAATATAGGACGCGCAGAGAGAACCTTAAGAGACATGAAATCCGAAAATATCAATGTTAAAATACTGAATAGAAGGGAATTTGAGGGTTAAGAGGACTCTTAGGTATCACATGGGTAAAGGACAAGCCATGGCAACCTTCAAAAGGGAGCGTGTAGTCTGTAGGAATATGAAATATATAAAGCCCCTATAAATTTTTCACATTGCAGTAGAAACAACATTACAACTCTTAACAGTCACTGATCATCAAATTGAGAAATCTTGACAAGAGAAAAGGTTTTGATACATGAAATCTGCAATCTCTAGTTTCAATCAAAAACATCCATAATTGAACAGATCTTTTGATAATGTTTCAGCAGCACCAGCACACTTGTACAACAATGTTATGCAAGAAAGTTTTCTATCAGCTAGCCAATTTGTAACACAGCATGCATACATGCACACATGAGCACAGGTAGGCCCAAAAGGAAGAAAAAGAAAATGGAAGGGGAATGAAAAAACACAAGAGAGAAATACAGAGGTTATAGAAAAAAATAAGGGGGAACAGAACATGCTTCATCCTTATTACTCCCAAAAAAAAAGTTATTAAAAAGAATGTACATAATTAATCAACTTGCCTTGGTTGCTATCAGCAACTCCAACTGTAGTTTCATTTTCCTTGTCCATAATTTCTATATACCTGAAGACCTTTTTTGAGTTTAAGAATCAATCTAATGGGGCACTTTGTACAGCTTCTTTAGCCAGGTAAAAAAAACTCACCAGGAGGAAACCTATACTCGGGCAACCCATTCTAAGATGTTAGGCCCGTACAGATCTGGGTTGAGTTCATGTATAAGAGAGCCCAACAGTAGAAAACGACAATCATATACTTACGGACCATGATCTTATCCTACCAAAGAAAAATAAAACTAGAAAACTACAAACAATAGGATATATCACTATTTCAGATTTCTATCTCATCACTGCGTCCAGAAGCTGTATCTTATTGACTCTGATAGTTACATTCTCACACTGGGGCATTAACTCTTTCTGAACCTGATATGAGCCACAGATACCCTCAAAGAATAGAACCAATGAACCGTTGATCCAATGAACCGAGGGATCAGTAATGGCATTCTCACTTTCCACTGGTAAATGCAGACAATGAGTGAATATGAGCTCCAAAGCCTACCTTCCCCAAGTATCATGCAAAGTAATTTTTTAACTCATATTGGCTTTCGATTGAACGGAATAGGTTGTGGGTTGGTGCAGCTTATGATTGGAGATAGATGATTGGAAGTTAGAAGAGATTTGGACGAAAAACTGCTGATTGCTAGTTGTTGATTATGATTGAAGTTCTAATGCTGCAAATGAGTTGTACTAGCTGAAAGCAACAGAATTTGTTCCTACTTCGTAACTGAAAGCTTCTGCAGTTCGAATTGTTAATGCTTCGCCATTCATATGATGAAACCTACTCAATCCTTCCCAGTTGTTTACTTAGTCGTGGGATCCTAATTATAGCTCAATCCAGAGAGGACTAGGAGCTGACCTAATCATCAACTCCTATAATAACTAGATTATAGCCTCAATTATATTCTATTTGGTCCTTATCGTCTTCAGCTTGTGATGATGGAAGAAAATTTAAGTGTTGGGCGTATAGTATTGAATCTGAGGTATGATACCTAATGTTAGACACGAGATCAAGGGGACACCCTTGCTTTGACGAGAATAAAGATAAGGAAACAGCTAACGATATAAAAGATCACGGATCAGTCAGCTTGTTTTCCTTAAATCCATTCAAACCAACAGCTCGAGGCTTGATGTAACATTTGAATTTTTAGTTAAAAATCAGTTTTTCGTGATCGTGGTCCAACAGTGGTCAATATTGTATATCGTGGTAACGGCATAATGGAGAATAGAATACAACTAGGAAGGCAGTTAATAGATGATAAACACGATTTTCCTGGAAGTATGAGAAAACATGATGTTGGAAATGGAGTTTTTGATATAGGTGAAGTGCAAGTTATTGTAAATTGTCCTTTCACGTGCAATAATGCTTCAGATGAATAATCTTATCAATACTCTGAGCTCTGATTTATTTGTTGGTTTAATAAGGGCTTTCATACCTTGCAATCCTCAGTGAATCCCAAAATTTTCTGACAGTTATATATATAATACATGCAAGTGAACTTTGAATTGACTCACCAAGTTGTAAGCCAAGGCATGTGCCACTGCAATAACTGACATGAAAGAAATACAGTTAGGAGAATATAAAAGTGAGACCACAGAAGTAACATACAGTGATAAACTGGAAATATAAAGAAAAGTATAGTGACTCTTGGCTTCGAATCCAAATAAAGTTGAATACAGAAATTTCACTCCAATGAGAAAGACCTAACTTGATCTAAAATATTGCATAAATTTAAAATAATATAAGAAACAAAAAATATTCCATAAGTATTCTTCAAGTTCAAGGATCATGTGTGTATTATTCTCGTAGATGCCAAGAAATCCAGCATTTGGTTTATAAACCCTAGGCGAACCCCCACACTAATATAATATCAGAATCAGCCACAAAACTTCAAATGCCAGAATAATGTTGAAGTCATCCCAATGGGGATGTTAATTAACCATTCTTCTCGTTAAACTAACTTTATCATGTGCTATAGATACCATCAATCTGTCTCAATTTCTTCAAACAGAAATGACTCGTATGATCAAATGGTACGATGCTCAGCACCGACTCAAAGCTTGATCAGTATATGACTTTAGTTAGCCTAGATAAAAAGCTCTTGGCTTTTCTGCATCAAGACTTTTCCTGATTAAAAAAAACAAAGGTGTATTGCGGATGCATAATCTTTGATATCTATAGGCATTCCATTAGAAAATTTAAAACGTCTAAGATGTCCAGAATCAGATATAAATTACTTTTGGGGCTCCTCATCAATACATCTGTCATCTGATAGTTTCGAAAAACTGTTTATTACACAGGTCCACAAAATATGAATCTCAGTTGCAAATTATAATTCAAAATAAGTTGGGAATGAAACTGTAAAATTCATCACCACTTTCCGTGCAAGTATGGATACTTCACACATTTGATTTCTTTTTGTTTTTCTTCTTCTTTCCTTTTTTATTTTTTTATTTTTTATTTTTTCTTTTCTTTTTCTTTGCTTTTCTTGGACGTATGTAGATAGAATATCTGCCAGTGACCACAAATTAGTTTGATAGGTTCAATATCTTAAGCCCAAAATGCTTGCCTAGAATACTATTTTTCCTTGTCTACTTCAGTAACTTCTCCACACTTCTGCTATCCTACCTTTGGACAGTCGAATATTACATAACAACAATAACTGTAACAATGAAAAGAATACACTTCTGCAAATAACATATTAGACATAGTGGAATTTGAACTCTTTCCTACATGATTGGGTGAATAGCCGATCATTCCTAAAGTTAGCAATAAAAATGAAGCTTCAATCAAACTTAACACTGGTGTCATTTATTCATGTTGTGTGGATGATGGGTGGAGTTAATAAGATAAATGTTTTTGTCTATAAGCTGCGCTCTAAAATTAATCACAGATCTTCCTTTTAGAGATCTTTTACCATTACATGCGTGAAATATAAGCTCAAAGTCTCAAATATATTGATCTCCAAACCTCAATACCTAACCGCTACTCCCCTTAGTCATCATTATGGGATAAACGCAATTATCGGAATTTAGTTGGGTTCATTGCACTAATAGAGAACTTAATGATAGGGTTATCATGTGAAGCTTGGATGCACATTCTCTTTTCACAAGGTGAATGATATCTTAACTTGTCAATAATTGATTTCTTCCGTCGTGTCAATTGCTTAGAGCTTATTCATTCCAGTTGTCTACTAACATATTATTTGATATGTTGGGCGCGCGGACCGCGGAACCGTCGAGAGAAACCACCACAAACGGAAAAGCCAAACACAATAAAAGAGTAAAGACACGAGATTTACGTGGTTCGGCAAGTTGCCTACGTCCACGGGGTAAGGAGGGGGGATTTTCACTAATAGAAAGAGAGAATACAAATTAGGATTACAAGTTCTCACAAAGAAACCCTAAAAACAAACCTCTCAATCTCTCAAAAGATCTCCTCTCCAAAGATGCACCAAACTCTCTCAAAGGCTGCTCCAAAACGTGCTTCAAAACTTACCCTAACAATCAGGTTAGGGGTTATTAATAGCCTCTAAACGAATTGGGTTTAAAACCAATTCCTAATTAGACCCGTTTGAATGCTTGATTAGTTAGACTACAACTCATATTAGTCGACTAATGCATCGTAGATTAGTCGACTACAACTCATATTAGTCGACTACAACTCATATTAGTCGACTACAATACGCATTAGTCGACTACAATACGCATTAGTCGACTACAACTCATATTAGTCGACTACTCGGTTCACCAGAAAACTTGCTTTTGCGCTTTCTGGTGTAGTCACTCAATGCCTAGTAGTTAGTCATTCCGAACCTGCGTCTTGTGCATGTTTTGTGCATGTTCTACAATTCTCCACCTCGCACATCATTTGATTCACCTCAAATTTTGGACGAACACCAAGAACACCAAGAACATCTAGAGATCACCATCACCAATCCAGCCAATCCAGTGCGCCACTACACCGGTGCCCTGCATTACTCCAGGGATCAAGCTCACCGTAGTTCACCTCAAATCATCTCCACCTTACCCATTACCAAGGGCCATGCCCTCTTGGGCAAATCAACAAGAGCCGATATGAAGCAAGTCTAAGCAATGCTTAAACTTACTACACAGTGACCACCTTGGTTAACATGTCCATGGGATTCTCATTCGTGTGCACCTTCATGAGAGAAATATCACCTCCCTCTATGACATCCCGCACAAAATGATACGACATCAATATGCTTGGTACGAGCATGATGAACTGATTCTTCGCCAAGTGAATTGCACTCGATCGTCACACCACAAGTTCACGTTTTCTGCTCAATCCCAAATCGCCTAGAAGACCCCACAACCACAATGCTTCCTTCACTCCTCTCGCCATGGCCATGTACTCACCTGAGTAGAAAGTGCCATCAGAGTCTGTAACATCGACGCCAACTAACCGGAGCTCCATGTATCTTAAATACATAACCAGTAGTAGATCGCCGCCTATCTAGATCGCCCGCATAATCGAGTCCACAAACCCGCTAATCGACATGTTTCTCCACCAAAACACGGACCGTATCAACGGTACCCTTTAAGTACTTGAGGACCCACTTCACCGCTTCCCAAGCGCCTTTCCCGGATTCGCCATGAATCTATCGACCACACTAACCGCCTGTGGAAATATCCGGCGTGTACACACCATTGCATACATTAAACCGCCAACCTGCACTAGCATAGGAACACGCCCATGTGCTTCTTCCACAGTAGTGGGAGATTGATTACCGTAAAGCCTAAAGTGTGGAGCCAATGGAGTCACCACCGACTTAGCACTTTGCATCCGAACCTCGCGATCACCGGCTCTATGTAGCCCTTCGACTCAAGAACAATCGTCGATTCGCCGCTCTCTTCTAATCTCCATACCCGGATTTTCCTAGCAAAGACCCATGTCCTTCATCTCGAACTCTTCACCAAGTTGAGATTTTAACCTATCTATCTCCACCGCTCTTAGAAGCAATAAGCATGTCATCCACATACAAAGAAGATAGATAAAATTACCTCCGCTAAGCTTCGAATGTAAACACAACGATCATGATCGCCGGAAAACCCATGCTTCAAAGATGAAGGAGTCAAATCGCTTGTACCACTGCCGGAGATTGCTTTAATCCATACAGTGACTTCCTCAAGCGACACACATGATTCTCCTTTTCCTCAACCTTGTAGCCCTCAAGTTGATGCATGTAGATCTCTTCATCCAAGTCTCCGCGGCAAGAAGGTCGCTTTAACATCGAGTTGATCCACTCAAAATCACCATGAGCAACAATACTCAATAGCACCGAATAGAAGTATGTTTCACCACCGGAGAAAATATCTCATTGTAATCCACACCCTCTTTCTCAGGCAAAACCCTTAGCCACTAGCCTCGCCTTGTATCTTACACCACCGAAGCTCGAAAGATCTTCCTTTCTTTTATACACCCACTTACAACCAATAGCTTTTCTTCCTACGGGCAATGGGACCACCTCCCATGTATGATTCTTCGAAGAGATTCCATCTCTTCCTCCATCGCACCAACCAACTCTCACTATCCTTGTCCCGAATAGCTTCCTTGAAGGAGACCGGCTCGTCCTCCTCCACCGAGAGTGCGATTCAACCATATTAGCTCGCCCATAGTGCTTTAGGGTTGATCAGCCCCAGCCTTCAAGATCGCTTGTATGCTCGCTTTGGCCTAGTGGAAGCCAAATTATCCTCGAGTCAGCCGTTGTTGTAGTACCTATGTATTTTCCTCGCTGGAACCTCCTCCCGCTCAAGCTCATCATCTACGACTTCCCACTTGAGCACGATTAGAACCTAGTTGGTCTTTAGGTTCTATTTCAATAACTCGAGACTTAGAAGTCTCACCAGCCATAACACCATCATCCTTGACGCCGCAATCATGGATTTCTCATCAAAGGTAACATCCTCGCCGACCACGAACTTTGAATTTTCAGACACCAAAGGCGATAGCCTTTTACGCCTTTGCATATCCCAAGAATATTGCCTTCTTGGCCCTCGCGTCAAGCTTTCCCTCGTTGGCGTGATAGTAGGCGGTACATCCGAAAATTCGAGCCTATCATAATCTGATGTTCTCTCGACCACACCCTATAGGTGTATCACCATCCAATGTCGAATGTGGTGAACGGTTCACAATGTAACAAGTCAGAGCCACCGCTTCGCCCACCATTCGTTGCCCAACTCGCATAAGATCGCATACTCACGCCTTTTCGCGGTGTTGGTTCGATCTCTCCGCGACCCCATTCTCGCTGTGGTGTAGACCGACCGTCGGTGTCGAACAATTCCTCCCCGATCACGAATTCCTTGAAAGCACCATCCGTATACTGCACTGCTATCGATCTCGCTTCAATTTCTTTCCGCCCCGTTTCAACCATTGTTCTCCACTTCTTGAATGTCTCAACACCTCATTCTTGTGCTTCGAAAGTAAATCCAAGCATACCTAGAATAATCATCTATAAATGAGACATAATACCGAACCACCCTTGAAGTTGTCTGAGCCGGACCCCAAACGTCCGTGTGCACATAATCTAGTATCCCTCTGCTCTTAGACTTGCTGTTTAGAAACTTGACCCTGTGTGACTTTCCATACACACAATCCTCGCAAAAATCCATGCTAGGTTCCTTCAGATTCTTCGCCAGACCCTCTTTACCAAGCGAACTAGACCCTTCTCTCGACATATGCCCAAGCCGCCTATGCCATAACCGTGTGTGCTCACATGGGTCTCCACCACTTCCTTCGCCTCAACCGCAGATCTCCTGCCACCGCCGCAACTGAGAGAGTATATAGATTACCGTGACGAACACCCTTCATCACTACTAAGGAACCACGAACAACCTTCTTCACTCCGTTTTCCGTCACAATCCTGCAACCACCGGAGTCCAAAGCACCAACTGAGATAAGATTCTTCCGCAAGTCGGAACATGCCTCACATCCGTCAAGGTTCGAACCACTCCATCATGCATCTTGATTTTGATATTACCTAGCCCCACTGCTTTACAAGCATGGTTATTCCCCATCAATACAGTTCCCCATCAATGCCTCGTAGGTAGTAAACCACTTCCTATTTGGACACATATGGTAAGAGCAACCGAATCAAGTATCCACTTCCGGAGATCTCCTCGCCACCCGTGACGACATAGCATTCCTTATCGCCCTTCCTCAAACGTAGCTCGCTTCTTCCTTGCCCTCTCTCGGCCTTGTTGTTGTTCTTCTTTCCACCTACTCTCTTATTTGGACGGTCGACTTTGAAATGCCCAGCTTCACCGCGACTTGAAACATCCTTTTCCGCAAGAGGTCTTGATTTAGATCTAGACTTTCCTCCCTTGCCTTTTCCTCGCTCATTGCTCCTTCCTCTTGCAAACAATCCCCTTGCTGTTCCCTCACATGGCCATGTCACTAGTTGCGTCTTCCGAAAATCGTCCGCTAGAAGTGTCGTTCTAGTCTCATCCATCTTCGATTTTCTCCCACAAGCCTCGGTGTTTGCACCAGGTTCTCATAAGACTTCGGCAGAGACAGTAGTAGAAGCGCCGATCCTCGTCTCCTACTTTAACATCTATGTCTTTCAAATCTGATATGATCCTATCAAACTTGTTGATGTGTTCCGGATTGATGAGCCCTCCTCCATCTTGCAAGTATACAATTTGGATTTTAAGTAGATCCGGTTAGTTAGACTCTTCGTCATGAAGGTACCTCTAACTTCTTCCACACCGCTAACCGCTTCCTCTCCATCTACCAAGAAAGCTACATCCCTCTCGAGGCATAGGATAATCGACGCCGTGCTTCCAGATCCAACTCCTCCCAATCCTCATCGACATATCCTTGTTCTTCTTCTCCTTTCCATCCAAAGTCTTGTGCAATTTTTATGAAATTAGAAAGTTTTTCATCCGCATCCTCCAATAAGAAAAATCGTTCTTCCCATTGAACTTTTCAATCTCGAATTTTCCCACTTTGACTGATTTACTGGTTGACGCCATCCTCTGTTTGTCTTCGTGAATCCGCTTCTCTCAGGAATCACCGAACACCCCCTCAAATTAGAAATTACACCACTTCCAATCAACAATAGCTCGATACCAATTGTTGCGCGGACCATGGAAACCGCCGAGAAACCACCACAAACGGAAAAGCCAAACACAATAAAAGAGTAAAGACACGAGATTTACGTGGTTCAAGTTGCCTACGCCCACGGGTAAGGAGGGGATTTTCACTAATAGAAAGAGAGAATACAAATTAGGATTACAAGTTCTCACAAAGAAACCTCTAAAATCCATGCTAGGTTCCTGATTCTTGTGGACCCTCTTTACCAGCCAACTAGACCCTTCAATATACCTATGCGCGCTTATGCCATAACCGTGTGTGCTCACATGGGTCTCCACCACTTCCTTCATTCCAACCCATGCATCTCCTCACCGTCGTACCGAGAGAGTATATAGATTACCGTGACGAACACCCTTCATCACTACTAAGGAACCACGAACAACCTTCTTCACTCCGTTTTCCGTCACAATCCGCAACCACCGAGTCCAAAGCACCAACCGAGATAAGATTCTTCCGCAAGTCGGAACATGCCTCACATCCGTCAAGGTTCGAACCACTCCATCATGCATCTTGATTTTGATATTACCTAGCCCCACTGTTTTACAAGCATGGTTATTCCCCATCAATACAGTTCCCCCATCAATGCCTCTGTAGGTAGTAAACCACTTCCTATTTGGACACATATGGTAAGAGCAACCAGAATCAAGTATCCACTTCCCGGAGATCTCCTCGCCACCCGTGACGACATAGCATTCCTTATCGCTCCCTTCCTCTGAAACGTAGCTCGCTTCTTCCTTGCCCTCTCTCCTCTCAGTCTTGTTGTTGTTCTTCTTTCCACCTACTCTCTTATTTGGACAGTCGACTTTGAAATGCCCAGCTTCACCGCACTTGAAACATCCTTTTCCTGCAAGAGGTCTTGATTTAGATCTAGACTTTCCTCCCTTGCCTTTTCCTCGCTCATTGCTCCTTCCTCTTGCAAACAATCCTCGCTTGTTCCTGTTACGCCGGTGGCCATGTCACTAGTTGCGATCTTAGAAATCGTCCGCTAGAAGTGTCGTTCTAGTCTCATCCATCTTCGATTTTCTCCCACAAGCCTCGGTGTTTGCACCAGGTTCTCATAAGACTTCGGAGAGTAGTAGAAGCGCCGATCCTCGTCTCCTACTTTAACATCTATGTCTTTCAAATCGATATGATCCTATCAAACTTGTTGATGTGTTCCGGATTGATGAGCCCTCCTCCATCTTGCAAGTATACAATTTGGATTTTAAGTAGATCCGGTTAGTTAGACTCTTCGTCATGAAGGTACCCTCTAACTTCTTCCACACGCCCGCGTTTTCCTCTCCATCTACCAAGAAAGCTACATCCCTCTCGAGGCATAGGATAATCGGCCTGAGTGCTTCCAGATCCAACTCCTCCCAATCCTCATCAGACATATCCTTGTTCTTCTTCTCCTTTCCATCCAAAGTCTTGTGCAATTTTTGCGAAATTAGAAAGTTTTTCATCTGCATCCTCCAATAAGAAAAATCGTTCTTCCCATTGAACTTTTCAATCTCGAATTTTCCCACTTTGACTGATTTACTGGTTGACGCCATCCTCTGTTTGTCTTCGTGAATCCGCTTCTCTCAGGAATCACCGAACACCCCCTCAAATTAGAAATTACACCACTTCCAATCTGAACAATAGCTCTGATACCAATTGTTGGGCGCGCGGACCGCGGAACCGTCGAGAGAAACCACCACAAACGGAAAAGCCAAACACAATAAAAGAGTAAAGACACGAGATTTACGTGGTTCGGCAAGTTGCCTACGTCCACGGGGTAAGGAGGGGGGATTTTCACTAATAGAAAGAGAGAATACAAATTAGGATTACAAGTTCTCACAAAGAAACCCTAAAAACAAACCTCTCAATCTCTCAAAAGATCTCCTCTCCAAAGATGCACCAAACTCTCTCAAAGGCTGCTCCAAAACGTGCTTCAAAACTTACCCTAACAATCGGGTTAGGGTTATTAATAACCTCTAAACGAATTGGGTTTAAAACCAATTCCTAATTAGACCCGCTGAATTGCCTGCATTAGTCGACTACAACTCATATTAGTCGACTAATGCATCAGATTAGTCGACTACAATACGATTAGTCGACTACAACTCATATTAGTCGACTAATGCATCAGATTAGTCGACTACAATACGATTAGTCGACTACAACTCATATTAGTCGACTACGGTTCCAGTAGAAAACTTGCTTTACATGCGCTAAGTGTAGTACTACAATGCCTAGTAGTCGACTACTGAACCTGAAAAACTGTCTTGTGCATGTTTTTGTGCATGTTCTACATGATAAGTATAACTATCATATCAAAATCATAATACAAGAATAAAGAAAGCTGAAATCAGGTTTGACCAATCATGTTAATGAACATACATGTAAATTTGATGAGCAGATCAATATCTTATTTCAATGGTGATATGCAGGGACCTCACATGCATCTCTAGTATCTTACACCCGCCACGTTCTCCCAAGCACCCAAAACTAAACAAAAACCACAATAAATTTTAACAAGTTTGACGCACTGAAAGCTCTGAATTGAAAAGCACTCAAAAAAGATGTTTATTGCTTTTAATTACTTAGCAGGTGTAGCATGATCTGAGAATCCAAAGTAAATGACAACGTGTTAAGAAGTAACTCATATGTAAAAACAGAAATTGAAATGCTCAGAACTAAAAGTACTCAACAAACAACAACAACAACAACAACAAAAAGATGCTTTGTGCCTTTTAATACTGAGACAGGTTTAGCAGTAATCTGAGTATCCAAAGTAACCGACAATGTTTTAAGAAGCAATCCAAAGTAAAATGATGGAACCTGCTAAAATAAAAGTAACGACAGTGGATCATGTCTACAAAATTATAAGTAGGACAGGTGAAAAGGTTCATATAATCTCTTATTTTGTACACCAAGCCAACATAGTTACTGAAACCAAGAGAGCTAATAGTGGACAAAAATTGTGAGACCCGGACCCAGTCACATGAAGTTTTTTTTAACAAAAATCAATTGTACTTTCTTCATTCATAACACAATTGGAACATTAAATGCATTATAAAATAATGTTAAAGAAGCTTCAAGTATGAATTGAATAAATGGAAAAACAGATTTAAACTTCTATAAATCTCATAACCAACTTACACCTCAGAGGCTCAGACCACCACCAAGTTCTCCTGATCAAAGAAAGAGAGAGAGACACTTGGGTTTCCTTTGAAGGCTCAGACACATTTTAAAGTCTTCATAAGGACTCATGGACTCCAATAAGGCCAACAACAAAATCATAGATATAGTTAGGCTCCAACAAATGCTGAAGAAGTGGAAGAAGCTTGCTGTTGTGCCAAAGAACAACAACAAGAGCATCAAATTCCTCAAAAGAAGTCTCACGCTTTCCAAAAATTCTTCAGCGCCTTGCAGCAGCGTGCCGAAGGGGTTTCTTGCCTTGTGTGTTGGAGAGGAAATGAAGAGGTTCGTGATCCCGACGGAGTATTTGAGCCATAAAGCCTTTGCAATTCTTCTGCAAGAAGCAGAAGAGGAGTTTGGCTTTGAGCAGGAAGGTGTCCTTAGGATCCCATGTGATGTATCTATGTTTGAAAGTGTAGTGCAGATGGTGGAGACGGAGAAGGAAGGGTTCTGTCGTTGCTCTTTGGAGGCTGAGTTTACTCAGCCCTATCAACCTCAAGAATCAATGTGCAGATAATCATCAATTTTCTCCTTTTCCCCTCAGCTTTTTCTTAAAAGAGGTGGTGAGTGAATTGTGGAGAGACATAATAAAACTTGGAGAATTTTAAACTGGTAGCACAGAAAGAAAAGTCATTGTATTGTCTGTCAAGGATCCAAAAATATATGATGCATTTTTTGTATGCTTTCAGAATCTTACATGAATGAAGTTCTAAGCTTTACGGTATGCTGTGGAAAGAAAGTAAAAGCGAATGAAAGAGAGAAGTTTTTACTGAAACACAAGAATGCATAAGGAAACGCTGTATGCTGATACATTATTTCATGTATCTAGAGCAGATGAATTTCATTAAGACAAATTTTTTCTTAGTTTCTAAGTCGCCCTTTTTTCTGACTAGTCAGTTGAAGAATTTACTGACCCTCGGTTTTTGTCCCAAATTTCCCATAAACAAAACACAAATTTTCATTCATTCTCTGAGAGATCACAATGTACCATGACCACAAACTTGTAATATGCTCAGAGTAGACGAATGGATTAGTGTCTTCCAAGTATGGTTCCTGAATTATCTCACTAAACATCAAAACACAAAGCTGAGTTAGGTAATCCAGCAGAAAAATAAAGAATATAAGCTTTAGATTTTTCCAAGGGGCGTTCGCCAAACCTGGAATGTCTTCATGTACAGGAAAAAGATAAGTTAACATAAAAATCAGATCCCGTCATTGTACATAGAATCTTTGGTCAATAGAAAGCATAAAGGACACATCCAAGCCTAGAGGTGATTCATGTATCAGAGCTTGTTTACATTAATGTGCCAATAGATCCTAAACTTGAGGAGACTACCTGACATTAATCATGTGAATGATTAGTCTAGAAAGCTCAGTGCATAATTTATTTCAATATCTAATATATTTAAGAGTGAGGGGAATCTTACAGTACAAAATTCAGCGCAATTAATGTCAAGTGACAAATCAATTTATTGTCAGCTGTACTTTTATGGATATATTTGCATGTCAACAAGAACTTTACAGGCAACATTTTACACAATTTTGATCCATTCATCCAGCGAGGCATCTTACATAGAAGTTCTGTTCCACAAACTAATTCATTTTGACTGAATCAAGGGACTACATAAATCCCAATCCCCATTCAGCTTCTTCATGCACGAGGTACATAATGTGAACATCTGAAATCCCAGTGAGCTTCACGGGGATTGCTGTATGACATTTTCTGAAGCAAGAATATTCATCTTCGTGTTCCATAAAAACCACCAAGTCTCCGTACCCAGCAATCTAAAGGTTCTTTTTGTTACTGATTGCTAATTTGACTGCCTCTATCAGATGTTCTTTTTGTTGTTTCTACTATTGGTTCATCAATGCTCACACAATCTACGTCCATCAATACTTCGACCACCAACTGGACTTATCCAAGGTGGTATAGCATTTACTTTGTGTGAGGTTGTTCTTTCAGGTATGTCCATCAACATGAGGGGATTTTTTTTTATTGAATAAAAGCAATGTATCCACAATTATAGACTTATTATTCGGAGATCCTAATCTATGGTGCACTCTTTGCAATTCATGCGTGTAACAAGAGGACCAATTAGGATAGTTTAGGCAACAATTCTTCAATTCCGGTATCTTCTTTCTTCCAAAGTCTCATTCTACTGGCATGGGCAATTCCTTCTCCCTTCATGGGAATTTCTTTGGGATGTCACTTTCCTGATCTCAGCCTACGTATCCCTCTCAAAAAGAAAGAAACGATTCAAAATTAACTTTCATGTTCATCCAAGTTAATTATTCATCCCGCTCGACTCTAAAACCTGTGTATCACACTCCAATCATTATACCCGAGAAGCATAGTCACAAAGACACAGATATGAACATGCCTATAACACAATGTCACGCAAGTTACACAACAAATTAGGCTTATTCAAGTTGATAGCATAAACAATCATGCATACAATAAAGGTGTAATATGTTTCATTAAAAGATGCATTAGACAAATAATTACACATCAAAACATATACTGCCTTAAGGATCAAAACATGAATCTTTGCTATTTCTAGAGAGGTTCATGCCGCAAAAATGCATCTCTTCTTTGACAAATTCACAGTTCTGCTCACCTAATTTAGAAATTTCGCGTTTTCACATGATCATGTGCACAATGTAATACAGCATTAGCAAGAGAAGTTTGGCCCATTTTGAGCTAACCCGAAAAAGTTTGTAAACAATAGTTGCACCCCAAAACTTTTAGGGGGTTGAGTGACATTTTCTTACTTTTTGGGGTTACCTCACAATAGTCCAAACTTTTTGGGGTTTTGTGAAGTTTACCCGAAAATTTAGGTAAGATAATCAACAAAAATGTAATACCGTTAAAAATAATCAAGAAAATGGCAATGTTTATCGACAATAGTGAAGATAATGTACATTTTCTATAAATTAGGGTTTTGGGAGTTGTGCGGTAAGTTCACCTGCATTGGGAGTGGATCGATCGCTCTCCGCCCGAGGCTCTGTTCGCCTCCGCCACCGGAGTTTAATTCTCTGAGCACGGTAAAAAAAAATCCCTTTCTTTTATTGTAGAGAGCTCGATGGAAAGCATGATTTTTAATAAAATAGCTGAAGGTTAATAAAAAGTAAATGGAGTGCGGGGCTCTTTTTTTTTACATATGTTGAAATTAATCTCAAATTTATTATTAAGATATATATTTTTAACTAGTATAATGTACATGCTTTGCATGAGCGTACATATTTTAAGTTTTGAATTTTTTATTGAATAGTAAAACTATGTGTTAATAAAATAAAATTGTATAATAAGATTGCTTAAAAGAAATGTATGAATTAATTATTATTGTGTAGTTATTGTAATTGAATGTTTTTCTTATAATGATCGCCAAGACTAGCCTTTTTAAAATATTTATCTAATTTGATTTTTAATTATTCTCTTAAATAATTTAGTACTATAAATATTTTATAAATTTTTATTATACTATCATTAACAATTAATAGTACTATTATTAATATTAAATAAATTATTTGTTAAAAGGTTAGTTTTCAATCATTACTAAGTATAGATTATTCAAGATCATGTAATAATCTTTGAGAAAATACTCTAAAAATAATATTAAATTATTTATTTAATTTTTAAATAATATAATACTAAATAAATAGTGTAATTCATAATTTATGTGATATTATTAAAATAATTATACTATTTATACGATTCAAAATTTATTCTATTTATTTTATTGCTCATTGAATTATAGTATAATTCTTAATAGTATTTAGTAATATATTATTCTATTTATACTATTATTTTAATTATTTTGTTATAATTCATTAATAATTATTATAATAATTTAATTGGTACTACTAATAATTGTGTATACTTATTTTATAAATTATTTTATTTTATTATTTTTAAACAATTAATAGTTAAAATATTATTGATAACAATAATTATTTAGGAAGGATAGGAGGTGCAAAATTAATAAGAGGTTATATTTATTTAATGAAAGATTGATTAGAGATAATGGCATAGTTAGAATTTATCAAAATTTGAGAGGGCTGAAAAGAAAACTAAAAGTTTTAACACCCCAATCACTTTTATAGTAGTCTAGATAGATATAGATTGATGATGTGGGGTTAGTTTTTAGTTTTTTTTAGTTTTAATGTAAGGACTTATAACATTTGTTGCGGCCATATTGACTAACTACAAGTTTTTCTACAAAATATAAATTCAGTTATCAACTTTAATAACCTTTTATGAACTAAACATTGAAAATAGAAATTTAGTTGCCACGTCAACAAATGTAAATCCATTTCTTGTCAATCAAAGAGCCCGAAAATTCTATGTTTCCTCCAAACTAAAAGAATAATTCGAAATGGAGTATAAGATTAATATCCGCATGTAAATCTGAATTAGATGGAGACTATTGGATCCGAATCCAACACGATTTTTAATCTTCATCTACTTTAATTTAATAATATTTTTAATTAAATTGAAGTAAATCCAAGTTTGAGTAGGATATAATGCTACAGATCAGAATCCTATTTGAATCTGATATTAATCTAGTATTCTAGGCCAGAATTTTATCTTAAACCTAAATTTTGTATTAGAATTATTGAGTTTTGCAAATGCAAACTAATATATTAGTTATCTTTAGTAATATTTTAATCGCAAGGTGAAAATAAAAAGGATCAATTAAAAGTGTTAATTGTAAATAGACCCTTTGTACTACTACTCAATTGTGGATAAAGCCCTATGTTCTATTGGTGCAGATAGACCTCTATATTATTCACCCAAGATCGGGTGGACCTAGGGGTGCACAAAAGTTTCTATATCCGAGGAAATATTCATATCCAAATTAGGATGCAGATATGATTACTAAAATTTATATCCGATAGGATATGGTTACGAATATGGATATATAGTGAATATCCAAATCTGTATCCGAATATCTGAATATATGTTGATCAAACACTTGTAGCAGTTTAATCCTTAGATTAATGGATATGAGGTTAATTTTGAATATCAAGAGATCTAATCTTCACCTTTTCAAATATAAGGGCATATTAATGAACTCTCTTGTTTCATATATATGAACTATTATTTTTTGAATATTATATAGTCTTTTCATATCCTTTTGTATCTACATGTATATCCGCTTACATATCGCACATGTATATCGTATTTGTATTTGAATTTAGCGGATATGAATATGAATATTTCTTACCGAGACATATTCATATATGTATCTGTATCTATAATTGGCAAGCAAATATGGATATGAATATGGCAAGTATCATATATGAGCCATATGCACCCCTAGAGGGATCCTCTAGGTGAACTTTTTAACTCTTTTAAGAGTGAAAAAAAAATTCACTCAGCGGTCTATCTTCAATTAACTCCAATACAAAATACCCCACTTTCATATCTTATAATTAATATTTATCACTCTTAAACTAATTTATTAATACTAGTATTGTGCAAGTGCGCTGTACATGTAGCTATTTTCATATTTATATCTAGACCGTAGGTGTACTTTGCAAAGACAGTTTTCCGTATGTGCAAAATATCCATTTAATTCATTGTGATGAGTACTATAAGAAAATCCAAATATAAATAAGCACTGACAATTAAATAATATCATCAATTACCCGATATTTGCTAAGTAACACTCCACAGCTCACAAGTGCAATGAGATATATATATATATATATATATATATATATATATATATATATATATATATATATATATATAGCAAGGCTCCTATAAACTTAAGTGTATAGGAATAGTCATACACCAATTTTTCTATCCATTGATGTTGCCTTGGGATCCGTGAAAGATATAAAGCCTACTTTGAGATTTATGCATCTCTTGATTTCACGGATCCCAAGGCAACATCAATGGATACAAAAGTTGGTGTATACTATTCCCTATCAACTTAAGTTTATAAGAGTCTTTCTCTCTCTATATATATATATATATATATAATATATATATATATATATATATATATATATATAGTGAAAAATGAAAAAACTTGGTACCAAGTTCCTCAAAGGAACTTGGTAGTGATGTGGACAATTTTAGCCCACACATGTAACTTTAAAAATAATTCTCTCTCTCTCCTCCTGAATGTGTGGACTAGAATTGTGCCACATCACTACCAAGTAACTTTGGTACCAAGTTTCTCCATATTCTCATATATATATATATATATAGAAAATAATGTATATGAGGTGCTCATTTTGCTAAATGAGTTACCAAGAGATAGCCATGTGGTGAGGCCCACCTTGCTAGTCACATCAAAGGTGTGGATCTCACCACTCTATCTCTTGGTAGCTCATTTAGCAAAATGAGCCACCTCATATACATCATTCTATATATATATATATATATATATATATATATATATATATATATATATATATATATATATATATATATATATATATATATATATATATATATATATGAGAAATATGGGTATGCTTAGTACCAAGCATCATTTTGGTGCTTGGTAGTGAGGTGTATTAATCACATCCGCTCCTCAACCCATGTGCTTGTGGTCTCCATTTGAGGAGTGGATGTGATTGATACACCTCAACTACCAAGTACCAAGCATACCCATTTTTATATATATATATATATATATATATATATATATATATATATATATATATATATATATATATATATATATATATATATATATATATAAGGCTCCTATAAACTTAAGTGTATAGGAATAGTCATACACCAATTTTTCTATCCATTGATGTTGCCTTGGGATCCGTGAAAGATATAAAGCCTACTTTGAGATTTATGCATCTCTTGATTTCACGGATCCCAAGGCAACATCAATGGATACAAAAGTTGGTGTATACTATTCCCTATCAACTTAAGTTTATAAGAGTCTTTCTCTCTCTATATATATATATATATATATATATATATATATATATATATATATATATATATATATATATATATATAATACTATTATAAAAGTGGGTTGCCATGTTAAAACATTTCTTCCCAAAATATCCTCCAACACATCCATTCATACATACATAAAGATGTATACATGCTCAAGTTCTCATAACCTCCCCATTGCTTGCACATCCATGCATACATACATGAAAATATACATACTCAATTTTTCATAACCTCCCAATTGATTGCCATTAATTTTTAAATTAAACACCCGCTCATAACACTCCTCCACTAACTCTTGGTACACTAAATATAAATTTATTTGCACTAATGATAAACAATGTTACAACTATTCCTCTCCCACCAAATCACTATAAATAATAATAAAATTTTATCTCACTTCTCCAATCAATATTCCAATTCATAATCAAAATTTAAATTGGGAAGAAAAGAACCAAACCTAGATCGCTTCTCTCCTCGCTGCTTCGACATCCTCGAGCTCGCTTTCTCTATAATCTTTATAATTTCCATATTCTTTTCTTGATCAACGTTGCTACACTCTGAGATTTTTAAGGCGTTCAATTGTTTTTTGCCTTTCTTTTTTTGGAGATGATGTAAATATATGTGATTCAATTAATAAATAATAATTAAAGTTTTTGTCCATTTTTGCATTATGTTTTTATCTCAAACTATGTTCGTGTGGGGTTTTGTTAACGATGGGGTTTTGTTTTTTGCCTTTCTTTTTTTGGAGATGATGTAAATATGTGTGATTCAGTTAATAAATAATAATTAAAGTTTCTGTCCATTTTTGCATTATGTTTTTGTCTCAAACTATGTTCATGTGGGGTTTTGTTAATATGAGGTTTTCTTGATTCTTTACATGATTACATGCATTGAATTAAAGGAGTAAAAGAAACTCATGCCTTAATTATGTAGCTTATCAGTTTGAGGCTAAAATTATTCTATATTAATAAGTTAATTATTATTAATTAAATAATTTAATTAATAACTAAGTTAATTTAATAAATTATAAGGTATCTAAGTGCTTTTAGCCTTTTAGAAAGCCCCTTAAATTTGGGCATCCTTAGATAATACCACTTAACTCACAAACTATCATAAAACCCCACTAATCTTTGGTGATTAAAGCTTACTTTGTACTTTTTCAGACATAGGTAAAATTATGCAGGGTGATATGTTTGCCGATGAAAAATTGTGTTTCACACTTTTAGGGTTTTTTTAACAATGTTAAAACTTGAAAGGGTTTTTCTGAGAACCCAAAAACTTAAGGAGGTTTCGTGTTATTTTAAAAGTTCTGGGGTTTATCCCATGCTTGAAATTAACCCTAAATAGAATGTATAAATTTTATGATTGGGAAAACTGATTTGATCTCTAATAAATTGTCGAATGCAAATCAAACTAATTTGAAATACTATTATCTAATAAAAATGCACATTAGATACATAAAAGTATCATTGTAATGTGCACTTATAACCTACATATAAACATGAATATAGAAACACATGCAATGCACGTGCACTATACTAGTATATATACACACACACTAGGTTTTATGCACGTGCAATGCACGTGGTTAAATACTATGATTAAGTATTTTTGGTTTATTTCCTTACTAAAATTTGTTCCTCTGCTCCACTTTGATGGTTTTTGCTCAGTTATGTCTATAAACTTAAGCATTGTGATTATTTATTTTTTTTGACGTTTGTTTAAATGAGCTACACCTAATTTAAATTTTCTTGTTGATAATTGAATTGACAGAAATAAATGTAATCCGAAGCTAATTTGAATTATCACGTTATTTGGACCGACATGAAATCAATCTTGACCTGAGAAAGTATAATATTGTAAAAGTGAAACACTATTGAAAAATAGCATTAGAAAAGGAAAATGAATAATTAAAGCTAATAAGACAAGATGATTGGTTAAAAGTGGGCTAAAACGACACAAAAGAGAATATGGAGTTCGATCCTAATCCTTGATAGACTTAAAAAATCATAAATTAAAGATTAATGCTAACTCTAGTACACTTTTATATGATGAAAGCATCCACATAAGCATATAAAAGTACTAAAAAATTTATGAAAATCCCTTCTAAAGATTCCTAATTTATTTTAAAAAATAAACTATTTTATAAAATATTTTAAAACAGTGTCTTTCATTCCTTCTATTTTATTTTTATTGAGCCGACATCAATCTTTCTCCATCTTTATATTTTTAATAAAATTAGAGTACATTTAGATGCTAAAAAGGATAGTAAATCTTAGGAAGTTAAATTTATATATCTTAATAAAAGAGTATCAAACAACTACTCATTTCTTTGCTAATTTTTGAAATTTTAGTCATTTTTTGTGATTTTAAACTTTGAGGGTGTGTTTTGCAAATTTTGAAATTTTGAGAGTGTTTTTAAATTTTAAATTTTAAGTTGGGTGCTTGTAATTTTCATGTTTCTTGTATTGGTGGTGAGTTTTGAATATCGGGATATTTCTTGCAACTCTGAAATTTTGAGGGTGTTATTGTAATTATTAAAACTTTGGATTGTTTTTGTAAAATTTAAATTTTCAGTGATCTGTCGATAATTTCTAGATTTGATATGTACTGGTTATAGGTTTTAACTTTTGAAGGAGTTTTTTATAATTTTTATAACGTTAAGGTTATTTTTTACAAATTTTAAATTTTCAGTGCCCGATGGTAATCCATTAAATTCATCTTTGTTGTTTGCAAGTTATAAAATTTTAGAATTTCAGGGTACTTTTTATTATTTAAACTTTGAGGGTGTTTCTACAAGTATAATTGAATATATAGAAAATAAATGTAATCCGAAGCTAATTTGAATTATCACGTTATTTGGACCGACATGAAATCAATCTTGACCGAGAAAGTATAATATTGTAAAAGTGAAACACTATTGAAAAAATAGCATTAGAAAAGGAAAATGAATAATTAAAGCTAATAAGACAAGATGATTGGTTAAAAGTGGGCTAAAACGACACAAAAGAGAATATGGAGTTCGATCCTAATCCTTGATAGACTTAAAAAATCATAAATTAAAGATTAATGCTAACTCTAGTACACTTTTATATGATGAAAGCATCCACATAAGCATATAAAAGTACTAAAAAGTTCATGAAAATCTCTTCCAAAGATTCCTAATTTA
>CM022705.1:25089242-25306742 GCA_012295165.1 Asparagus setaceus | reverse complement strand
TTAATGGCTTTTTTCTCTGTGCTCCTCTTCCGTTTCTTCTTCTTCTTCTTTATTTTATATTTTTTTTGGTTTTCATGGTGGCGTCTCCCACATGCTCTCTGCTCTTTTCCTTTTTTTATCTGGAGGCAGCTCTCCCCTCCCATCTTCTTTCATTCTTTTTTTTGCTCTCTTTTTTTTTGTGTGTTGCTGCTTATCATGGATCACAGAATCAGATACAGATTCTTAATACATTACGGAATCTCATTTACGATCTAACAAAATCACCTAGTTTACAAAACAGAATTATTTTGATTAACTTACAAAATCACAAAGAATAGATTAACAGAATCAACTAGTTCACAACACAAGATTTTTAAAAATAGTAAGGTGTTAATAGACAAAGAATCACTCGGTGATATTTAAAGAATCGAATATTTTATTGACGTAATCTCTCAAGAATGTTTTAGTATTTTTACAATTCATTTAACGGAATCATCATTCTATAGTTACGAATCTCAGTTATATTTCTGAATCGAATATTTTTTGACAAAATCGAATATTTTATTGACGTAATCTCTCGATTTTACAGAACGAATGTTTTATTGACGTAATCTCTCAAGAATGTTTTAGTATTCTTACAATTCATTTAACGTAATCATCCTTCTATAGTTACAAAATCTCTCGGGATATTTAGAGAATCGAATGGTTTATTGACGAATCTCTCAAGAATGTTTTAGTATTTTTACAATTCATTTAACGTAATCATCCTTCTATAGTTACAAAATCTCTGATATTTAGAGAATCGAATGGTTTATTGACGAATCTCTCGTAATATTTTATTGACGAATCTCAGTGATTTTTATCGAATCTGAATGTTTTATTGACAGAATCTCTCAGTAATATTTTAGTATTTTTACAATTCATTTAACGTAATCATCCTTCTATAGTTACAAAATCTCTCAGTGATATTTAGAGAATCTAAATGGTTTATTGACGAATCTCTCAAGAATGTTTTAGTATTCTTACAATTCATTTAACGGAATCATCATTCTATAGTTACAAAATCTCTCAGTGATGTTTACAGAATCTGAATGTTTTATTGACAGAATCTTTCAGTAATATTTTAGTAATCTCTAGCCAATTTGATCACGTCTTGAGTCAAACCCTAGAACATTGCCGTGTTTAGTCGTGAATCTCAGCAGATAATTTCCTGAAAATTATTGAGTGACCCCTCTGATTTGTAAACTAGTAGAATATGGAAAATTTTTGAAAATAGGTGGTTTCGGTGTTTAAAGATTTGTCAGTTTTTTCCTTTTATATCTCTGTATTTTTTACTTGTTTACCCTTATTTCAGTTTGTAATGTCTATTTAATTATAATTCTGCCACCTTAATTTTAGTAGAATCTGAGCCTTTGTTTTTATATCATGGATGGTTGATATTGGGTTCTTAGTTCTCACATTTATTTGGAGTCTCATTGGAACCAACCATTATATATATATATATATATATATATATATATATATGGGCGGATCAAATGAAAACTCCTTACAAATATGAGAACTAAGAACCCAATCTCTACCCTTAGATCTTTAACCAATCAACGGTTGTGATTAAACTCAATTAAATTTAAAAAGTTAACAAAAGGGCACGTTTGTCATTTTATTTATAAAATCAGTTACATTATAGACAGTTTTTTCTTGCCTAATTAACCGCAACCTTCTTGATTACGTTTTAATTTAAGCCGATGGCGACTGCGCTGGAGTCAAACTCTAGCACCTTGCTCAGTATCTGATTGAAGCGAGTCTTCGAGGGTGCGCGTTGATGAACCATTGCTAATGAGAGAGAGGAATCTTGGATTCCATCAAGATATTAATGGCTTTTTTCTCTGTGCTCCTCTTCCGTTTCTTCTTCTTCTTCTTTATTTTATATTTTTTTTGGTTTTCATGGTGGCGTCTCCCACATGCTCTCTGCTCTTTTCCTTTTTTTATCTGGAGGCAGCTCTCCCCTCCCATCTTCTTTCATTCTTTTTTGCTCTCTTTTTTTTGTGTGTTCTTTGCTTATCATGGATCACGAATCGATACGATTCTTAATACATTACGAATCTCATTTACGATCTAACAAAATCACCTAGTTTACAAAACGAATTATTTTGATTAACTTACAAAATCACAAAGAATAGATTAACGAGAATCAACTAGTTCACAACACGTATTTTTAAAAATAGTAAGGTGTTAATAGACAAAGAATCACTCGGTGATATTTAAAGAATCGAATATTTTATTGACGAATCTCGGTAATGTTTTAGTATTCTTACAACTCATTTAACGTAATCATCCTTCTATAGTTACAAAATCTCGGTGATATTTAGAGAATCGAATGGTTTATTGACGAATCTCTCGATTTTTATCGAATCGAATGTTTTATTGTGAGAATCTCGGTGATTTTTATCGAATCGAATGTTTTATTGTGAGAATCTCGGTAATATTTTAGTGTTCTTACAATTCATTTAACGGAATCATCATTCTATAGTTACAAAATCTCGGTGATATTTAGAGAATCGAATGGTTTATTGACGAATCTCGGTAATGTTTTAGTATTCTTACAATTCATTTAACGGAATCATCATTCTATAGTTACAAAATCTCGGTGATATTTAAAGAATCGAATATTTTTTGACAAAATCGAATATTTTATTGTGAGAATCTCGGTGATTTTTATCGAATCGAATGTTTTATTGTGAGAATCTCGGTAATATTTTAGTATTTTTACAATTCATTTAACGGAATCATCATTCTATAGTTACAAAATCTCGGTGATATTTAGAGAATCTAAATGGTTTATTGACGAATCTCTCAGTAATGTTTTAGTATTCTTACAATTCATTTAACGGAATCATCCTTCAATAGTTACAGAATCTCTCGGTGATATTTAGAGAATCTAAATGTTTTATTGACGAATCTCTCAAGAATATTTTAGTAATCTCTAGCCAATTTGATCCGTCTTGAGTCAAACCCTAGAACATTGCCGTTTAGTCGTGAATCTCGTGAGATAATTTCACGAAAATTATTGAGTGACCCTCGATTTGTAAACTAGTAGAATATGGAAAATTTTTGAAAATAGGTGGTTTCGGTGTTTAAAGATTTGTCGGTTTTTTCCTTTTATATCTCGTATTTTTACTTGTTTACCCTTATTTCAGTTTGTAATGTCTATTTAATTATAATTCGCCACCTTAATTTTAGTAGAATCGAGCCTTTGTTTTTATATCATGGATGGTTGATATTGGGTTCTTAGTTCTCACATTTATTTGGAGTCTCATTGGAACCAACCATTATATATATATATATATATATATATATATATATATATATATATATATATATATATATATATATATATATATATATATATATATATATATATATATATATATATGTATATAAAATCAATTAGAATATCTTTGGTAATATGTTTAGTAAGTAACATCTTTGGCAATATCTTTAATAACTAATTCAAATCAGATATTTAGATATAGAAAAATTAATTTGTAATCAATTAGAATATCTTTGGTAATATGTTTAGTAAGTAACATCTTTGGCAATATCTTTAATAACTAATTCAAATCAGATATTTAGATATAGAAAAATTAATTTGTAATCAATTAGAATATCTTTGGCAATATCTTTAATAACTAATTCAAATCAGATATTTAGATATAGAAAAATTAATTTGTAATCAATTAGAATATCTTTGGCAATATCTTTAATAACTAATTCAAATCAGATATTTAGATATAGAAAAATTAATTTGTAATCAATTAGAATATCTTTGGTAATATGTTTAGTAAGTAACATCTTTGGCAATATCTTTAATAACTAATTCAAATCAGATATTTAGATATAGAAAAATTAATTTGTAATCAATTAGAATATCTTTGGTAATATGTTTAGTAAGTAACATCTTTGGCAATATCTTTAATAACTAATTCAAATCAGATATTTAGATATAGAAAAATTAATTTGTAATCAATTAGAATATCTTTGGTAATATGTTTAGTAAGTAACATCTTTGGCAATAGTTTTAGTAACTAATTCAAATCAGATATTTAGATATAGAAAAATTAATTTGTAATCAATTAGAATATCTTTGGCAATATCTTTAGTAACCAATTCAAATCACAAATAAAATCAAATCCCCTCATTTAGGCGTTTCTTTTCAATATATGGAAAAAATATATACATTTTGGTTTTCTTGAAAAATCAAAAATCTATTTAGGCATTTTCAAATTTTTAGAATATCTTTGGTAATATGTTTAGTAAGTAACATCTTTGGCAATAGTTTTAGTAACTAATTCAAATAAAAATAAAATCAAATCCCCTCATTTAGGCGTTTCTTTTCAATATATGGAAAAAATATATACATTTTGGTTTTCTTGAAAAATCAAAAATCTATTTAGGCATTTTCAAATTTTTAGAATATCTTTGGCAATATCTTTAATAACTAATTCAAATCAGATATTTAGATATAGAAAAATTAATTTATAATCAATTAGAATATCTTTGACAATATCTTTAGTAACCAATTCAAATCACAAATAAAATCAAATCCCCTCATTTAGGCGTTTCTTTTCAATATATGGAAAAAATATATACATTTTGGTTTTCTTGAAAAATCAAAAATCTATTTATCCCGAAATTGATTTTATTTTTCGGTCACTTTTCTCGTCTCAATTGTTTTACATTTTGATTTTCTCATCTCAATTTTTATCTGAACTCAATTAATATTCGATCTCTAAATAATACAACAGGTAATTAATCTAGCACCATCCAATATTTATGTTATTTTAATTTGTGTATTTTTTTCTAATTTTAATTATTTTCAATTTTTTGTTTTTCAAATTGTCGGTTTCTAATTCCTACTCTGAATTATTATTCGATCTTGAAAATCAGGTAATTAATCTAGCATCATCTAATATTTATTTTATTTTAATTTTTGTATTATTTTTTCAATTTTAATTGTTTTCAAATTTGTTGTTTTTAGATTGTGGGTTTTAATTCCTATGTAATTTTATCTTCAACCCATGGTTCATTAATTGCTTGGAGGAAAATAATATAGATATTTCATCTACCCCGTCCAATATAATTTTTATTTCAATTTGTGTAGTATTTTTCAGTTTTAATTATTATCAAAATAATAATAATTTTTGGATCTTGAGTTTTAATTAGAAATAACTCCCGATATTTTATCTATGATCCAAGATACTATTAATTGGAGAAAGATTATTCAGGTACTTATTCTACAACCCTTGAATAATTATTTTAAATTTAATATTTTTAATATTTTTATATTACTGCAGGAAAACAAATCGGGATGTTTAATCTTCAACCCACGACGCTTTTGTTGCTTGGAGAATATAATTCATGTATTTAATATATTCAGATATTAAATTATTTTAAATAGATATTTTTGGTTTTTAAATATTAGAGCAATTATTTATTTTATTTTAATTTGTGTATTATTTTTGACCCTTTTAATTGTTTTCAATTTTTTTTTCAGATTGTCGATTTTTTGCCTATGTAATTTTATCTTCAACCCATGGTTCATTAATTGCTTGGAGGAAAATAATTCAGGTATTTCATCTACCCCGTCCAATATAATTTTTATGTTAATTTGTGTAGTATTTTTTCAGTTTTAGATGTTATAAACAAATATTAATTTTTGGAACTTGAGTTTTAATTCCAATCTACAAATTACAATTTGAATTTTTTCATTTTTATATAATTGGAAATTATTTTTGGTTTTAAAAATATTACAGCAATTATAATAAATTTTTAAAATCTATTTAGGCATTTTCAAATTTTTAGAATATCTTTGGCAATAGTTTTAGTAACTAATTCAAATCAGATATTTAGATATAGAAAAATTAATTTATAATCAGATATTCAGATATAGAAAAATTAATTTATAATCAGATATTCAGATATAATCAATTTACAATTTAAATTTTTTTCATTTTTATATAATTGGAAATTATTTTTGGTTTTAAAAATATTTCAGCAATTAAAATATATTTTTGAAAATATATTTTCTATTTTTAAAATATATTTTTAAAATATATTTTTGAAAATATATTTTCAAATTTTTAGAATATCTTTGGCAATAGTTTTAGTAACTAATTCAAATAAAAAATAAAATCAAATCCCCACATTTAGGCATTTCTTTTCAAATTATATATTCAGATATAATCAATTTATAATCAATTAGAATATCTTTGACAATATCTTTAGTAACTAATATATTTAGCAATTACTTTAGTAACTAATTCAAATAAAATAAAATCAAATCCCCACATTTAGGCATTTCTTTTCAAATTATATATTCAGATATAATCAATTTACAATTTAAATTTTTTTCATTTTTATATAATTGGAAAGTTTTATTTTACTAATTTCCAAATTTAATTTGGATTTTATTATATTTTTACATAGTTGTGAAAATATATTTTTAAAATATATTTTTAAAATATATTTTTGAAAATATATTTTTAAAATATATTTTCAAATTTTTAGAATATCTTTAGTAACTAATATATTTAGCAATTACTTTAGTAACTAATTCAAATCAGATATTTAGATATAGAAAAATTAATTTATAATCAATTAGAATATCTTTGGCAATAGTTTTAGTAACTAATTCAAATCAGATATTTAGATATAGAAAAATTAATTTATAATCAGATATTCAGATATAGAAAAATTAATTTATAATCAGATATTCAGATATAGAAAAATTAATTTATAATCAATTAGAATATCTTTGGCAATATCTTTAGTAACTAATTCAAATCAGATATTTAGATATAGAAAAATTAATTTATAATCAGATATTCAGATATAGAAAAATTAATTTATAATCAGATATTCAGATATAGAAAAATTAATTTGTAATCAATTAGAATATCTTTGGCAATATCTTTAATAACTAATTCAAATAAAAAATAAAATCAAATCCCCACATTTAGGCATTTCTTTTCAAATTATATATTCAGATATAATCAATTTATAATCAATTAGAATATCTTTGGTAATATGTTTAGTAAGTAACATCTTTGGCAATATCTTTAATAACTAATTCAAATAAAATAAAATCAAATCCCCACATTTAGGCATTTCTTTTCAAATTATATATTCAGATATAATCAATTTACAATTTAAATTTTTTTCATTTTTATATAATTGGAAAGTTTTATTTTACTAATTTCCAAATTTAATTTGGATTTTATTATATTTTTACATAGTTGTGAAAATATATTTTTGATTATTTATAATATTTTTGTGATTAAAATAATCTTTAATTTTTGACAATAACTATATATTCAGTTTTTAAAAATATTTCAGCAATTAAAATATATTTTTAAAATATATTTTCAGCTTTTAAATTATTACAGTGATTAAAAATTATAAATAAAAAATATTTTTCTATTTTTAAAAATATTACAGCAATTATAAGAATTTTTGAATATATATTTAGGCGTTTTAAATTTTTATAATATCTTTGGCAATATCTTTAGTAACTAATTCAAATCGATAATCAAATATAGAAAAAATCAATACATAATCATATATTCAGATATAGAAAAATTAATTTATAATCAATTAGAATATCTTTGGCAATATCTTTAGTAACTAATATATTTAGCAATTACTTTAGTAACTAATTTAAATCATAAATAAAATAAAATCCCCACATTTAGGCATTTCTTTTCAAATTATATATTCAGATATAGAAAAATTAATTTATAATCAGATATTCAGATATAATCAATTTATAATCAATTAGAATATCTTTGGCAATATCTTTAGTAACTAATTCAAATCAGATATTTAGATATAGAAAAATTAATTTATAATCAATTAGAATATCTTTGACAATATCTTTAGTAACCAATTCAAATCACAAATAAAATCAAATCCCCTCATTTAGGCGTTTCTTTTCAATATATGGAAAAAATATATACATTTTGGTTTTCTTGAAAAATCAAAAATCTATTTATCCCGAAATTGATTTTATTTTTCGGTCACTTTTCTCGTCTCAATTGTTTTACATTTTGATTTTCTCATCTCAATTTTTATCTGAACTCGAATTAATATTCGATCTCTAAATAATACAACAGGTAATTAATCTAGCACCATCCAATATTTATGTTATTTTAATTTGTGTATTTTTTTTCTAATTTTAATTATTTTCAATTTTTTGTTTTTCAAATTGTCGGTTTCTAATTCCTACTCTGAATTATTATTCGATCTTGAAAATCAGGTAATTAATCTAGCATCATCTAATATTTATTTTATTTTAATTTTTGTATTATTTTTTCAATTTTAATTGTTTTCAAATTTGTTGTTTTTAGATTGTGGGTTTTAATTCCTATGTAATTTTATCTTCAACCCATGGTTCATTAATTGCTTGGAGGAAAATAATATAGATATTTCATCTACCCCGTCCAATATAATTTTTATTTCAATTTGTGTAGTATTTTTTCAGTTTTAATTATTATCAAAATAATAATAATTTTTGGATCTTGAGTTTTAATTAGAAATAACTCCCGATATTTTATCTATGATCCAAGATACTATTAATTGGAGAAAGATTATTCAGGTACTTATTCTACAACCCTTGAATAATTATTTTAAATTTAATATTTTTAATATTTTTATATTACTGCAGGAAAACAAATCGGGATGTTTAATCTTCAACCCACGACGTTTTGTTGCTTGGAGAATATAATTCATGTATTTAATATATTCAGATATTAAATTATTTAAATAGATATTTTTGGTTTTTAAAATATTAGAGCAATTATTTATTTTATTTTAATTTGTGTATTATTTTTGACCCTTTTAATTGTTTTCAAATTTTTTTTTCAGATTGTCGATTTTTTGCCTATGTAATTTTATCTTCAACCCATGGTTCATTAATTGCTTGGAGGAAAATAATTCAGGTATTTCATCTACCCCGTCCAATATAATTTTTATGTTAATTTGTGTAGTATTTTTTCAGTTTTAGATGTTATAAACAAATATTAATTTTTGGAACTTGAGTTTTAATTCCAATCTACAAATTACAATTTGAATTTTTTTCATTTTTATATAATTGGAAATTATTTTTGGTTTTAAAAATATTACAGCAATTATAATAAATTTTTAAAATCTATTTAGGCATTTTCAAATTTTTAGAATATCTTTGGCAATAGTTTTAGTAACTAATTCAAATCAGATATTTAGATATAGAAAAATTAATTTATAATCAGATATTCAGATATAGAAAAATTAATTTGTAATCAATTAGAATATCTTTGGTAATATGTTTAGTAAGTAACATCTTTGGCAATATCTTTAATAACTAATTCAAATAAAATAAAATCAAATCCCCACATTTAGGCATTTCTTTTCAAATTATATATTCAGATATAATCAATTTACAATTTAAATTTTTTTCATTTTTATATAATTGGAAAGTTTTATTTTACTAATTTCCAAATTTAATTTGGATTTTATTATATTTTTACATAGTTGTGAAAATATATTTTTGATTATTTATAATATTTTTGTGATTAAAATAATCTTTAATTTTTGACAATAACTATATATTCAGTTTTTAAAAATATTTCAGCAATTAAAATATATTTTTAAAATATATTTTCAGCTTTTAAATTATTACAGTGATTAAAAATTATAAATAAAAAATATTTTTCTATTTTTAAAATATTACAGCAATTATAAGAATTTTTGAATATATATTTAGGCGTTTTAAATTTTTATAATATCTTTGGCAATATCTTTAGTAACTAATTCAAATCGGATAATCAAATATAGAAAAAATCAATACATAATCATATATTCAGATATAGAAAAATTAATTTATAATCAATTAGAATATCTTTGGCAATATCTTTAGTAACTAATATATTTAGCAATTACTTTAGTAACTAATTTAAATCATAAATAAAATAAAATCCCCACATTTAGGCATTTCTTTTCAAATCAGATATTCAGATATAATCAATTTATAATCAATTAGAATATCTTTGGTGCTAGATCCAAATCACATTGAAAAATATTACACCGATTAAAAATATTTTTAAAAATATTTTCGATTTTAAGACACTTTTAGTTAGTTGTGAAAATATATTTTTAATTATTTATAATATTTTGTAATTAAAATAATATTAAAATTTTCACAATAAATAAATATTCAGTTTTTAAAATATTACAGTAATTAAAATTTATTTTTAAAATATATTTTTAGTTTTTTAATTTTACTGGGATTAAAATATATTTTCAAATTTTGAAAATATTACAGCAATTATAATATATTTTTGAAAATATATTTTCTATTTTTAAAATATTATAGCATTTTATATTTTTAAAATATATTTTCAAATATAATAGCAAAATTTTATTAAATTAAACATTACCAATTTAAACTACCAAGTCTTACTTTAATTTAACGACCTAATTTAGATTGTGTTCACAATTTTTCAAATTATTTCAAATTATTATAATTCAAAATATAACTGAAATAATACCAAAATTGAAGTAAATTTCAAATTACCAAAATTTTTGAAAATTTTAATTCTTATTTTTATTTTTTCAATAATACTATAATTATATATTTTTACCCACATAATTGTTTACTGTATATTTAGAAAATATATTTTCAATTTTTAAAATATTACAGCTATTAAAATATTTCTATAATTAAAATTATCTTAATTTTAAATTGTTAATCAAAATAATTTAGATTCTGAATTTGAAATTTTAATTAGAGTTTTTATTTTTATATAATTGTGAAAATTTTAATTCGCATTTTCTAATAATATTTCTAAAATTAAAATTTTTACTTTAATTTAACTACCTAAATTAGATAGTGCATAATTTTTCAAATTAATCAAAATTATTATAATTCAAAATATATCTGAAATAATACCAAAATTTGTGTAAATTTCAAATTACCAAAATTGTGAAAATTTTAATTCTACTGTTAACTAATACCGAAATTATAATGTTTACCCAAATAAATTTTTATCGGATCTACAAATTATAATTTGAAATTTTTTCCTGGTGATATTATTGGAAATTTTATTTTACTAATTTCCAGTTTTATGCAACGTATTCATTGTTTTAATACTAAATTTATTTTTATCAAAGGATGAACAATCACTCGATATGATTGGTTGATGGCGATGACATCAATCAATTGAATATACACCATACTTATCGACATCCGAAATAGTTACGATATAAATTGAAGAAGTAGGTGTTTGCTAAATTTAATATTAGTTTCATTATTTCAAAACTAAATCATTAACATGTTATTCTAAGGCGAATGTATTATTATCACGGGATGAGAAACCAATTGAATTGAATCGGGATGGTACCATTGATAATCAATCGCTAAATTAACTCGGACTTATCCACATCGATAAACACCACTAATAGCAAAGGCAAAAAGAAGATTTTAGATGTTTCACCTATTGCTACACCTTGACTCTTCGTATTTAAAACCCCATCTACAACCAAATGAAATATGAGGATACAATCAGTTGGCTTATTTATACATTAATTAATTTTGATATATAACTTTTAATGTTAAATTTACTAAATAAACATATTTTTATTTTACGAAATGGACAAAGAACCAGCTCTTTCAACTTTCAAGAAGAGGATTAAGGCGGAGAAAAAATAATTACAAATTATTAGATCTTTTCTTAATATTTTGCTTATTACATACTATGATTGGTTGATTGATTGAGAACTTTTTTGGTGATGCATCATTTGCGAATAATATTTTTGAATATTAAACTGTCTTATATCTTAATTTCATTCAAGTTGCATTTAAGATATTTTGATTATCTTCATTTTATTCATTTATTATGAAAAAATTAGTTTAAATGATCTTAATTTTAATTATAGATTTATATAAGTTGTTTAATATCATTATTTCTAGGCGGGCACATGTTATCTAACCTCAATGGGGGTGGGTGAGATTGGGGTTCACGTGTTTTGAAGAGGGTTGAGTCGTTAGATCTTTAAAATTATATTCGGATAAGAGTGATTGAAATACGATGAAATATAGATGAATTACGATAAGACCGTGCTTAGCACGGGCTAAAACACTAGTTAGTATCAGATAAGAATAATACTAATAAGATTCATAATAATTGTCGTTTTTTTTGTCTTAATATACTATAAGACTATACTAAAGATATAATACACTGTATATTCACTATTGAGATATTGAATTTAGCATACAACCACACAAGATAGCACACTCTATATTCACTATAAATAGATTTATTTGTGCAACACACGAGTTTTTATACATCACATAGTTATATGAGCAATCTTTACTTCAATACAAAATTGAATTGCACAATAGAAAAAAAATTGACACTCTGTTAGCGATACATCACCACAACCTTAATCTTCGTTAGAGGTACATCACAACAAACAAATATGAATTAGTCCTCCTCTTAATTTGCTAATCTCTTTTAGTTGTAACAACTTCCTCATATCTCTCATGCCAACTGTACATTGTATTGCTATATATACTCTCAGGAAATCAATACAGAGAATGTAGTTCAGATTCAAAACTCTTAATTCTTATATGGTATCAGAGCCTCTTCTTGATCAAAAGCTCAAAAATTTCGATCCATGGCTTTTCCCCAAGATTCCAACACTCTCATCATCTCAAAATTTCCCTTACCCACCAAACTCACCCATACAAACTTCACAAGATGGAGATCTCAACTCCAAACCGCTTAATCGGCCACACCGCCACCATATTGACGGTTCTCAATCACCTCCACCGCGAACTATACTAGACACCGTCGACGCAACCAAACAAGTTCCAAATCCGGCCTATCTTCAATGGTATCGCCAAGACCAACTCATCCTTAATGCCATACTCGGCAGCTGCATCGACACCATTCAACCTCATATCTCCACCGTTTCCTCCTCCAAGGAAGCATGGGAACGTCTAATTACTCTTCTTGCTAACAAGTCTCGCTCACGTGTCATGTCTCTCAAAGAAAGGCTCATCAACAATCCACGTGGCTCGAGACCCATCTCCGAATACCTTCAAGAAATGAGATCCATCTCCGATGATCTTGCCCTTGTTGACAGCCCTCTCTCCGAGGATGATTTAATTCTTCACATTCTCGCCGCCTAGGCTCGAATTCAAAGAAGTGGCAGTATGGACTGTTAAGTGATACACCCATCACCTTTGATGAACTTTATGACAAGCTTGGTGATTATGAGCCACCTTAAGAAACAGAATCTCTCTCCTCGCCATTTGCTAACTATGCTCACCGTCAAAATCGTCCCTCACCTCGTCCTCATCACAACGGCAATCAACGGTTCAATCGTGGCAATAGGTATTCGTCATCCTCTTTCCATGGCCACTTCAATAACACTAATCCACCTCATGGCCACAACAATTGGAACAATCCACCACCCACTTCAAGCAACAACTCCTCTAGATCCAACCTCTTCTGCAACTTCTGTGAACGCCCAGGTCATGCTACAAAAGAGTGTCGTAAATTAGCACGATTTCTTCGTGAAAATGATGTGCAATCTAATCAACCTCTGCAACGAGTGCAGCCCACTCCGTCCATTGCAAATGCTACTACAGTGAACCGATCCTCTCCTTCTTCATGGCTATTTGACACGGGTGCTTCTCACCATGTTACCTCCGACATTGGTAATCTTCACAACTACTCTGATTATGGTGGTCCGGATGAAATCAATATTGGTGATGGTACAGGTTTGCAAATATCACACATTGGTACTACAAAACTTCACTATCCAAACAAATCTTTCACCTTAAATAATGTTTTATGCGTTCCTTCAATCACTCATAATCTTATCTCTGTTGCAAAATTCTGTCGCACAAACAACGTCTCACTTGAATTCTTTCCTCTTTATTTTTTGGTGAAGGATCTACGAACGGGGGCCCCACTTCTTCGCGGGGATAATATCAATGATGTCTACTGCATTCCACATCAACCAAATCCACAAATTCACTCCACTTTCAAATCCCAACTAGCCGAGTGGCATATGCGCCTTGGTCATCCCTCTACTCGAGTGCTTGGTTCCATTTTAAAATCAAATAATCTAGTTTCTAATTTTCCTTCGACCAATAATATTCAATGTAATTCTTGCGATTGTAATAAAAGTCACAAACTTCCTTTTGCCGACAATTCCTTAATAAGCTCCAAACCCTTACAATTAATCTATACTGATGTTTGGGGCCCAACAACTTTATCTTGTGATGGTTTCCGCTATTACCTTATTTTTGTTGATCATTATACAAAATATATTTGGCTATATCCCATGAGAAAAAAATCTGATGTCAGTATTCTTTTTCCCAAATTCAAAGCACTTGTTGAAAAGTTCTTTCAATTACCATTGATCTCCATCTACTCTGATAATGGCGGGGAGTACAAGTCCCTCGCCTCCATTCTAACCACTTCTGGTGTTTCTCACTTCACTACCCCTCCACATACGCCTGAACATAATGGAATTTCTGAACGTCGCCATCGTCATATAGTAGAGACTGGCATTACTCTGATGCATACTGCATCTCTCCCTTTGTCATATTGGTCTTATGCTTTCCAAACCGCTGTCTATCTCATCAATCGGCTTCCCACGGTTATCCTTAATTTTCAATCCCCATTCGAAATGCTTTTTCATCGTACTCCCAACTACAATCGTCTCAAAATTTTTGGATGCCTCTGCTATCCTTGGCTCCGGCCATACACCTCCTCCAAACTACAACCTCGATCAACGCCATGCCTTTTTCTCGGCTACTCTACCACTCAATCTGCCTACAAATGTCTTGATCCCATCACTCACAAAATTTACATTTCACGACATGTCAAATTCATTGAAAATGTGTTCCCTATGCAAGCTCCAAGTAGACATCATGTGCTCTCTCCGCAAGAATTGGCCTCGCCGGTTGTGGCTCCGAACTTGACTTCACCAGCTCCAACAACTACCACAAAAAACTCCTCCAAACCAAAACCTTCTCGGCTCCATATCATTTCCAACCCCTCCTTTGCCTTCTGGATACTCAAATCCCCATCTCAACTGAATTAAACCATACTTCTTCACCTCCTCACAACCTTCTCCACACTCTCATCCAACTTCGATACCAACATCCCAACCTCAATTTCACCAAACATATCCATTGCCTCTTTCCCATCTTCATCTCCCACTACTATTCCCTCACCACAACTTCCACCAGCTCCACATATTCCCAACCTACGTTCAACAATGGGCGCAAACCTAATTCAAGTACTTTAACTCGATGTACATCAATCATACTACACTCCATCCCATACCCACAACCCTAGAGCCAACTCAGATTCTCAAGCCATGAAAGACCCCAAATGGCGTGCCCCATCATGCGAAGAATTGATGCACTCTTACGGAATGGAACATGGAACCTTGTACCCAAGACAAACCAAAATCTGATTGGATGCAAATGGGTTTTAGCATCAAAGCGAAACTCGATGGCACCATTGCAAAATACAAAGCTCGCCTTGTGGCAAAAGGCTTTCATCAGCATACGCCCTGGACTAGACTACTCTGATACATTTAGTCCGGTCACTAAACCGACTACAATTCGGATAATCCTTTGTCTCGCACTCTCTCATGGCTGGCCTCTTCGTCAACTCGACATCAACAACGCCTTCTTGCATTTGCTACGAGCGATGATGTCTATATGGTTCAACCTCCGGGCTTCATCCACTCATCACTACCAAACTATGTATGCAAACTACAAAAGGCATTGTACGGTCTTAAACAAGCACCTCGTGCTTGGTATCAAGAGCTCAAGTCCTATCTACTTCAATCTGGTTTTACCAACTCGGTGGCTGATGCTTCTCTTTTCATCTACACCAAGGCCACTACCATTACTTATTTTCTAGTATATGTCGATGACATAATCTTAACCGGCAATAACAACGCCTTCTTGGAATCATTTGTTCATCAACTTGGGCAACGGTTCTCTCTAAAAGACCTTGGCACTCTACATCAATTTTTAGGTGTGGAAGTTATTCCTACACATGACGGCTTGTTTCTATCTCAACACCGGCATTTGAATTAGAATAGACAATGCAATAACTAATCTTCTTAATTCTTATACACTCCACGCTCCTCGACGAACCCGCGTTTGAATTAGAATAGACAATGCAATAACTAATCTTCAAAAGAGTACAAAAATCAATCAAATAAATTAGGTGATTCACCATGATATCATAATCTCTTTGGCCTGATATGTTGCTAAAGTACATGGAGGAGGTCTTAGGGCGTGGACTCTGGTTCCCGCGTCGACAATGTCGATAGCAGGCAGTGGCGGTGGGTGGCAACGGAGAGAAAGACGTATTTGTGGGTGATTTTATTTATTGTACAGTGATAAAGAAGAAAGTTATGAGAAGATATTGAAAAAGTTTGATGGATAAATGATATTTAGTTGGGTTTAATGGAGAAGGTCATAAAACCATTCATTAATTGAATTTAATAATAGAATTTCAATATTAGAATTTGAATGAGAGCAATAATAACGATACAAATATTATTGAATGGAGGCATAAATGTATAGTATTGGATTGCTAAGCTTCAAATATATGGAGATAGATTTATAACCAATTTTTCCTTAATAAAAACACCTTATAATATTGCCATTCATGAAACGACTCATCATAATAGTTAATGAAAAACCCACTAAGTTGAAATGCTCAACATCTAATCTTCAGCTCCTTTCACAATTATTTTAAAAAAAGTACTTTCTTTTTATACAACTATTTTATCTTGAGCCATCTAACCTTTGATTGGAAAGTGGAAGCTATAATTAAAAAAACTTATATATGCTTATAGATGACATATCATTAAGATTCAATTGTTTTAATAAGTATATATTACATTTATTATAGTATTAATCATTTGAGTATGTATCTATGCATGCTCATGTATGCATATGTATGTGTTTTATCATGAAGAGATATATGCATGTATGAGTTTTTGAGGGCATTTTCGAAAGAAAATATTTTAACATCCTACACACTTTATAATAATATAAAATTATAATGTGACATTTGCATATACCCAACCCTCCCCCACCCCACCCAAACAAAGCAAGAAAATCTGCTGTGCTTAAAGATTACCCCCTAAATATGCACATAAAGAAATTATGAAGAGGAGTGAAACAAGCGGCAATCATGAGAGAATTCACATTGGACTTCATCAACGTTGGCGTTGGTACCACTTGTTCGGAAGAATGATAAGCATGGCTAGAAGTTATGGACTTTGATAGATACTAAACAACCAACTTAATGCAAACTTCCTAGGGTATTTTAAGTATGGACCTCAATTACTGTTTAAACTCATCTCTCTATCTTATTCTTATCAATATGAGACAATACTCGTGCATAAATAATCCAACATGTTGTCGCCCATCGATTCACTGAAAAGACTTCAACAAACTAATTTACAAAAAGGACCAATGAAACTGAAAATAGTTATCTCTTCACTATTTTTTCACAGCAAGTTGAATCAAAACCGTTATTTTCTAGGCAAATTGAGCCTAAAAGTGCAAAATGCACAATTTTTCATGTTCAACCCTCTCAAATAGCGAGAAACTTTAAAGCGGAATAACATTTCTAAGGCATTTAGCAGAGAAAGAAATTACATCGAAGTAAAATTTCATGCAGCTCATAGATTCTATACTGAAGTCTCCTTTTTGCAAATGCAGGAGAGAAGGGGAAAAAGGTAAATTAAATTTCACAAAAAAATCCTTGAAATTTGGGGTGGGTTGCACAAAACCCCCTGAACTTCAAAATTTTGAGAAAACCCCCTAAACTTAAATACCCTCTTTAAAAAATAACCTCCTCTCTCAATAAAACCGTAAGAAAAGAAAAACTCTCCCGCCCAATTTCTTACTGTTTGCCTTGTTTCAAAGTTCAGTTGGAAGTCCCAGGATTATTTTCCTCAACTTACCCCAAGTTCATGGGAATTTTGTGAAACTTACCCAAAAAGTTCGAAATCCAAGATTAATTTTGTGCAACTTCAGTATAATCTTAGGGAGAAACTTCTCCTCTTCATCTCCTTCTTTTGCCTCTTCTTCATCCCCTCCAAGACCTTCAAAGTATCCTCAAACTCCTCCGCATCACACTGTATCCTTAGCCGCCTTCATTTTGGTAACCAAATGTCTCTGCAGAAGCCTCCATCAATTCTTTGAAAGCCTGCAAGCTTAAATACGTCGTCGGTATCACAAACCTCTTCATGTCTTCACCGACGTAGACTGCTAAGTACCCTTTTGGTACCTCTGACTCTGAATGTAATAGTGTTGCCTTTAGATGATCATTTGCTCTAAGAAGACTTTTGCTCCTCTTCGATGAAGAGAAAGGAGAGAATTTAGAGCTTTGAAGGAAAATGCCCATTGTTAATGGTGGTTCATGCATAAGAATTTTTGTGGAAAATTGATGAAGAGAAGAAGAGTATTGTTTGGTAGTTTGGGTATGGATGGAATAAATGAGGCCAATAAGCCTAAGCCCCCCTTGATCACAATATATAGCGACCTACGCTACCTAACGTTGAGTTAATTAAAGTCTTGCTCTATATTTTCAATACGTCAGGTATATTTCTTGGATTTGTGTCCTCTCTGATATATTTAGACTGTGAAAATACTACTTTACAAATCATAACTATCTAACATCTAATGGGTGAAAATTATAGAAACTCGAAGATATAAAAATGTTAGTCGTATTATTAAGGAATTACGACCGTCTAATTTGATATTTTTGAATGGTTATGATTGAGCAATCGATTCTCTGTTGACAAAGTACTGAACTATGAAAAATAGAGCAATTTGTAGGAACAATGAATTTACAAGGACTGAGCCCCCAACTATCTAAATATTATTAGATGATTATTCTTAAATTTCCTAACCATATCTCCACAACTCAGAAGTTATGGTGGGTTGTTGAGAGTTGAGAGTTATGGTTTTATATATCCTGACAATGACCCTGCAGGTTGAGTGTCTTTTTTTTTTTATGAGCTGGACTCATGTAACTGTATCAATTTTTAGAAAATTAGTTTTAAATTCGTGGCCGGTGGAGTGGTCTTTAAATTCCCTAACCATTATGTCAAAACATCGAATTTGTGTTGAGGGTTGAAAGTATTGTTTTATATTTTAACAATTATTATATATTATTGATTGATGAACTAGCCTCTCCACTAACAAAAGACGATTAGTGAAGAGGATCCAAATTCATACTTTCTTGTTAAAAGGATTGAAAAACACGTGCTGATCACATTCCTCTTTTAAAATGTAGATTCCATATTTGATTATAACAAATGTCGATCAGGGACTCACATATGAGTGATTAGATGTTAAAAATTAGCAAAAAAAAAAAAGAAAAAGAAAAGGGATACAATCATCTTTGCCTTTAAAAAAAAGGATAGCCGACCTGAAATAATGTTTGTTGGTTAATGATTAGTTTGATTACTACAAAGATCTCTTATCAATAAACAAATAATGTCGTGAATACCACAACAAGAGTTGTCACAACTTGAGCCTGCATAAGAGAGAAGAGAGTGCCTCTCACTTTCTCTCTTGCATAATTTATGGTTAACTGTGTGGACTTTGAGTTAAAAAATTAATTAATTTTAGGATATGAAATAGTGAAAAACATAGAAATACCATATGTCAAATTTTGTACATGTGATAGAAATGTGCGGGATTTTTAAGTGGAGTTATTTGTCAGAAATTGACCATGTCAAATGTACATACATAAAAGTACATCACTTTGTGGAATTTGGACCTCTCTTAAGGTTGGACTTGTTCTCAAACTATTCCTACATTATTGCATACAAAAGTGTGTTGTGGGGGGGGGGGGGAATATGTTTGCTACAAGTTTTTGCTAAAACACAGAATAAGCAGAGGAAATATAGAAAAATATAAAAGTGAAGAACCAAACTAAAAACCAACCACTAAATTTTTATAGTGGTTCAGATAACAATCATACGTTCACTCTTCCGTCTCACAAAGGGGATTCCTCACTATGCCAAGAGTTCTCCTGAATCACAACTCGATTTAGTAGGCTTACAAAGATCGCATCCTGGAATCTACTCGAAACCAGTCGTCTAACCTAATTCTCCACAGTGAGTAACACCTAGCCATACCTAGTCCCAACCCTATTACCGGCTTGAGTACGCCGTAAAAATAAATTTAAAACAAACTACTAAAAATAGTTTAAGCACAAAATCGAAAGATCTTACAGCCCTTTTGATTAGCAAATAGTTCTTTAAAAGATTAAAGCGAAGCTCGATGAAGAATGATGTAGAACTTGATTTTAAGGGCAACTCCTCTCACTAACAAAATCCGATATTGTTGAGTGCGACAAGAAAGAGTTTGTTGATGCTCCGGGTTCAAATCACAAATTAATATTCTTCTCACAAAACCTAGAATTTTCTCTCTTAAAGCACTCTCTTTTAAATCCTAGAACTCTCCTCAAATATCATCTCTTTCAATTTTGTATAGTCTCTCATAAATTAGGAAAGAGATATCCAAATCATAGTAGAAGTTGGAGATGAAAGGGATCAATGAACGATTGTGATTAACTCTTCAAATTTGCCGAACACCATCGTCACTATCAATGTTTCCTCATGACCATCGATGGTTCCTTGAGTACCATCAATGGGCGCCTGCAGATCATCAATAGTTTAATTTCGAGTTTCTGGAAATTTACAATTGGTCACTGTACACCATCGATGAGGTGTGGTGACCATCGATGGTTCCCTATAGACCATTGGTAGTTTGAAATTAATTCTCTACATTTCTATGATTGTTTAATGTATACCATCGATGAACCTTGACCATCGATGGTTCACTATAGACCATCGATGGTTCCAAGGCTAAAATTAGCGTAAATACTGATTTTTCTATCGTTTCGCCTCGTAATCGTCTTATACATATTTTCACCTATAATATATCATCCCAAACAAAAATTAATACCAAATGAGAGTTTGTTATTACTCAAACAAGAGCTATTGTACGGACTACGTCCTAACAATCTTACCTTTTTGATAATTACAAATTTGAAATTTGAGATATTGAAATACATGCATATTTGAGATATATAAAGAACAATAATAAGCACAAATACACTTTAATGCAAAAGACTCCCCCTACATTCATGCATTTATGAAGAGTGTAAATATAGGTACTGTAACAACTCCCCTAAAGTAATGCATCGAGTGTTTTTAAAATTTTCAAAGCAAATCAAAATATGAAACCACTTTAAAAATGATAATCACAATTTTATTACATTTTATACCCTCATTATCTATTTCATTTAAATAAAAATATCACTAATAACTTGTTTTATCTTAATTTGCAGGTTAATGGTGAAATAATAAATAAAAGCTCAAAAAACTCAAACTCCTTGATTTTCTACCATTTATTGAAGCCCAAATATGAAGACACAAAAAGGCCCAAGAAGATACAAGGATCTATGAAGAAATTGGGTCAAGAAATCAACAAAAAAAACCAATATGCCGCTACACCAATCGGTCTGCCAACCGATTGGCCAATCGATCGACTAACCGATTGGTCGACCGATTGGTTGACCGATTGGTGAATAGCAGTTTCAGACCAATGGCCAGATTTGATTTCTTTGTTGCCAAGTTTTATCTATGGGTTCTCCTTCATTGCTGTAGGCTATAAATAGAGGGGTAGAGTGAGGAGTTTGAGGTGTGAAAAATTTTATAAAACTCCATTTAGAGAGGAGGGTTACTCTTAATTGAGAAGACCTTTTAAATTTGTAACTTTTTATTTCAATTAATAAAAGAATTTTTTTACCTCTTCATATTTTTCTTTCTTCTCTTTATTTGATCATGAAGATGAAGATGAGATGAAGATGAAGATCAAGATGAAGATTTACCTTCATCAAGAGGCCAAAACCTCTTGGAATGCGTGTTTTCTTTTATCTCTTCATTTTCTTATATATTTTCTTTTCTTTCTCTTTTGGTAGTTTAGATTTACATTTATGCATTTACTTTCGTGTCTTTAATTTCTTGCATTACCTTATTGCAATCTTTAGTGTAGATTTATTTTCCGCATAGTTAGATTTACTTTTATGTTCTTTTTCTTTTCTTGTAATTTAGATTTATTTTTATGTACATAGTTTAGATTTTACTTCTTTGTTCTATTTTTCCTTTTTGTAATTACTTCTCTTTCATTCTCTCTACTTTTTATTTTGCTTTTAATTTAATAATGTGGAACTAAAACTTGTAGGAATTCTAGAATTGCATGAAACTAGGTTAATCTCTTTTATAAATTGTGGATTATTCTCTTGAGATTAAAATGATCATGTTTAGGATAATCAACTAGAGAACTAATTGGTAGAAGAAGAATTTGATAATCTATGCTTATCTTAAATAGTTTGATAGGTTATGCTTATGAATTCTAGAATTACTATCTAGTTGTTGTTCTTTTCATGAGTATTAATTTTATTTGGATAATAATTTGATAGGTTATGTTTTCCTTAAGTGGTTTGATAGTCTATACTTAATATATCTAAAGTAAAATGTGATGATAAGATAATAGTTCATATTTATAAGTGAGATAAGCTAGTGGATTCAATTCTAGATTCCTCATATCTTTAATTGAATCCTCCATTTTTTCTCCTTCTTGATTTTCATCTTTATTCTTGATTTTGTTTTCTTAATTTTATTTTCCTTTACTTCTCACTCTCTCTCTCTTTTGTTTTGATTTATTCGTATATAGTTACATCCACTCTTGACCTTTCCACTTTTAATTTCAGAGGTCGTAAAAATTATCAAGACACCAATATCCGCGAAACACTATCGATGAAGGTTACAAGCTGACGACTTTCACGATAACAAAGGAGAATCAGAAGCTAATGTCTCCAGAGTACAAGGATTACAAGTTGACAATCCTTGTGAAAAGAGATCACAAGTATTGATCTCTTCAAAGCAAAACGCGGGACTTATCCCCGCGTTTCAATTCAAAATGCGGAGCACATGGCCCGCGTTCGAAGCCCCAAACGCGGAGCACATGGCCCGCGGCTCGAAGCCCAAAACGCGGAGCACATGGCCCGCGTTCGAAGTCCAAAACGCGGAGCACATGGCCCGCGTTTCAATTCAAAATGCGGAGCACATGGCCCGCGTTTCAATCCAAAACGCGGAGCACATGGCCCGCGTTCGAAGCCCCAAACGCGGAGCACATGGCCCGCGTTCGAAGCCCCAAACGCGGAGCACATGGCCTGCAGCCCGCGTTCGAAGCTCAAAACGCGGCACACACAGCCCGCGTTCGAAGCTCAAAACGCGGCACACATGGCCCGCGTTCGAAGCTCAAAACGCGGCACACATGGCCCGCGTTCGAAGCTCAAAACGCAGACGCGAGGCTTGCTCCAGAACGCGAACCACGCTTTTGACTCGCTCAAACACGATCTTAACAGTTCCAAAGCTGTTTTGCGATCGAGGGCCATTAACCCTCATTTAGGAGCGATTATAGGGGTCAGTTACACCCCTTAAAACCCCTATAAATAGCCAAAGGCTCGGGAAATAGAGGAGGCTTTTTCTCTCTCGATTGGCGCGACCTTTTGGAGGGAAGTTGTATTGGCTTAGAGGAGGCTTCTTTGGATTGGCCTCTCTTCGGCTCGGCTTGGCATACAAACTCGTGCAGAGTTACAAAACTCATATCTTGAGTTATCAAACTCGTTAGAGTTATAAACTTGCTTTGCGAGTTCTTAGACTTGCTCCTGCGAGTTCTTTTCCAACCTCGTCCCACGAGTCAAGACGGTCGGATCGTCAACGGGATACAAGATTCAAGCTCCCACCGCTACCGTGAAGAACCCAGATTAAATAAAGGGAAGGGTCTCCGTTGATCATTCCCTCTTTTGTAAATCGGGTTACCGATCGAGGAATTTGTAATTTCTTTTTTATCTAAGTCAGTTAGAGAGAGAGATTGCATTCGAGAGAGTTGTATTTATTCTTTCTTTAAAATCAATTGGAAGGGATAATCTTTATTTTACAGCTTTCAAATTTCCTCGCGAACAAAAGATGGCGACTACTGGGACTAGCTTCACAGATGAAGAAGTGGTGGCTAATCCGACGCCAAGCTCATTGGGACGATCGTTGAAACTCGACCGTAGAGTTCGATCAAGCCAAGTTCGAGGAGGCACTCTCCTCGGATCCCTTAGCCCCAAGGCTATCGCCAAGATCCACAAAGCCTCTAAGGAGGCCAAAGCCCATTTGGTTGTCGTGGCTAACCTAATCAAGAAGATGGTGATGTCGCCGAAAAGCCTCAAATCAGCGAAAAGGAGCTGCCGCCAAAGAACACGACCAGATGGCCAATCGACCAACCAACGCTAACTTCGCTTAGGAGCCAAAACGCGATCCCGAAGCCGCTTTTTACGTAACGCAAGCCTCGCTATGTGCTGAACACGAGCCTCGCGAAACCGGTGAGCGCAACCCTCAATGGCGCTTTATTACCAAAACGCTGGTCACAACCCCGCTCAATTGCTCAAACGCCAACTTCGCTCAGGTTGCACGCGATCCTCGCGTCCCCACTATAAGCGGGTCACAACCCCGCTCAATTTTTCAAACGCGAACCTCGTTTGCCAGGGTTGCGTTAACCTCACGCCTTATCCTGAGACGCGGGTCTTATCCCCGCGTCCAAGCATTCAAACGCGGACCTAGCGTTCACAATCTAAAACGCGGGTCTGAACCTCGCGTTCAAATGCTCAAACGCGATCTTCGCGTTCCAAGTGCCAAATCATCGGCATATCGACGCCGCTTCACGCGCCAAGCCGCCGGTGTTTGACCAATTGACAAATAGCATTTGGTCCAACGAACCATCTATTACCTCATGAAGGAGACTTCAGAGGTCGAATACCTTGGAGTCACTTCTAACATGATCGGAGTAGACAGGCTGTCAATCTCTAGCTCCGATGAGCCAGAAGCAAATCAGTCCCCCAGCTTGAAAGAGACCTTGAATGACTCCGACGGAGTTTACCGACATACCCGGACTCGAACAGGGGTCATATCTCCTGTCAACTACCAAAAATTGGCTAAAGGAATTGAGTCTGATGAAGAGCATTCAGCCATCGCAGAATCTCAATCCTCTAGTTCTTTCGTGGAGCATGTGAGCGCTGTCTACACGACGGAGAATGCTGAAGATTTCAAGAAGAGGCTCGAAGAGCATCAGGCTATGATGCAAGAAGCCCTGCGATCACAACAAGAGTCCATCGATCAACTTCGAGATATGATAAACCAACTTGTTGCAGATAGGGCTCAGGTACACATGTTCGGCTCAACACCTCAGCCGAAATCATCACGGAGGAGGGATCGATCCTCAAAACGAAAAGAAAAAGTGAATGAAGCTCCCGATCAAGAAGCTCATCACGTAGAATCTTCATTTGAAGAAGAAAATAGGGCCGAAAATGAGCATAGTCCTCAATCGGCAAAAATGCGAGAACTGGAAGCCCGCCTCAATGCCATGGCTAATAGGTGCGAGCTCCAAGATCAGGGGGTTGTCAGACCGTATCCTGCAGAATGGGATACGGTTCCTTATCCTCCAAAATTCAAAGTCCCTACGCTACAAGCTGACGCACGGGATCACCGAACCAACATATCTACCATTTTAAGTCACAGACGAATGGGATGTCAAACGATGCCATAACATCTCGTTTGTTCATTGGCACCCTCAAAGGGGTTGCCTTTGAATGGTTCATGAAACTGCCTGCAGGATGTATCCAGAAATGGGCAGATTTAGAGAGACTCTTCCTGTCACGATTATTGGAAGATGACACGGAAATTACTGTCACTTCTCTCCTTGCCCTTAAGCAAAAGGAGGGAGAGCCTATCAAAGTCTTCGCCGAACGGTTCCGGCATGGCTCTTCGATGCTCGACAGTATGACACATAGCCGCTCGATTGACACTGTCGGCACAATTTACAAACCAATCTCCTAGCTCGAATGGGGTTGCCAAATGTCGTTCTGAAACAACTAGTCTCCTGTATGCAATGTCAAGTAATTATTGCTAGGATTGAAGCTGAGGAGACTGACTCCGAAGACCGGCTATTGATGACCCAGCTCTAAATCACGAGGCCGAATACTCGGTTAGTATCAACCTAGAATAATTACAGACTGGGGGTTGATTATTTGTTATTTTCCGAGTAGAATAATAAATTCCAAATATTGTCAAGTTAACAAAACACTTTTGATAATGTAAGCACTTCAACGCAAAGAAGACTACTAAAATCAACTTATCAATCCTCTCCAATAGGATGATAAGTCTACAAAGTTGCTCAAATCGTAACACAATCCCGTCAGGTTAACAATGCACCTCTGACAATCAACTTATTAATCCTCTCCAATAGGATGATAAGTCTACAAAGTTGCTCAAATCGTAACACAATCCGTCAGTTAACAATGCACCTCGACAATCAACTTATTAATCCTCTCAATAGGATGATAAGTCCACAAATTTGCTCCAATCGCAACGTATCCTTGTCATGTTAACCTAACACCTCTGACAACCAACTTATCAATCCTCTCCAATAGGATGATAAGTCCACAAAGTTGCTCCAATCGCAACGTATCCTTGTCATGTTAACCTAACACCTCTGACAATCAACTTATCGACTCTCTTCAATAGGGCGATAAGTCCTCAAAGTTGCTCCGATCGCAATGTATCCTTGTCATGTTAACCTAACACCTCTGACAATCAACTTATCGACTCTTTTCAATAGAGCGATAAATCCTCAAGGTTGTTCTAATAACACCACAATCCACGCCTCACACGTGTGGGGAATTTTATCCCGAATCCTAAGTAGGGATAAGTCAACGCCTAACACGCGTTGCCAGTTTAGTCTTTTTCCGATTAAAAAAGACACCAGAATTCAAGTCTGGGGAATTTTATCTCGAAACCTAAGCAGAGATAAGCCTGCATCTAATACGATGCGTAGGGTAGTCTATTCCCTGAGAAAGACGGCTTCACGATTCAACATCGTAGCATTAAGCCTAAAGAGTTTTATTCTTTTAGCACAACGTCACATGCAGAACGGATTTAGATAATCTGCATGCTAGCCCGATTCAAACGGTAATCGGTAAAGGCTCATCAAGTCCGTTGATGGCTGGGGGTTGGCCAATAACCCTAAAGTCAACGCCTAACACGCGTTGCCGGTTAGTCTCTTACCCGTAAAAGACGACAAAGTCTACGTATTCAACATCGTAGCACAACGTCACGTGCGAGGCGAACTCCTCAAATTTGCTTAAATCGCAATCAACTTATCAATCCTCCTCAATAGGATGATAGGTCCTCAAAGTTGCTCCGATCGCAACGTATCTTCATCAAGTCAACACTATACCTCTGATGATATAATCAACTTATCAATCCTCCCCAACAGATAAGTTCCTCAAAATTGTTCAAATCACAACTAAACCCCGTCAATCAACTCATCATTCCTTTCCAATAGAATGATAGATCCACAAAGTTGTTCAAATTACAACACAATCCTATCAAAATCTGTACACATCCTCAGCAGAGTTTGATAACCAACTTATCAATCCTCCTCAATAGGATGATAAGTCCACAAAGTTGCTCCAATCGCAACGTATCCTTGTCATGTTAACCTCACACCTCTGACAATCAACTTATCAATCCTCCTCAATAGGATGATAAGCCCAAATCCTTGTTCAAACCACAAGCCCAAAGCCTTGTTAACACCACAAGCCCAAAGCCTTGTTCACACTACAAGCCCAAAGCCTTGTTAACACCACAAGCCCAAAGCCTTGTTCAAACCGCAAGCCCAAAGCCTTGTTCAAACCGCAAGCCCAAAAGCCTTGTTTAAACCACAAGCCCAAATCCTTGTTCAAACCACAAGCCCAAAGCCTTGTTAACACCACAAGCCCAAAGCCTTGTTCACACTACAAGCCCAAAGCCTTGTTCACACCACAAGCCACGTAAGCCTTGTTCACATCACAGGCCTTAAACCTTGTTCAAATCACAGGTTTCATATTTTGTCCCCCGACAAAACCTAAACTTATCGACTCTCATCAATAGAGCGATAGGTCCTCAAAATCTTGTTCAAACCATAAATACCCAACTTTATCAAGTTAACTCCACACCTCTGATAAAATCAACTTATCGACTCTCTTCAATAGAGCGATAAGTCCTCAAAAATCATCATCAAGTTAAAAATTCCACCTCTGATGATAAAGCCAATTTATCAACTCTTTACAATAGAGTGATAAACCCCCAAAAGCTTGTTCAAACAACAAGTATGAAAGGCATGCCAAGTTAACACTATACTTTTGGCACCTTAAAGAAAAGTCTAAAAGACTTAGTTGGAAACGTGGGGTTCATCCCCACGTTTTACTCATGAAACGCGAAGGACCACCCACGCGCGAGGGTTGCGCCCACGTTTTAAACAAAGAACGCGATGGCCATCTCCGTGTTTCAACCTCAAATCGCGAGGATCAGTCTCACGTAGCAAAGTTCAAGACGCTACGGTCACTCCTGCATTTCAAAAAAGGCAAAAAACGCCAGAGTTCATCCATGCAAGACGAATGACTAGCGTGGGCAAAAGCAGGACACAACTTCGTTGAAGACAGAATGAGGAGCAATACCTTCTCAGGATCAAACAAAAGAAGATATCCAAAGTATTTCGAAAGCTCGTCCCAGTCAACCGCAAACTTTCGAAAACTTTGGAGGGGGTTCTGTAGGCTGTAAAAAAATTACTGAAGACAGCCAATATCCGCGAAACACTATCGATGAAGGTTACAAGCTGACGACTTTCACGATGACAAAGGAGAATCAGAAGCTAATGTCTCCAGAGTACAAGGATTACAAGTTGACAATCCTTGTGAAAAGAGATCACAAGTTTTGATCTCTTCAAAGCAAAAGCCGGACTTATCCGCGTTTCAATCAAAGCAGCGGAGCACATGGCCCGCGTTGAAGCTCAAAAGCAGCGGAGCACATGGCCCGCGTTGAAGCTCAAAAGCAGCGGAGCACATGGCCCGCGTTGAAGCTCAAAAGCAGCGGAGCACATGGCCCGCGTTGAAGCTCAAAAGCGGCACACATGGCCCGCGTTGAAGCTCAAAAGCAGCGGAGCACATGGCCCGCGTTGAAGCTCAAAAGCAGCGGAGCACATGGCCCGCGTTGAAGCTCAAAAGCGGCACACATGGCCCGCGTTGAAGCTCAAAAGCGGCACACATGGCCCGCGTTGAAGCTCAAAAGCGGCACACATGGCCCGCGTTGAAGCTCAAAAGCGGCGAGGCTTGCTCGAGCGCGAACTTCTGCGTTTTGACTCGTTCAAACACGATCTTAACAGTTCCAAAACTGTTTTGCCGCGATCGAGGGCCATTAACCCTCATTTAGGAGGCGATTATAGGGTCAGTTACACCCTTAAAACCCTATAAATAGCCAAAGGCTCGGAAATAGAGGAGGCTTTTCTCTCTCGATTAGGCGACCTTTTGGAGGAAGTTGTATTGGCTTAGAGGAGGCTTCTTTGGATTGGCCTCTCTTCGCTCGGCTTGGCATACAAACTTCGTGCGAGTTACAAAACTCATATCTTGAGTTATCAAACTCGTTAGAGTTATAAACTTGCTTTATGAAGTTCTTAGACTTGCTCTGCGAGTTCTTTTCCAACCTCGTCCCACGAGTCAAGGCGGTCGGATCGTCAGCGGGATACAAGATTCAAGCTCCCACCGCTACCGTGAAGAACCAGTTAAATAAAGGGAAGGGTCTCCGTTGATCATTCCCTCTTTTGTAAATCGGGTTACCGATCGAGGAATTTGTAATTTCTTTTTATCTAAGTCAGTTAGAGAGAGAGATTGCATTCGAGAGAGTTGTATTTATTCTTTCTTTAAAATCAATTGGAAGGGATAATCTTTATTTTACAGCTTTCAAATTTCCTCGCGAACAATTTCATCTTGCTTTTATTCACATTTCACACTCGCTTTCATCCTCATTTTTGTTTTTATTTAGACTTAATCACAACACTCTCTAATCTCTCCACAATACACTTTCATCATGTTCCCTCCTAATTGTCACACACAACACATAAGAACCGAATTTGAATATCACCTACAAACACCTTCCTCGTGAGATCGATAACTTTTTATACTATAACTTGATGATTGTATACTTGCAACTTTAGGTTCACATTATTTGCCTATAAAAACACTTAGTTGAAAAACTCCACTCATGCAAAGAAAATTTTTAAATTTCAAACCAAATCGTCTCCCTTTTTGTTATTATCTAAAGATGAAAACACACTAATGGTTATACTTTATACTTAAAAATTTAGATAAAAATCATCCAAAGGTGTAAGGAAGAGAAATACACACTGGTTCACACATTAATTTATAGAAAAATAGCACACAAGATTAAATTCAATCACAAAACACTTGAATATGAGAGAAATCACATAAAATTACACACAAAATGATTAAATATCATTGTAAAGTATATGAAACAAATATCAAAAGAATTATACTAGTTCATGTGATAAATTCAGATATATTAAAGAGAATAATGAGCAATAATAAGACTTGAATTATCTCAACCTTAGAATGTAAGGACCAAAGTGTCGCCCTATTACCTCAACCATATAGGATTTTGTAAGAGGAAGAACGATAGTGTTTGGCGGATAATGTACACAATCTCTAAACATATCAATATTCAGTACAGAATGGCTACCTTTTGTGATGCGGGAGCAAAGGGGTCCAAATTGTAAATTTGGATCCTCTAGACTGTGTGCATGGACTTGATTGATCTAGCCATAACTTTCTCTAGAGGATGTCAAATGATGCTCCAATTGAAATGCTGGAAAGGTATTTGTGTCTAGTTTTACTTAAGACCAGTCTCATATCATTTAGAGATCTGCGCAGAAAGTTATCTATAGAATAATAAGAGGTGATTAATCTACACTGTGTGAACTTTTACGTTTTCTAGGATATATTTAGTTTCTCTATGTTAGTCAAACATGTATTTTTATATTTCCTATGTTATTAATATATGTTGTGTTTTGATTAAAATTAAGCTTTGTGCTTTTATCCTTTCTCTAATTCTCTTGGATTTATTCTGAACCACTATAAAATTCTCTTGTGCTCTGTGTTTGTTGCTTATTTGTGGTTGTTGCTTAATATTTCATCTTTTTCACTACTTTGTTTAATTTGTCAAAATATTTTTTGTGCAACCCCTTTCACCCCACTTTATGCTTGTGTCTTAGATCCCAACAGAAAATAGGTGGCATTATTGATGCTAGAAATTCTTGAACAAATTGTGAATTTCATCTCTAGTTTGCATATTCCTTTTTCTCATGAGCAACAAAAATCTCATGGATTAATTAATTGACTAATTGATGAGAAATCTCATAGGAAGCTCATGAACTTTCTTGCTCAAAAAATTTCCCGAAGTAAATTGAATTTAGATGATTAAACTCTTCTCAAACTTGGCTGATTTTCATTAATTTTAGTATTAGGTTAACCTTCCATCTCGAACAATATTCGTGACATGTCTTAAATCTTTGAGTATTTTATAATAAATTATAATCTACAAATTTTTCATAAACTTTTCTTCATGAAGTCTGGTTGAATTATTGAGCGTCATGTTTGTAAGTAATTTGCTTTAATAATCACGTTTGTTAGAATATGGACTATATTTTTACAGAAAAAATAATTATAATTGGCTCATTGACATTTCTGAAAAGACTTTTTTTTTCCTTTTATATATAGGTACCTAGAAGAGTACTATGGCCAAGCAACATGCTTAGGAGAAACTCAAACGTGCGCTCCTCAACTTAGTTTATTAAGTTTCCTATTATAACTTTATTCTTAATTATAATATAATGCTATTCTGATAGCAAAAGATATGACTATTAATGTTGACCAGCTCATTGGCTTTGGAATGAAATCCTTTGCTCAGTGCTGCTAACTACTGATAAGCTATTTTAATTGTGGGCATTTTTATTTTTAATATGATAGGCCTGCATTTTGTAATTTAAACTTGATGGACTATATGAACATAAGGGTTAATTTTAACCCTTTTACAAAAGAAATCACCTTCATGGCATGGTTTCGAAGGAGGGAGGGAAGGAACAAAAAAGTAGGAAGAGAAGAATCACCAAATTAGAAAGAGGGAAAATAAACTACAAAAGGATTCACCATTCTCTAAAAGCTATGAAAGTTAAAAGGGATGTCTATACCTCCTCAAAGCCGATAGTGAACTAAGCCCAAGTCTTTTTTTGCATTTTGGCGGAAATTATAAAGGATTTAAGCTATGTTTACCTTATTTTTTTTTTCAGAAAGTGCTATTTTTAATGATCCTCTGCTCTTGGGCCAGATTTCAACATTGATGTAGAACACACTGCGGATATATTCATAGAGAAACTGGACCGTCAAAAGTCCAAACGTGGACCCGACAGAAGAAAATAACTTGTAACGAAGAACGAGTTATATCTCCCAAATCGTACGTCGGAATTGGACGAATTATTTATGAAAATCAACGTATTTTTTTTACGAAGGAGTCAACCAAACCCACCGATATTTTGTTTGCCACCATCTCTTTCATGAAATTCCCTACGGTTGAGAGATATCAGAGTTTTTGTCAGTTTTTTTACTATTTTAGGTAATATTTTAGGAGTCTGTTTTAATTAGAAAACAAATTCGGTTTGATTTCAAATTTGACCAATTTGTTTTTCCAATCATAGGGAGTCTTTTATGGAGAGTTTTGTTATTTCTTTTTTGATAAAGTTCGGGTCTTAGTAGGAGTTTTGTTTATTTTCTATTTAAGCAGAGGATTGCAAGTCCTAGAGGCATAACTTTTCATCAATAAAATTTCCTTTTTATTATATTTTCTTCGTAGATTTGAAGTTCTTCATAGATTCGAAGATCGTTCTTTGTGGATTCAGAGAACAACTCTTGGTAGATTCCGAGGTTTATTACTTTCGTGCTGCGTTAAACGTCATATTGAGCTCTAGTGAGAGAAGCAGTAAGACTAGATCTACTAGGGATAAACTATTTTTAATCCTTATTTGACTTTGTCAATCTCTTAGACTTGCCTTTACAGGAGATTAAGGGCTAGTATTGTATTGTTTTTTCTGCGATGCTTCTACTTATTTGTTTTTTAAGAAGCAATCAATAATGATGTTTTGTAAAAAATTTTGTTGCATGCTCGTTAAAATTGCTTTTACTTTTAAGTGAGTGTGTTTAGAAGAAACATCATCATGCTTTTAAAAGCAGCTTTTACTTTATTTGGTTTATATACCATATATGACATTTATATTTTTACAATGATTTTTAAGCACAGTTTTGCCAAAAACCTTGTTAGCTTTTGAAAGATGCAATTTTCAATATTGATTACCAAATGATTATTTTCAGCAGCTTATATAAATTGCTTCTATAAGCTACTTATATAAACAACTTATTATAAGCTCCAACATTATTAGACTGACTCTTACTTGATCAAATTTGAGATCCACTCTTGCTCTTATTTGTCTAGATAGATTCCTTATTTTCTTTAACCTGAAAAATCTAAATTTTCTTCAGTCTTACAAAATTCTTTCCACTCCCATTTGCACTGTGTTTGGATGGAGGGTAGAGAAGAGAAGGGGAAGAGAAATTTGAATTTAACATTGTTTGGGAGTTTTATTGGGAGAGTAGAGGAGGGGAAAGTGGGGAAATTTTAGACTAAAATCTTACACCCCAAATTGTGGGGTAAAGGAGGGGAATGGAGGGGAAGAAAAAATTGACAAGTTTACTTCCTTTCCTTACCCTTCCTTCTCTTCCTTTAGTGAGCTCCCAAACAGATTATTGATCTGACCATGTTCCCATAATCCTCGATAGAGAGGATTAGTTGTTTGGCCATTTTAGATTTGAGAAGATGTGTTTATCTCATAACTCTTTCTCCTCTTTCATTATTGGTTGATCGGTAGCCCTATTCTTGCCATGATTCTCCTGTTGGAATTTTTGCCCAAAAGTTAAAAACTCATCAAAAGAAGAATAAATGGTGGAAAAAGAACATCTTTGGCTCCATAATATACTGAAAAACAAGCAATCCTTTCTCAATAGAGTTAGTATTCAAGACATGATACATTATTATTTATGTCTAAATTATGGCTAATTATCAATTAAAAATCTTACAGTTTCACCTACTTTACACTTATATACCCTCACTTGTTTTCACGGTGCTTATATACCTTAAACATTTTAACACTTCCACTTTAATAGATTCTGTAACGTAAATGTGAGAATATTTACCTGAAAAATTCACATGTGTTGCTCACATGCCTACTCGTAGAACTTTTAACCCATGAATTTTTATTAAATTTGCTATCAAACATATCCACAATCTATTTTGAACTAGAATTGGGGTAGATTAAAATAGAGTTAAGGTAAGTTTAACAATAAATTTGATGAAAATGAGTGTTAAAAGTTATAAAATTAGCATGTGAGTGTCACATGTGAATTTTCAGGGGAATATTTTTATGCTTGTATAATAGAATGTATTGAAGTGCAAATTTCAAAAACTGTAGGATATATAAGTCTTTGAGAAAACAAATGATGGTATATACATGCAAAATGGGGAAACCTATAAGGTATTTAAGTGCTAATTAGTCTTAAATTATGTCGACACTTTTATTTCATGTACCTCTTGAAAAACACAGATACTTCCATATCTCTAATTAGGTTCATCATAATCAACCCCATAAAACTTATCCGCAACAACAGAACTATAGGGGTCTATCCGCAAGTCCATGATAGTAAGGGGCTCAATCCGCAATTAACCCTTTATACAAACCCTTTCCCAAATTTTCCTTTCAATATCCCATATAATCCTTCACAAGTTCCCGATACTCAGTATCACCCGTCCCAGTATATCCATCAACCTTCCTATACGAAATGCACACCGCCTGCACAAATCCCAATACCGCCCGGATAAAAGAATCCGGTACAATCCTCCGACACGCAAACATCTCCAACTCCATCTCTCTAAACAAGCCCTTCATCATCTCCTTCACCGCCACGAAAGCCTGCTCCTTGTTGCAGTGTGGATTGTCCTTCATGTAACATGCAACTGCATTGAACAACTTACCTTCCTTCTTCTCTTTATCGATAGTGACCAGATCGTTGGCGAGCCTTGAGATCGCGCCTGCTAGAAATAGCAGACGTGAATCCTTGCTTGTGATTTTCTGGGCTTCGGGGGAGATTGGTTCTCCGAGGAGGAAGAAGGTGGTTGAGAGGATGGCGATCGCGTTGATTGTGTTTGCTCCGACGGGGAGGTATTCATCGATAGATGGAACGTAGCCGGAGAGTTTCCATTCGGCTTCCTTGGCAGCACAAGATACTAGGTCTTGCCACTTGTATTATGCATCAGAAGAGAAGAATTATGTCAGATATGTCTATGAAAGTGGTACATTAATATTAATAGTACTAAGTGCGTACTATAATGTTGTTGCTACTTGTAATCATTGGTTTTAAAGACCTCGCAGAGTTAACTTTTACCCGGCCTTATCTTGTGTATAATTTTTCACAAGAGGTTATTTCCAGAATTCAAACATGTGACAGAGAATATGTTCTTTCCGTTATTGAAATTGTAAGAAAGGGTTTGTTAACCAAAGAGCCAATTGTTATTACTCATCTCTCTACTACTTTTTCGATAGTCCAGAAAACCAGAATCCGTTATACGCTTACTAATAGTCAAAACCACCATCACCACCACCACCCCAAATAAAAAATAAAAAAAAGCTAGGGGTTATCAGAAAGCCCCCCAAGCGTTAGCCGCAATTTCATTGAAAAAATATCCCTTGAATTTTAACCACCCATGTGAAAATTGCCGTTAATATTGTTAGGGAGGTTTTTTGCTAAAACCTTAAAATGATTGAGGGTTTACTGATAACCCCTAACTTATAAGGGTGTTTTCTGATGCTTTGAGAGTTATGGGGTTATAGGGGGGTTTATGATATTTAGCATCGTACCACTTCTTTTATATAGGGGAAAACATCTCGGCCTTGCACTTCACTTGCTGTTGCTGATATCTCAGTGAGATTTTGTTGGAAGCTTATGTAGACTAATTTGTGCTGAGGCAGATTCTCTACCGGAGAGACATCCCACCTAGAACATCGTACAGAGCATTATTCATGGTTATGTTCAAGATTTTTTCTACCTCTTTTCTAAACAAAAATAAAGTTATTAATTAAGAATTGATATATAGTTATATATTTTAATAAAAAAAACTATATTTAATTTTGAGAAAACATACCTCCGAAAGGCTTCTTCAAAGCAACATATCCCATGATAATCAAATGTTGGAAGGTCGAACATATCGTCATGTATCACACCAAGCATAGCTAGTTTGGCGAACGCAGAACGATAAAATGAAAACTGGGGCTCACACATGGTGATGGCTTGGCCAATAAAACACTTGAATAAGCCCAGTCTTGAAAATGATAATTCTTCAAATCCTTGTTTGTCAAACCACCTACCCACAACAATGAAATAAGTTATTTTATTGGAGAGAAACTATATATATGGTGTCACAAAATTTACTTAAATATTTGCTCTTTTTCATTTCGCTATTAAGGGTTTGTTCGGTTCACTATAACTGTGGATATTACAACTGCAATTGCGTAACTAAAACATTTTCAGTAATTAGTTGCAACTATTTGTTTCACTATGACTACTAAATGCGATTGTACATAAGATATCTAGTTCCAATCAGATTTGAGCAAAGCCAAAATTATAACCTTTTGATCAAAAAACGGTTTAAATTGCAACCCTAAAGGCAACCAACTCCCGAGGGAAGTCCAACAAAATATTGATATCCAAAAATTAAAAATAGACCACCTGTAACTATAACTGTAATTGCAAATTATAAATTCTTAAAATTGGACCTAACGACTGCAACTATAGTCGCATGTACTGATAGCTACAACAATCACATTTGCATGCAACTGATATTTAATTACATTGTAATTTTAGTTAGAATCGACGAAACAACCTCGAAATTTGCAAAAGTACATGTATCAAGTAATGCTACATTTGCAAACAACAGTTGTTCTCTAGTCGAGCAAATCTCTCCCGATATAGAGGAAAATTTTCTCGCATAAAACAGGTGTAACATTAACAACTATATTTGTATGTAATATACATCATATTTTACCTCTGCAATTCCTTCATCTCTTGTTGATAAGCTTTTTGGAGTATTTCCAAGTCAATACAAGCAAGTTCTAGGCACTTCCCTTTGAGACCACTGCTAGGCCATGATCGCCTAGCTATACTTCTAGCTTCCATCCTTGATAAAAGATATCGACGTGGGTATGTTAGGGAAAACTTTACCTGCAACAAATTTGAAAGAGCTTAAGGATCTCATAAATGTTATATACGTATGAGAGTTAACAAGCTTATAAACCAAGTTCAGTAATCTTGGTTCATATAAACATAAAGTGATTTCACATTGAGATATGTAGATCTCCGAGAGCATATCCAATAATATTGCTCGAACATGTGGATTAAAGTATATATGGATTTCAGTTCCAACTTGCCTTCGAACTATTGAATTTGTCCCTTAATACCCCATGAACCAAATTAGTAAATTTGTCCATGCTTACGCTCAAACTATCAAATTCAATATCTAGTTACACCTTTGATTTATTTCTTTGTGAGTATTTCACTTATGAGAAGAAAGTGATAGTTCAGAGGGTAAGATGTGACCAAAATAGTTCACGGAGCAAGCATGTGACTAATTCAATAGTCTACGCGGGACATACAGGCACTAAAGATATTTTAGAGGCTAAGAAGAGACAAATGTAATAGTTTATGGGGTAAGTAGGAACAGGAGCCAAAAATATAGTAGAAATTGTTTGGAGCATATCACCTACTGTGTTCACTTCAATATAGCAATACGAAATACTTTGAGATGAATAAATAATATGCCTTTGAAAAATAAAAAGAGCTTGAAGTGTCACCTCTTCTCTTTGCTCAAATAAATGACACGAGTTAACATCTGACATGATTTCAGTGAGTTGTGTGCTTGAGAAATCCTCTGCTTGGTCCATAATTTCTGACTCTTTTGGAAACCCAATCTGAGAGCATTTATATAAGTTCACCAATCCTGAAACTTTGTCGGATGTTCTTAGTAAAAATGTGGAGAAATTTCCATCATCTTGGTCCCTTAATGTTTTGAGAACATCTGGTCAAGAAAAATCATAATGTTAGTACCAATGGTGTATACAAAAAAGCTATTCAATGCAACCACTACGGGCCCAAAATGTACTTAAAAAATTGTATCTCATAGATAAGTAATAACAAATATAGATAACATGCAAAACTAATTTTCATATTAAATTTAATAAAGAACTTGACTTTATTTTAAATCTTATTATTTTCCTAGATTGACATTTACTAAAAGATACGCTAGGAATACCCTCATCCCTTAATTATCTTTATAATTCTTAAAGTTAGTCGCTCTAACCATTACACTAAAACTCCAAAGTTATGGTGAGGATCGAGGATTATATTTTTATATTAATTCTAACATGCCTCCGTAATCAAAATTGAATCCTGGAAATGTTCATGAACAAAATGTGTCACAATCTACACCTGACATGCATCATGATCAATCAAATGAACCTCTTGTAAAAAAGTTTTGCAAGTCTTTTTGCTGATAATCGAAAGCTAGGTTCTGGATTGAATTTGAATTATCTATCACCCACGAATCTATCTTGTGTCTTTCTCTTAGAATGAGTGGAATGAAGGAGCAAATCTATGGAATAATTGCTTAGTTGGATATGTTATTGGTCTTAATGTCAAGTTCAAAGCTATGGAATCTTATGCAAAAAACTATGGGAGAAAATTTCCATTCTGAAGTCTTCTTTGCTCAAATAAATGACACGAGTTAACATCTGACATGATTTCAGTGAGTTGTGTGCTTGAGAAATCCTCTGCTTGGTCCATAATTTCTGACTCTTTTGGAAACCCAATCTGAGAGCATTTATATAAGTTCACCAATCCTGAAACTTTGTCGGATGTTCTTAGTAAAAATGTGGAGAAATTTCCATCATCTTGGTCCCTTAATGTTTTGAGAACATCTGGTCAAGAAAAATCATAATGTTAGTACCAATGGTGTATACAAAAAGCTATTCAATGCAACCACTACGGGCCCAAAATGTACTTAAAAATTGTATCTCATAGATAAGTAATAACAAATATAGATAACATGCAAAACTAATTTTCATATTAAATTTAATAAAGAACTTGACTTTATTTTAAATCTTATTATTTTCCTAGATTGACATTTACTAAAAGATACGCTAGGAATACCCTCATCCCTTAATTATCTTTATAATTCTTAAAGTTAGTCGCTCTAACCATTACACTAAAACTCCAAAGTTATGGTGAGGATCGAGGATTATATTTTTATATTAATTCTAACATGCCTCGTAATCAAAATTGAATCACGGAAATGTTCATGAACAAAATGTGTCACAATCTACACGACATGCATCATGATCAATCAAATGAACCTCTTGTAAAAAAGTTTTGCAAGTCTTTTTCTTGATAATCGAAAGCTAGGTTGGATTGAATTTGAATTATCTATCACCCACGAATCTATCTTGTGTCTTTCTCTTAGAATGAGTGGAATGAAGGAGCAAATCTATGGAATAATTGCTTAGTTGGATATGTTATTGGTCTTAATGTCAAGTTCAAAGCTATGGAATCTTATGCAAAAAACTATGGGAGAAAATTTCCATTCTGAAGTCTTCTTTGCTCAAATAAATGACACGAGTTAACATCTGACATGATTTCAGTGAGTTGTGTGCTTGAGAAATCCTCTGCTTGGTCCATAATTTCTGACTCTTTTGGAAACCCAATCTGAGAGCATTTATATAAGTTCACCAATCCTGAAACTTTGTCGGATGTTCTTAGTAAAAATGTGGAGAAATTTCCATCATCTTGGTCCCTTAATGTTTTGAGAACATCTGGTCAAGAAAAATCATAATGTTAGTACCAATGGTGTATACAAAAAGCTATTCAATGCAACCACTACGGGCCCAAAATGTACTTAAAAATTGTATCTCATAGATAAGTAATAACAAATATAGATAACATGCAAAACTAATTTTCATATTAAACCTCGGCGAACCTTGCACTTTGGCTAACCTGTTCATTCAATAACTCGTGGTTCACTTGGCTAACCTCGATTTTAGCGTAACTCTACTAATCTTAGCCGAGGCACTCGGCCACTTTGGCCGAGGCACCTGCCTAGTTAGCCGAGGCACCCCGCCACTTTGGCCGAGGCACCGACGGACAGAAGACAAGACCCCCACTTGTATAAATAGGGAGGGTCTCTGGATTTTGGGAAGGTTGGCTCGGGCTTCCGTGAGGACCGATTTGGTGATTTTTCCGAGCGACTTAGGAGAGGCGACCGGAGCTTGATTTTGGTTGGAATCTCCAAGGCTTCCAAATGAACTTTGGAGAGCTTGGGCTTGAGCTTTGGGAGAGCTTGACTTTGGGCGATCTTTGCACGCCGAGCACCGGCGCAGCACTAACCCAGCCAACGCCGCACCTACAAGCTAAGGTAATCAATTCGGTCGAACTACAGATACCCTCTAGATTAAGCTTCGCCTTAATCTCGTGGATAGCCTGCGGATTTCTCCTAGTAGATCTCACCCGCCCGCGATCCTCTCCTTGTGTGTGGATCCCGGCTTATCCTCTCCTTCGGAGTGTGATCCTCGTGCACTTCGCTTCTTTCGTGGAACGAGCCCCTTCACGCCTCAGTTCCAACCCTGCTCCTACTCGATCGGATTGCTGGTGGTCCACGGACACAAAAGTCCCCTAAGACAGTAAAGAACCCACGCAAGCGAGGATCCGATATAACAGTTGATCCGGAAGGCTTGTTCATTACGTGAAAAGTTGTAATCTTTTTGATTTTCATTGTAAGCCTTAAAATAAAAGGCTTATATTTTCTTTGAATTTGTTTCAGCGATCAAGTTTGTAAACAGCTCAAATCAATGACAATCAAACCGACTTTTACCGTAACAAGCCGGGCGACCACACTGGAGCCACCGCCTCGTGATCGGAGGTCGCCGTGCCGCAACCGCGGATCCCTATCCCGGTGGAGGAAGAGGTCGAAGTTCGAAGTTCGACCGCCAGGCACGAGGAGTATCTTTCCTCGCCCTCCAGATCCAGCTCTCCCGCCCAAGAAGGACTCAGCAAGGAGAACCCGATGGGCCTCGGCTGTAGAGCCCGTGACGGCGAAGTCGAACTCCGCCGCCAGAGGTAGCGAAATCCCTTCGCTCAAGTCCGATGGTGCCCGATGAACGCCGATGATGCGCCAGACTCTCCGTTTAGCCAAAGGCTAACGACAAAGCATGGCGCAAACATGCCAAGGCCATGCAATCGCTGGATGGGGTCCGCTACGGCGATCTAAGATCCAGATTTCACGCAGAGTCAGCAAATTTCGTGATCGACGGTTCATCCAAGCCGCCAACCGACGAGTGGGTCCGTGGCAAACGAAACCTCCACACTTCAGAGCCGAAGCGCCGCGACCTTAGCAGCACGGTGCTCGTGCGCAGTGCTCTCGGAATTGAAGAAGGAGGTGGTAATGAAGCCACCAACGTATCACCGTGTTTGAGGCCCAAGTCTAACGGTGCCCCAACCCCAGCTGCTCACACCCTGCCTCCTAAGCCGAAGGCTATGTGTCTCAAGTTCAACACCAAAGCCCAAGACCGGCGCCAAGGTCAAAGGTGCTCTGACTGAACGGTGGTGAAGCCAACTCCGCCACCACCACCAAACTAACTATCAAGGATCGCTGGGTCCTCTCAAGGGATCACGCCACCTCATACAGAGGTCGCACTGCCCAAAGGACCGGAGATTCCCGCAACCCCACCAACCGGATTAAAGATCGAAGTCCGAGTCCTCAAACTTCACCACATAAGCGGAAGTCAAGGCGAAGTTACTTTCGTAGTTTTGGCCATTCTCGGGGGACGCCTCGCCCGATGACGCACGACGCTATACTGATCGCGCCAACACACGCGATTCCTCCGTGCACATGCCGATGAACAAGATAATCGAAAGGGTACGAGGAAATCTCTGAGGATTCCCCAAATTCATACGGTCGTGCTTGTGCTCTAAGCTCATCAAAACGGTGCTTCGTGAGTGCAATTGCCGGCGAGAAACCGTAAAGGGTATCGGTCTTCCGTGAGGCTTAGCACCAACACGCCGGAGACCTAGGTCAGGCGCGACTGCAAGGATAGCATCCCAGAAGATGAATTGCCGTGAGGTCACTAATAATATGACCAAAGAAAGAACCGCCATCACGGGCTATCCCTAGCGCATCGCAACGTTAACTCGCGCGGTCCGACTATCCGACGGTCCAGATATGCACAAACTTCAAGGGATACCGCGAGGATGATGCGCCGATATCGGCCCGCAATCGCCTCGATCATACGGTATCTAGCCAAGGGAGCCCTAAGAAACGCTATGATCGCATGCATCAAGTGGCTAAGATGCTAGACGGCGCTGAATAAACAACGGAAAACTTCAAGTTGGAAATGGAGTTGGCCATGCAGACGATGAGAGAAATGCATGACCAACGATCCAAGCCTTGACAAAACATCGAGGTGAATCGAGTCACCGCCGACGCCGAATCAAGATGACAAATGATTCGAGGAGGCACAAGAGGATGATAACCGAACCACGCAACGCCGGGCATAATGTAGATATGGTCGCCATGAGAGCCGAAGATCAAAGACCTCGAGAGCAAAATCAACTCACCGATTCCGCCAAGAGGTGAAGAAGACAGTATTCCTTGCCCATACCCGAGGGAGTGGGAATCAACCCGCATCCGCCTAAGTTTAACTTAATAAACTTCACACCGCTTGACGGGAGGGGTCCCCGACGCAAAGACTTGACTTATTTCAAGTCGCACTCTGAGTAATATCCTGAACCCTCGATGGTTCGGCATTCGCTGGCACCCTTCGGTAATGCCTTCGATTGGTACGCTGCCTCGCCGGGAGCATTCACAAATGGACGATATGAAGTCTAGCTTCCTCACCATTTCTTCGACGATGATACCGGCATCGATCGACATTGCTCGACGAAGCGTAAGGACGGAGAAACCGCGGGATGTCTTTGTCAAACGATTTCGAACAAGGCAATGAACCGCCGGATCCAATAACAGAGGAGTTCATCCTCCGCACTGCCATAACAACTTGTCGATAGACGCATAGAGGCAATGGGGACAGACCATCTATAACGTGGAAGGATTTGAAGGTTCGTGGAGAGCAAGCCGAAAGATTCCTCAAGAGGAAAAAGCGAAAGAGGCCGACCGATGGAAGTTCAAGCTTAACTTTGTCCCACGGGCAAAGGGAAAGAGCAGCCAAGACGGGCGGTTTAACCAAACGCTCCAACTCAACCCCAAAGCAGCAGAAGCACAGCAAAGAACAACAACCGCCGAACAGCACAATCAACGTGGCAACCGGGGCCGCAGAAACAGAAGGCTTCAGAGCCGAGATTCCCGAAGTCCTATTCCTTTAGGGACGACGAGATTCCTGGTCTCTTCAAATATCTTGTTGAAAATAACAAGATCAAGCCCTCCTCGATCGTAATCAAGAGGAAGCATTGAGGACTAACGACCCAAAATATCACAGATCACAGTGGCAATTCATCACCCCACTAAATCTCGCTTCACTTTAAGGACAAAATCCGTGCTTTAATTGACGTAGGGTCATCACTATGAAGCCCCCAAAGAAAAGAAGGTCGGAGCAAATGCGTGTCCATAAGCTTGGGTCAGCATTCCATTGACATGGTTTGAACCTAAACCAAGAGTCAAAGTCGCAATGAAGACGGTGAACGACGCACCCACATAAACAACGCCGAAAGGACTTGTATCATATACACCCCAAATGGCGAGTAAGTCCTCGTGGATCCACCCGCACTCGCTTGAGGATGAGCAATGGGTAGCCTCTTCTTCATCGAAGAAAAATCAAAGCTGGAAGGCATGCCATGCTACTTCCGCAATTAGGGAGATGACTAACGGTAGCATTCCGCTTGTCCAAGGAGAACTCAAGCCCACGCCACCGTGAGCGACACCAGTACAAATACAGTACCCTGGAAGTCTCCGACCCTAATGCTAAGACGCCGCCGAGCCGGGGTACCAACAACACCCTCACTCGCACGAAAAGGCGAAGACAAACAGCCACAGAAGTTCAACTCCGGCAGCCTCGATTCCGCCTCGATTGAAGAGATAAACCGAACTTCAACTCTCCATACCGCTTTGATGTAATGGCACAATATCCCGCCAGATAACTCTACGAAGTTGCTCCTGTATCAAAGGAAACCCGAAGCTCTAAGAAGCTCGGGTCGACTCGAGGTGTTTTCACTGTCAAGCCGATTTCGAAGAATCGCCTAACAATGCAACCTTATGGCAAACACTTCTCCTCGCATCACTTTTACAAAGGAGGATGTGCGACAAGGAATTCCAAGCACGATAGGCCGCTTTTTCACCGTATATTGGCTCCAATGGGTTAACCGATCCAAGTCGATCCCGTTCCGGCTGCGGAGCATCATGCCCCCTGCCTCATGTATCACCTGGAATCCAACAAGCAGCCAACAGCACGATAATCTACGGATTTAACACCGTCGGTCTCTACTGGTAAAATCCGGATAAAGTGCCAAATGGGGACTTGAAGTCCAAGTCACCGCTATGTGATTGACGCAGACTTCCTATAACTTATTGTTGGGTCGACCTTGGATCCACAAGAACGCTATAGTCCCATCCACTCTTCATCGTGTCTCAAATATGTAGACACTAATAATGAAGTCAAGACGGTGGTCGCGACAAACAACCGCGGGGATGGAGAATTATTTCACCGATTCTCTCTCTCTACTGCAATGAGTCCAAATCAATCATCGCCCAAGGCACGGACAGCCGTGAAGAAGCCGATACCGGCCGGCTTGGTTATAGTGGTGGTTTTGTTTTAAATGACATTGTACCCCTTGTAATCAATCTTGACGATGAAGAATCGCCGATGAATATTGTAATTGGCAAATTGTCGATGAATCAATAAATGACGATTTAGAGTACCCTTTGTCTTTGAATGATGTAATGACAGTTTATACAACGATCCGAGTTGCACTTACCAACTTCGGTCATCTTGCTTTACACAAAAGCAGCTCCAAGACTCCTTTGGGACAACACTCCATCCCACGAAGATCAAGTAACGAAAGACTTGGTTTACGTAAAAGGAGATGCAGCTCCAATAATCATTTCTTGAAGATGACAATGGCCTATCCTCCACACATTCAGATATAGTCCGAGACACGGGTATCATGAAGAAGGGGGTACAACTTGACACAAGGGAAGGTCTATGTTTTGCGTCCTCGAGTCCCTCCTGCTGCATATGTCCCAAGAGGGAAGCCTGATAACTACTATGCTCGTAAGGATTGGGATACTAATCCTCCTCGAAGATGAATGCTCATGGTCGATTGATGATAATCCACCCAATGAGGGAGACTCGGACATTCCCCGATTCTTCTACCGATTCTCGACACCAGCCCTGAGAAGCTTTCAAGGCTTTGATGTCAAAATGGCTACGGTCAATCCCGCTACTATTGAGAGTGATGAAGATATGCCAACATGGGAAGACCCATGGATCCATCAACTCGAGAGCAGCTTTGGGATAAGTTCAACAAAGAGAACCCCCACTAAGGACGAGGTAGTCCAGTTAATATGGGTGACAAAGAGCATCCTAAGCTCATAAACATCAGCAATACTCTTCCCTCGAAGAAAAGGAAGAGTTGATTGCCTTAATCGGGAGTATATCGATGTATTCGCCTCGAGTTACGAGGACATGCCAGACTCGATCCTAATGTGGCGACACATCGCCAACATCATGATGGATGTCAAACCTCGCCAAGCAACCAAGAAGACGGTTTCGCCCACAAATCTTGCAGTGCAATCGTAGACGGAAGAAAAACTCATAGAATCGGATTCATCGAGGAGATTCAACATCCGGATTGGGTGGCTAATATAGTCCCGGCCATGAAGAAGAATGGTTCGATTAGGACTGCGGTCGACTACAGAGACCTAAACGCCGCTGTCCAAGGATGATTTCCTCCGCCAATCACCACATCATAGTTGACAATACGGTGGATTTGAAAGAATGTCATTCATGGATGGTTTCTGCAATCAGATCAAGATGCACCCCGATGACGCTAAGCACACGGCGCTCGTAACGCCCATCGGTATATATTGCTACACGGTCACGCTTGGCCTCAAAAACGGCCGACATATCAGCGAAGCAATGACGGAGATTTTCCAAGATCATCTCCGAAAACAAATAATGCTACGCTGACGATTTGGTCGAAAAGTCCGCGGACAAAGGAGATCACATCAAAGATCTTAGAACGGTATTCGAGCTCATGTAACCCATCGCTTAAAGATGAATCCCGCCAAATCCTTTCTTGGGATGTCCAAGGGCAAGTTCCTGCTTTGTCGCTACTAATAAGGGTATCCACGCCGATCCCGACAAAGTAAAGGCGATTCAAGAATTGCAACCTCCGAAACTCGAGAGAACTCGGGGTTACAAGGACGATTGGCATGACATCCGACGGCTCATATCGAACCTATCCGAAGTGCCAACCGCTCTCTGTTGAACAAGAAGGGCGTGTCGCTTATTTGGGACGATCGCCGAAGGCATTCAAGAGATCAAATCAGATTCGCTAAACCTCCCGCTCTTGTTGCACCACGGCCGGGAAAGCCATTCCCGATTTACGCCAAGGCAACGGATCACTGCTGAGCTTTACTGCGGCAAGACGACGACAACGGTCACGGAACAGCAAGAGTATTACCCGTTTAACATTAGTCGGCTACTGAGTCTCGACCCAATGGTCGAGAAGCGCTGCCTTGCATTAGTGTTCGCGATTCGTAAAATGCAGACTATTTAGCCGGACAAACGATTTATGTTATCTCTAACGTGAACCGTCCAATATTTATGACCCACCGCCTCAATGAGTTGGTGTTTGGCGAAATGGGCCTTACTCTTGTCCCAATATGACTTGCACTTCAAGCAACAAAGCTCGTTAAAGGACAAGCGCATTTGCGATCTCTTGGTCGCAAACCGCCAACCGACGCAGCTTGAGGTAGGTATGATGACCTTCCTGATGAAGTCCACGGTTAACGCTTACATCGCACTCAAATATGGCGATTCGACTTTGATCGAGCTCGAAGCTACCAACATGGCAAGTGCCCCGATGTTCTAAGATTTCCGCCGGTCGGGTTGTCTTAGTTTCCTGAAATCATGTCATGCCTCGCGGTTATTCGCCATCAACCTTGTTCCAATAATTCTACAACGCAACGCTACTTATCGGACTTAGCACAAGGAGCCGGGGTAGAGTATCTCAAGCATACGGCGATTCGCAATTGATAGTCAAACAGATCCGCTGGTGACTATGAAGTTAGGAACCCCGACCGTCCCCTATCATCGATAGCCGCTGAAATGGCGTACTCATTTGAAGAATTCTTCATCGATATATCCGGCCCAAAACGCTTACGCTGATGCATTTGGCGCGAGTGTCGTTAGCACAACCTTCCAAACCGAGCAACCGTTACGGCCAGACTCACCTCTTCGCACAATATATGATGGGGTACAAGAAGACAAAGGGATAGTTACCAAAGAGGTAAATGCAACCCAAACCAAGTTGGAGCCCCGAGATTACGCTTCCTATCATCGATACGCCTTACATGGTATTCTACCGTAAGACGCGGAAGGAGAGAGTCAATCCGCGAAGAGCTCCAAGATTCTTCTACTAATACAGACCTGTGATGTTATATCACGGGTACGATGGCCTTTACTCCGATGCCTCTCAAACAAAGAGGTAGAAGAGGTCCTTCTGAAGCACATGAAGGTGAATGTGCCGCACCACCGGGTCCCAAACTCTACGATCGAATCAGAGAATGGGCTACTTTGGCCAACAATGATTAATGACGCAATACAGATGCTCGAGATGCCACGCAATCAAATTCACGCAATTATATGCATCACCTCCGAGCAACAGATCCTTCGCCACATCCCCGCCATTCGAGACATGGGGAATGGACGCTGTAGGTCCCATTTTTCCTCCGTCACCAAAGACGATCGGTTTATTCTAGCCATCACCACTTCTCCAAGTGGGTGGAAGCAACTTAAAGGAAGTAAAGGCGAAAACCGCCGCCAATTTATCAAACACCATGTCATCTATCGACATGGTGTCCCGGACGGATCGCATGACAACGTCCCCAATTCATCGCCAATTCCTTCATCGTTTTGCGAAATTCAAAATACAAGACGCCTCGCCATCAAAATTTATAACCCAACCGAAATGGATTAGCCGAGGCGCTCAACAAGACGATTATCAAGATCTTGTCGCTTGTGAAAATAAAAGCTTAGACCGATGATAAACTCGAGAAGCACTCCGTGTATCGCACGATCAGACGCGACGCCAACCGGAGAGACCCCGATTCTCTAGTCTACGGTGAAGCGCTCTCCGTGGAAATTCAAATTCTCACTTACCGCGACGCGACGGAGATGACGGTTGAAGAACAACATCGTAAACATCTCGAGCACGAGATGTTGATGAAAAGCGCTCGAAGCTCAACAATGCATTGAGTTCTACTAGCTAGATGTCGAGAGCTTTCAACAAGAAAGTACGACAACGGAGTTTCAAAGAAGGAGATTTGGTCCTCCGCCGACGACCGATAATCCTCACTTCCAAAAAGAAAGGTAAATTCGAACCTAAATGGGAGGGTCCGTTTGTAATAGAAACGGTTTACCTTAATGGTGCGACGCCTAATTACCTAAAATGGCGACCGCAATTAATGCCGATAATGGGAAGTTCCCCAAGAAATACTACCCTTAGTATCTTCGTGATAACCCGCTTCAACGGAAGTTCTCGTGGGATGTTTTACCCACTTTCCTTGAGGATAACCCTAGGTTTGTCCTCCATCATAATTTCAACCAAATTCTTTGACCTGGGCCTACAAATTTTCTCGTACATTACCATAATCCCTCTTGATTCCTTCTATGAACAAGAGGCCCATTCAAAATCCCTTTCACGCCGGAGATAGAACATAAAATTCTTCCTCTCCAAGCCGAAGATCCTTTCGTGACAAACGGAAGGGTTCTATCCATCTCCTGTGTAGCCGATCGGCGGTGGCGCCGAGTTTCAAACCAGTTGTCACTGGGTCACCTCGAGTTTCGGTTCTCGGAGGGAGATTCCACTCTTAGTTCCATCTTCCTAGGTAGCCACCGGCGGTATGCGCGGATTTTCAACCGTTGTCCGCCTCAGGTCACCTGAAGTTCTGCTCTCGGAGTGAGTGGAGATCCCACTCTTAGTTCCACCTCTCTCCTGTAGCTAGCCGACCAAGGTATGCCGATTGTCAAACCAGTTGTCCGCCTCAAGGTCACCCGAGTTTCTTTTCGGTTCTCGGAGTGGAGATCCCACTCTTAGTTCCACTCTCTCCTAGGTAGTGCCGACCGAAGGTATGCCGGATTGTCGAACTGTGTTGTCCACCGGCAAGGTTACCTCGAAGTCTCTTCGGTTCTCGGAGTGGAGATCCCACCTTAGTTCCACCTTTCATCTTAGGTAGCTCGACCAAGGTATGCCGGGATTGTCAAACCAGTTGTCCACCAAGGTCACCCGAAGTTTCTTTCGCTCTCTGAGTGGAGATCCCACTCTTAGTTCCATCTCTTCCTAGGTAGCACTGACCGGCGAAGGGCGCCGATTGTCAAACCGTGTTGTCCGGGAAGGTCACCCGAAGTTTCTTGCCTCTGAGTGGAGATCCCACTCTTAGTTCCACCTCTTAGGTAGCTACCGACCAAGGTATAGCCGGATTGTCAAACCAGTTATCCGCCTAAGGTCACCCGAAGTTTTTCGCTTCTGAGTGGAGATCCCACTCTTAGTTCCACCTCTTCTAGGTAGCCTAAACCTTGTATCCGTTGTCCCAGTTGTCCACCAAGGTCACCCGAAGTTTCTTCGGTTTTCGGAGTGGAGATCCCACTCTAGTTCCACCTCTCTGTAGCTAGCCGATCAAGGTATGCGCCGGATTGTCGAACCAGTTGTCCTACCGAAGGTTACCTCGAGTCTTTCGCTTCTCGGAGTGGAGATCCCACTCTTAGTTCCACTTTCATCTTAGGTAGCTACCGATCAAGGTATGCGCGGATTTTCGCACTGTGATGTCCGGACCAAGGTCACTCGAAGTCTTCTGAGTGGAGATCCCACTCTTAGTTCCATCTCTCTAGGTAGCTCGGATCAAGGTATGCGGATTTTCGCACTGTGTTGTCCTACCGGGTTACTCCGAGTCTCTTCGGTTCTCGAGTGGAGATCCCACTTTTCCACCTTCATCTTAGGTAGCTACCGATCAAGGTATGCACCGAGATTTTCGCACTGTAGTCCGACCAAGGTCACCTGAAGTCTTTTCGATTCCTACGGCAAAAGAATCCGCTGTTAGCCTCATCTCTAGAAATAGAACACATTCTTCCTTTCCCACCTCAATCAATCTTACTGTTCGCCATTCTCCGGTCAAAGAAGACACCAAGATTCATCTTGGGGCATTTTATCCCAGCCTAAGAAGGGATGCTAACCACACGCTAAGCCGGCTTAGTCTTTTCTCCGAAGAAGAAGACACCAGAGTTCGACTCGGGCATTTTATCCCAAGCCTAAGGATAAAGCCAACGCCACACGCTGCCGGTTTAGTCTTTTCTCCATTGAAGAAGACACCAGAGTTCGATTCTCGGGCATTTTATCCCGGCCTAAGAAGGATAAAGCCAACGCCTCACACGCTGTCGGGTTTAGTCTTTCTCCGATTGAAGAAGACACCGTAGTTAGATTCTGGGCATTTTATCCCGGCCTAAGAAGGATAAAGCCGACGCCACACGCTGCTGTCGGGTTTAGTCTTTCTCCGATTGAAGAAGACACCGAGATCGATTCGGGGCATTTTATCCCGGCCTAAGAAGGATAAAGTCAACGCCTACCACGCTGTCGGTAGTCTATTCCCGTGATAGACAAGCCTACTTATTCAACATCGAGCATTAAGTCCGAAGAGTTTCATTCTTTTAGCACAACGTCAGGTGTAGAACGGATTTAGAAAATCTACATGCTAGCCCAACTCAAACGGTAGTTGGTAAAGGCTCATCAAACCCGCTGAAGGCCGGGTTGGCCAATAACCCTAAAGTCGACGCCTAACACGCTGCTGCGGGTTTAGTCTTTTTCCATTGAAGAAGACACCGTGAGTTCGACTCGGGTATTTTATCCCAAACCTAAGAAGGATAAAGTCGACGCCAACACGCCGCTTAGTCTTTTCCCCATTGAAGAAGACACCAGATCGATTCGGGCATTTTATCCAAGCCTAAGAAGGGATAAAGTCGACGCTTAACACGCTACGCCGGTTTAGTCTTTTTCCGATTGAAGAAGACACCAGATCGACTCGGGGTATTTCATCCCGGCCTAAGAAGGAGTAAGCCAACGCCACACGCCACGGGTGGTCTCGCCCAAAGAGTAATGGCCTATGTATTCAATATCATAGCAACAAGTCTAGAAGAGTTTCATTCTTTTAGCACAACGCCAATGCGAACGGATTCTAGATAATCCGCGACGCCAGCCCAACTCAAACGGTGGTTGGTAAGGCTAATCAAACCCGCCGATGGTCGAGGGTTTGCCAAAATCCTATAAGTATTATGGTTAATTATTTCTCGACGGCAAAAGAATCATAATAAACAATGAAAGGAATAAATCTTATTCATTTGAAGCAAATATAAAGGAGCTACAATTGTCGAGACAATCGATTCAAGCAAAGTTGTGATAATCACAACGACGCGGTCGAACAAAGAAAACAGAGAAGTCTCAAGACCAAAGCAACACGCCGACTTCATTCGCAATCTAGTAATGTGAAGGAAGCGAGGTCAGCCTTTGACGGTGGCTAATTTTTCTCCCCGGTTCGCCGAACCCGAAGCTTTAGCTTCCTTCAAGTTCCTTCAGTTCGCGCAATAGCACCGCGATGTTCCCGACGCTGTCGCCGAGGACTTGTTTCACGCTCGCTGACTCGACTCGGGTACACTCACGCCGCGGAAATTCTTCAAAGTCTTCTCCCTTGAGCGTCCTCCGATTCCGTGGCGATTGACATGGGTGGTACCGCCTATCCGACGCAGTGAAGTGCCGCCATAGGAGTTCGCGAAAATAACCTCTTGTTCGATATTCTCTCAAATGCTGCTCACGAAGTTTTGATCCGAGCCTCGCCGATGAGTCGCTTCACCTCATTGCATGAATCAAAAGGCTAAACTTCTACACGGATGCAAGAGTTAGCTGCCTAGTGAGCTTTTGCTCACAACGATTAGCTAGCCGAGGGCCACCAACACAATTTCCTCCAAGCTACTCAATATGAATGGGCGTAAGACCATAAAGGTCGCTTCATCTAACCCTCGATAATAGAGATCGCCATTTCAAACCATTCTCCAACAAATGGAGACCCATCACGTAACCGAATCGTGAATAGCGTGATTTTTGGCCCGGGCAATCCAGATAGGTTGAATCCGTGGAAGTGGTCCGCCAAGATTAACCTCGGGCTCTCCACCCGCCTCTACATTCGGGGTCTGAAATCCGGTTTCGCCAAGGTCGTAAGGAAGGCGGTGGATCGGATGATGGAAGCGATCCTCAAACTCGCCATCCCAAATTATGATGGTAGGCTCAGCTTTGCGGGTTTCTTCCTGGGTGTTGGCCCGCTGGTTCGCCTCTGGAAAGAGGTGTTCTCCTGATGACCTTAAGAATCGAGACTTGACATTTGGAACCTTCAATAGACTAATAATCATCGAGCATCCGCCACCACAAGAGAACAAAGTTAGGTGATCATTTAGGAGGAATATCTTGAAAAGGAAAAGTAAGCGTAGAACTCTTCTCAAAACCCATGAGATTGAGTCTTAACCTTATAATCGGTATGACGATTTCACCCATATCGACACCCGAGAACGATAAATATAGTCGCTGCAAACAAAGCGGCAATATATTTCGCTCTACGGCAAAGGTACGGTGATGAAATCGCCCCGCTAAAGATATCGACGGTGATCTTTGAAGCCCCAACTCACGAAGGAAGATTTCGCTTCTTCCCAATCACAAAGGAGGACGGCTGGGTCGTATAAGGATACACATCGGCATACGATCCCCACAAAGGAGGATTTTCGCTTCCCAATCGCCTCACAAAGGAGAGCGAAGGGATACAACATGTATATACATGAGAATATGATACGCCGCGCACCACCGAAAGAAGGAGGCGCGCTCACGCGGCGCATGAAGTTGATCGACTCTAACATGAGATCTTCCCGACGACATCGAAGCCGCGTAAACATGATGAAAAGTCAAATATGCAGCTTGAAAATCGCAAGGCATCAAAGAAGACCCATCGCGCTCGGTTTGCCACACTGTGCACGCCGATCGGTTCATGCGTCAGTAACTCGGCCGCCTACCGACGGATGCTGCGCCAGCGCGACCCAGTAACCCAACGTCAGTTGCCGCCTGCCCAGCGCCAGCGTTCCAGCGACTGCGCCAGCGCCTCCACGCTCAGCGCCTAATGACGAAGCGCCAGCGCCAGACGCGCTGCCGCCGCCCACCACCTCGCCGCTCGCCACCGCCAGCCTGGCCGCTTTTCGCCTAACCGCCATCGCCGTCTGGCCGCCAGGCGGCGCCACCTATTCATGGCTACGACTGGCTCTTCCTCCGCCCATGCATGCATGCAACAAAAAAGAGAGAAAAGAAAAGAAGAGGAGAAGAAATTTTACAAACCCTAGCTTTGTGCTCATACCTCGTAGTTGAGAGAGACGAGATGGCGCAAGACGGAAGGAAACACAAAGAAGGAGAGGGTCGGCCTAGGTCGAGAAGGCGAGGAAACTATGGGTATTTATAACAACCCCATATGAACCCAATCCCTTCAATAAGGAGTCCTATTTATGCATGGGTAGGAATTCTAATTGGAGCCCAATTGGATATCTAAAATGAGTCCAAATCAACCCAATAACCTATCCATCCTCTTTTCCTAAATATTTGGAAAGATTTTGGAGATGTTACATGGCTCAATTCTCCAAATATCCTCCCATGTGGTCTAATCGACTCTAATCGATTACTAGTATAAACTATTTCCTAATTTGTCGAAGTTCTAAGAATATTTCCATAGAAAATATTCTTAGGATAACTCGATCGTATGATTGTATCGACGCGAAATCAACGACGCCCAATCTTACTCCAACTAGGATTACGAGTATAAACCGCTTCCCAATTTGTCGAAGTTCCCTAAGAATATTCTCACAAGAAATATTCTTAGGATAACTCGATCGCAAGGATCACGACGACGATCAACGCTGCCTAATCCTACCCAACTAGGAGTATAAACCGCTTCCCAATTTGTCGAAGTTCCTAAGAATATTCTCACAAGAAATATTCTTAGGATAACTCGATCGTATGATTGTATCGACGCGAAATCAACGCTCAGCCTAATCCTACTCCAACTAGGATTACTAGTATAAACCGCTCCCCAATTTGTCGAGAAGTTCCCTAAGAATATTCTCACAAGAAATATTCTTAGGATAACTCGATCGCGGCGGATTGCATCGACGCATCAACGCCCAATCTTACTCCAACTAGGATTATGAGTATAAACTGCTTCCCAATTTGTCGAAGTTCCCTAAGAATATTTCCATAAAAATATTCTTAGGATAACTCGATAACCCTTAATTTCCTCCCACCATAATATCCAAGAGAGGAACAACCCGACGAGGCATGAAAGTCATGTTGACACCGGCAACGGGTCCAAATTCAAGAAACTTCTCCCACTACGGATAATCATACCCCAACCATCGCCAAAGGCCGCGACTCGCCGACCGGCTAGAACGATGGTTGAAAGCCAAATGGTCTCCGTTTCGACAAGGAATCCTTGGAGGATATCTCCATGAGAAGATTAGTCCTCCCGCCGTGGTTAAACCAACAACACACGGATGATGGAAGAAATAGCCAACCGAGGGTTATGAAATTCCATGTATTCGATAAACTAACGCCAACAAGGAGTTCGCCGACATAACGATAAGTCCAAAAGTCCGATGGTTAGTCAAACAACAACCAACCGACACGAAGTTACAAACAAAACTCACCCACCAATCAAGATTTTAACAAGCGTCGACAATAAATGCAAAGACCGCGGATCTTATCATAAATCCTACAAAGAACCGGATGGTCCTAAAGAATCAAGACTTGAAGCTATCTTTTGGGACCCTCAATCAAGGTCGAACTATCATGTCCAAAGCATCCTGCATCAAGAATCGACCGAGACGCTTTGGAGGGGTATCCAGAGGGCTGGAAAATACTTACAAGATCCCCGAAACCAACTCGCGGACGGGAGTCGGCGAATGACAACCCATCGAATGAAACAGACAATCGCTAAAGCCAACCCGGGCAGAAACCCATTGCCACAAGCACGGCTTAAACCGACATGAACAGTACGATCGGATTCCAGATCGCTGGAACCGAACGTAACCAAGAGTTAGTCCCGAACCAAATACGTGACGGAACCTAAGTCCAAGAAGGCCAAGAGTCAATAGGCGGCTTAAGCCCGGCTGAAACGACGGAAACGACGACGGGCGCACTCGCTAACTTGCGGGCGAACTCCTCGCCCGGGCGAACCTCGTTTCTCGGGCGAACTCTCGTTTGGCTTAACCTCGCTTTCCGCGAACTCAGGAGCCAGCGAACTCGCTTTCTCGGGCGAACTCGTTCATTTTTATTAACTTATCCGGCGAACTCGCTTTTGACTTAACTCGCTTTATTAACTCGCCATTTGGCGAAGCCTGTTCACTCGGGCGGCTCCCGCCATTTTGGCTAACTCGCTTTTGATCGCTCCGCTTTCGCGAACTCGCCATTTATAGCCTGTGTTCACCTGGCCCTCGCTATTCACCGAACTCAGAGTCATTTGGCGAGCCTCATGTTCACTTGGCAAAGCCTCGCCATTTCGCTAACCTTGCACTTTGGCTAACCTCGTTCATTCAACGAACCTCGTTCACTTGCTAACCTCGTTTTATAACCTACCAACTTAGCCGAGGCACCTCTGCTTGTTAGTCGAGGCACCTCGGCCACTTTGGCCGCAGGCACCTCGCCTAGTTAGCCGAGGCACCCTGCCACTTTGGCCGAGGCACCGACGCTGACAAGACAAGACTCCTAACTTGTATAAATAGGGAGGGTCTCTGGATTTTGGGAAGGTTGGCTCCTTCCTGAGGACTGATTTGGTGATTTTTCCGAGCGACTTAGGAGAGGCGGACTCGAGCTTGATTTTGGTTGGAATTCTCAAGGCTTCCAAATAACTTGGAGAGCTTGGGCTTGGGCTTGGGAGAGCTTGACTTTGGGCGATCTTTGCACGCTCGAAAGCACCGGCCGAGCACTAACCCAAATAACGCCGACCTACAAGCTAAGGTAATCAATTCGGTCGAACTACAGATACCCTCTAGATTAAGCTTCGCCTTAATCTCGTGGATAGCGCCGGATTTCTCCTAGTAGATCTCACCCGCCCGGCGATCCTCTCCTTCGTGAGGTGATCCCCGGCTTATCCTCTTCGCGGAGGTGGATCCCTCAGCGCTTCGCTTCTTTCGGAAACGAGCCCTTCACGCCTCAGAAGTTCCCGTAACCCGGTCCCTACCGATCGAATTAAGTGGTCCACTTGACACAATAAGTCCCCAAGACAGCTAAAACCCACGCAAGCCGGTGATCCGATATAACAGTTGATCCGAAGCGCTTGTTCATTACAAGAAAAAGTTGTAATCTTTTTTGATTTTCATTGTAAGCCTTAAAATAAAAAGTTTATATTTTCTTTGAATTTGTTTCAGCGATCAAGTTTGTAAACAGCTTCAAATCAATGACAATCAAACCGACTTTACCACAACATATAGCAATACTAAATACTTTGAGAATAAATAATATGCCTTTGAAAAATAAAAGAGCTTGAAGTGTCACCTCTTCTTGTTCAAATAAATGACACGAGTTAACATCTGACATGATTTCAGTGAGTTGTGTGCTTGATAAATCCTCTGCTTGGTCCATAATTTCTGACTCTTTGGAAACCCAATCTGAGAGCATTTATATAAGTTCACCAATCCTGAAACTTTGTCGGATGTTCTTAGTAAAATGTGGAGAAATTTCCATCATCTTGGTCCCTTAATGTTTTGAGAACATCTGGTCAAGAAAAATCATAATGTTAGTACCAATGGTGTATACAAAAGCTATTCAATGCAACCACTACGGGTCCAAAATGTACTTAAAAAATTGTATCTCATAGATAAGTAATAACAAATATAGATAACATGCAAAACTAATTTTCGTATTAAATTTAATAAAGAAATTGACTTTATTTTAAATCTTATTATTTTCCTAGATTGACATTTACTAAAAGATACGCTAGAATACCTCATCCCTTAATTATCTTTATAATTTTAAAGTTAGTTGCTCTAACCATTACACTAAAACTCCAAAGTTATGATGAGGATCGAGGATTATATTTTTATATTAATTCTAACATGCCTCCGCAATCAAAATTGAATCCTGGAAATGTTCATGAACAAAATGTGTTACAATCTACACCTGACATGCATCATGATCAATCAAATGAACCTCTTGTAAATAAAAGTTTTGCAAGTCTTTTTGCTGATAATCGAAAGCTAGGTTCTGTATTGAATTTGAATTATCTATCACCCCCTGAATCTAATACTGTGTCTTTCTCTTAGAATGAGTGGAATGAAGGAGCAAATCTATGGAAGAATTGCTTAGTTGGATATGTTATTGGTCTTAATGTCAAGTTCAAAGCTATGGAATCTTATGCAAAAAAAACTATGGGAGAAAATTTCTATTCCTGAAGTCTTGCTGCTCAAATCTGGGGTATTTTTATTCCAATTTCGAAATGAAGAGGCTATGTCAGGAATTCTGGAAGGAGGACCCTGGTTTTTTGGGTCTAGACCCTTAATGTTGAAGCCATGGTCTGTTGATATGGAAATAGACAAGTCAGAAAATGTTCTCTATCCTATGTGGATACAATTACCTGAACTCAAGCTGAATCTCTGAATACTACTAGCATTAGCAAGATCACAAGTGCTATTGGGAATCCTATCACTACTGATAAGCTAACTGCAAATAGACAAAGACTCGCTTATGCAAGAGTATTAGTTGAGGTTAAACTCCCATCTGATCTTCCTGATTGTATAACCATCCAAGGACCTGCTGGCAAAGTTTCTTCTCAAAAGGTTATATATGAGTATAAACCTAGATGGTGCACTAAATGTAAAATGGTTGGGCATGACATTGACTACTGCAGGAAAAACAAATTTGTCCAGAAATGGATACCAAAAGCTACATGTTCAAATACAGCTGATAAGTCAAATGAAGCGAAAATTTGTTACTGAGGTTGTACCTGATCAAAGCATAGAGGCTAATACCATAGCAAGGCCTAATGGAACTGACTCAATTGTCCATTCTCCAAACTTTGGATTTATAAACATGTCTATGAATAGAGATCACTCTCTGAGATCAATAATTGCAAAGAACTCTACAGGAAACCTTGGAAATGTGCACATCACCCAGAGCAACAAGTTCTCTTCTCTAGCATCTCACATGAATGAATTTGACCCCTCCTCTGTTGATAGGGGTGGAAAACAATGAATCTAGCTTTTTGGAATGTTAGAGGATTTAATAAATCCTCTAAACAGCACTTAGTGAAAAGTTTTATTTCGCAATACCATATATCACTAATAGCTCTCCTTGAAACAAAAATTAAATATTCAAAGATGGCTTATATTGCTAATAAAGTGGCAAAAGGATGGAAATGGCTCTCTAATGCTTCTACTAATGGGAAAGGAAGAGTGTGGATTCTTTGGGATTCTAGTACTCTTGACATAACAAGCTTATCTACATCTGATCAATGTCTAACATGTCATGTTAAATCTCTGGATGGAAGGTTAAATTGCTATATTTCATCCATCTATGCCTTCAACACAATGGATAAAAGGATTAGTCTATGGAATGAGCTGACTGCATTCAGTAACCTTGTCTCTATACCTTGGTTACTTATGGGAGATTTCACATCAGATATCTAGAGATGAAAAACTTGGAGGTTCCTCGCCATGCATAATGAAACTAAAGATTTTCAGAGGTGTATTGATATATGTCAACTCACTCAATTGAAGACTACAGGATGGTTTTTTACCTGGACAAATAAGCAAGACCAACCTTCAAGAGTCTGGAGTAAGCTAGATAGGGGATTGGTTAATGAAGAATGGTTACATGCACACACTACAAGCCAAATAGAATTCTTAAATCCCAGTTTTTCTGATCATTCACCAGGACTGGTTACAATTTTGGATGAAGCTTCAAATGGAAAAAAGCCATTCATATTCTTCAAAATGTGGACAAAACATCCAAAATTCCTATCAATTGTTAAGGAGGTATGGCATCAATCAATCCCAGGCTAAAAGAGCTTAATACAAGACATTTTCAAAACATCAGTGAACAGATCAACAGAGCAAAACTTGAACTTGATTGTGTCCAAACTCAGCTTCAGAATGACCTTCTCAATTCAAATCTCATTACTAAAGAGAGAGACTGTCTTAAAGAGTATCACAAACTTCTTGATTTTGAACACTCTTATTATCAGCAGAAAACAAGAATTAACTAGGGATTGCAAGGAGACAAATGTACAACTTTATTCCATTCAGCTATGCAGGCACAAAGGCATCATAACAAGGTCCTAGTCCTATACAATTCAGAAGGAACCAGACTTACAGAACATGAAAGCATTATGGAGGAATTTATCTCCTTCTATAAAGATCTTATGGGCTCTTCTATTCAGGTCTCCCCTCTCAATGAAGCCATAGTCGCTTCAGAAAAGTGGGATGATTGTCATTGATTTGAACTTTACAAACTTCATACCAAACAAATTCAAAGAGAAATATCGCTTTTATTTTAAGGCTTACAATGAAAATCAAAAAGATTACAACTTTTATCCTTGAAACGCAGGATCTCATATATCGATCCTCGCTATGGGTTCTTTGTCTCGGACTTATTGTGTCCGTGGACCATCACAAGAATCCCGATCCGTAGAGACCCTGCTCGAACTACAGATAGGGGCTCGCTTCACGGCGGAAACGGTTACCGAGGATCACACTCACGAAGGAGAGGATCACGAGCGGTGAGATCTACTAGGAGAAATCACAAATTATCCCCGAGATTAAGACGGCTTAATCTAGAGGGTATCTCAGAGTTCGACCTCAATTCTGCCTTTTGATTGAAGATCCGACGCTTGATCGACTTGTGCTCGCCGCTGCTCGTAACCGTGCCGACATCAGAGATCTCAAGAACTCTTCAAGTCCGAGCCTTTGAAAGATCCCAAAAATCCAATCGAAGCCCGCCCAAATCCCCCTGTCCAAGTGCCTCTCGAAGATGACACACCCCCATTTATACAATGGGGTGCCCGCCACCTTCGTGGCTCTCCCACTGGCCGAGCCACCTCTGCCGTGTCCGAGGTGGCTCTACCATGGTGGCCGAGCCACTCCTACCACTTGGCCGAGGCACCCTACCAAACGATGTGGCTCTACCAAAGGGTCGAGCCTCCCCCACTTGGTCGAGGCACTTACTGTTGTCGAGGTGGCTCTACCAAAGTGGCCGAGCCACCTGGCCACTTCGGCTTTGGGGTTTATTGCTGGCGCCGTTTTTGGGCGCTTTCCGGCTGCTTTTGCCGCTTCCTGCTTTGTTCCTCGATTGCCCGCCAGATTGATTCCGAACTAATTTCGGTTCGCTCCGCTCAACGGTCCCAACCATCATCCGCTCTGTCCGGCCGCTTGCGGTTTAGACGCCAGAGCTTGCCGTTTGCTCAAGGTTTCAACCGCTCGACGTCCGTGATTATTCGATGGTCGCCACCGCACTTCGCCACGAATGGTTTCGACCTTGTAAGCATTTTTCAACGCCTACAGATATTCCCTCCAAAGCCGCCTCGCCTCGATTCTGATGAGTCCGATGCTTTGACATGATGGTTCCCGCCTTCGCCTACCGAGGGTCCCAAAAGATAGCTTCAAGTCTTCGATTCTTTCGATCATCCAGCTTCTTGTAGGATTTCTCGATAAGATCACTTGCGTCGCATTTATTGTCCGACCGCTTGTTATCTTGATTCAAGCCGGTGGGTGAGTTTTGTTTGTAACTCGTGGCCTGCTGGTCGCTGTTTGACTAACCATCGACTTTTGACTTCTCCATATGTCGGCTAACCTTTGTTGGCAACACATATGGTCGGTCGAAGTACATGGAATTTCATAACCCTTACTCTGCTAATTCCTTCATCATCACGCGGTTGTTGGTTTAACTAAGCCGAGGATATGATTATCCCATGTCAACATGACTTTCACTCTTCATCGATTATTCCTCTTTGGAGATTATGGTGGGAGGACATTAAGGGTTACCGAAGTTATCCTTAAGAATATGGATTTATTCTCCGTGAACTCCTCTGAAATTTTGGAAATAGTTTATACGTAATCCTAGTGAGTAGGATTGGGCGCACGCCGCTGATCGGCCGATGCATTCGCATGATCGAAGTTATCCCTAAGAATATTTTTGTGAAAATATTCTTCTGAACTTCTCGACAAATTAGGAAACAGCTTATACCGTAATCCTAGTTGGAGTAGGATTACGAACGCTGATCGGCCGATGCAATCCGCACGATCGAAGTTATCCCTAAGAATATTTCTGTGAGAATATTCTTCCTGAACTTCTCAACAAATTAGAAACAGCTTATACCGTAATCCTAGTTGGAGTAGGATTACACGCTGATGATCGGCCGATGCAATCCGCATCGATCGAAGTTATCCCTAAGAATATTTTTGTGAAAATATTCTTCCGAACTCGATAAATTAGGCTTTATACTGTAATCCTAGTTGAGTAGGATTGGGCGACGCTGATCGGCCGATGTATTCGCGATGATCGAAGTTATCCCTAAGAATATTTTTGTGAAAATATTCTTCCGAACTTCGACAAATTAGGAAACAGTTTATACTGTAATCCTAGTTGAGTAGGATTAGTTAACGCTGATTATGCCGGGAATTCGCGAGGTGTTATCCTCGCCAATAAACCTTCGAATCTTTCCCAATATAGCGAGGAATTAGGAGCCAATTAACGGACCGATTTGGCTTCATTTGACATTCAAACAAGATTCCAATTAGGACTCCTAATTAGGGGCTGATTAGAGTCCCAATTAGAATTGATTTGGGCTCCAATTAGAATTCCTACTTCTTGCCAAATAGGACTCCTTATTCAAAGAGGATTGGCCTATGGAGATTGTTATAAATACCCACAAAGCTTCTTTTCTTGTCGACAGGTCGGCCTCCTCGTTTCTCTTGTTTTCATCTCGCTTCGCTGGTTTTTTCTTCCTCGATCAACAAGGTATACGAGTATTTTCTTTTCTGTTCATGCTTGTCGCATCATGAGGGGAAACGACCGTGGGCGGGCGTGAGCGCTAAGCGCGGCGGCGAAGCGCCAGCGGCGGCATACGCTGGAAGCGCCGCATACAGAAGGGCCACGGGCGCCACAATACGCCGGTTCTACCGCCGGCACTGGCCTACGTATTGGCGCCCACATCATACCGCTCATGCATTGGCGCTGGTTATTGGCGCCTGCTCATGGGTTACGCTGGCGCTGATGCCCGCTCGGCCGAGCTACCGGGCAGCTACCGCTCGGTTGGCCATACCGGTCGTCTAAATCGGGTCACGGCGGTAATCGATCGTGGTTGACGAGCCACATTTTGCCTTTGATGCCTTTTGTTGATTTTCGATCCGTGATATCTGACTTTATTTGTCTCTTTGCCTCGATGTCGCTGGAAGATCACGCTGCCTCGAGTCGGCAATCCGCGACGGCGCGGAATGCACGCCTTCTTTCTTTGTGGCGCCAAATATCATATTCGCATATATATGCTTGTATCCCCGCTTCGTTTCTCTTTTGTGAGGCGATTGGGAAGAGCCGAATCCTCCCTTGTGGGGACCGACGCCGATTGTGCACGCTCGCTATGACCCCGCCGTTTCCTTTGTGAGGCGATTGGGAAGAGCCGGATTCTCCTTCGTGGAGGATTGAGGCTTCAAAGATCACCCGCTCGATAGTTTTAACGGAGCGATTTCACACCGTGATTTTCGCCTCAGAACGGAATATATTGCCGCTTGATTATGCGGCTATATTTATCGCTCTCCGTATTTAATAACGGATGAAATCATCATACTCTATAAGGTCGCGACTCGATCTCATGGGTTTCGAAGAGTTCTACGCCTTTATACCGCTTCCTTTTTCAAGATATTCCTCCTAAATGATCTCGTTAACCCTTTGTTCTCTTGTGGTAGGCGGATGCTCCATGACTATTCGCCTATTTCGGCTCCAAATGTCAAGTCTCGATTCTAGGTCATCCGAGAAGACCTTTTCCACCGAGGAAGCGAACCGCAGCGTAGCTTAACACCCGCTAGAAGAAACCCGAAGCCCGAGCCTACTATCATAATTTTCGATGACGAAGTTTGAGGGATCGCTTCCATCATCCGCCCACCGCCCCTTGCACTTTGGCCAAACCAGATTTCCACTCTTCGAGTATAGGGCTGGGTGGAGGCCCCTGTTAATCTTGACGACCACTTCCACGGATTCAACCTATTGCCGAGATTGCCCCGCCAAAAATCGCTGCCTCCGACTCCAGCTCTGGATGGGTCTCCTTCACCGTTGGAGAATGGTTTGAAGCAGCGATCTCTATTATCGAGGGGATGATTAATTTTTATGGTCTTCGCCCATTCATATTGAGTATCTTGGAGGAAATTCACGTGGTTGCGGCCTCGCCTAGTTAATCGCAGAGCAAAGCTCACTAGTCGGGCTAACTCTGCATACCGCGGTGGATGATTTAGCCTTTTTGAATCATGCGATGAGGTGATACGACTCGCCGACGGCTCGATCAAGGCTTCTCGTGAACGCTGCCGCAGAGGAAAATATCGAGCAAGAGATCATATTTTCAACTCATATGAGCGACAACGCCGATTGCCAGAAGATAAACTTGTACCACACCCATGTCGAACGCATTGAATCCGACTCGCTCAAGGGGAGAAGACGCTGAAGGATTTCACGCTGGAGTGCACCAGAGTCCGTGATGTCATCAACGAGAAGCAAGTCCTCGAGGCGACGCGTCGGAACATGCGGCCGCTATTGCCGCCAACTCAAGAGGAACTTGAGAAGGAAGCCAAGGCCGGGTCGAGCGATCCAGAGGAAAATTAGCCGCCGCCAAGGCCGACCTTGCTTCCTTCACATTACCGGATTGCGCCAATGAAGTCCGATGTGTCATGAGACTTTTCTCGTCTTCTTTGTTCACCGTGTCGCACATTTTATTTAGATGTATTATCATAACTTTGCTTGAATCAATTGTCTCGACAATTGTAGCTCCTTCTATATTTGCTTCAAATGAATAAGATTTATTCCTTCATTGCTTATTATGATTTTATTTCGCCTAAATAATTAACCATAATACTTATAGATTTTTGGCAAACCCTCACCATCAACGGTTTGATTAGCCTTTACCAACTACCGCTTGAGTGGCTAGCGCATGGATTATCCGATCCGCTCCACACGCGACGCTTGTGCTAAAAGAAATGACCTTCTAGACTTGTTGCTATGATATTGAATACATAGGCTTCGCACTTTTACCGCAAGAGACCACCCTGCAACGCTGCGGTTACACGAGACTCATCCCTTCTTAGGCTTCGACTAAATACCCCGCATCGAACTCGTGTCTTCTTCAATCGGAGAAAGACTAAACCGCAACGCCAGTGAGGCGCTGGCTTTATCCCTTCTTAGGCTTCGGATAAAATGCCCTGTAATCGAACTCGTGTCTTCTTCAATCGAGAAAGACTAAACCCAAGAACGCTGCAGGCGCTGACTTTAGGGTTATTGGCCAACCCCAGCCCTCAACGGGTTTGATGAGCCTTTACCAACTACCGCTTGGGCTAGCATGTAGATTATCTAAACCGCTCTACACACAACGCTGTGCTAAAAGAATGAAACTCTCTTAGACTTAATGCTACGATGTTGAATGAGGCTTCGCTCTTTGTCACCGAATAGACTACCCGCAACGCTGTAGGCTGGCTTTATCCCTTCTTAGGCTTCGGATAAAATGCCCCGTAATCCAACTCGTGTCTTCTTCAATCGGAGAAAGACTAAACCGCAACGCCAGATAAGGCGCTGGCTTTATCCCTTCTTAGGCTTCGGATAAAATACCCCAAGACTAACCTCGTGTCTTCTTCAATCGGAAAGACTCAAACCGCAACGCTGTGAGCGCTGGCTTTATCCCTTCTTAGGCTTCGATAAAATGCCCCAAGATGAATCTTGGTGTCTTTTGACCGAGAATGATCAAACCGCAACGCTGCGGTGAGGCGCTGGCTTTATCCCTTCTTAGGCTTCGGGATAAAATACCCCTGATCGAACTCGTGTCTTCTTCAATCGAGAAAGACTAAACCGCGACGCTGGTGAGGCGCTGACTTTATCCCTTCTTAGGCTTCGGATAAAATGCCCTTGATCAACTCGTGTCTTCTTCAATCGAAAAGACTAAACCGCAACTGCGGTGAGGCGCTGACTTTAGGGTTATGGCCAACCCCCGTACCTCAACGGGTTTGATGAGCCTTTACCAACTACCGCTGAGTTGGGCTAGCATGTAGATTATCTAAATCCGCTCTACACACAACGCTGTGCTAAAAGAATGAAACTCTCTTAGACTTAATGCTACGATGTTGAATAATGTGAGGCTTCTGCCTTTGTCACGGAATAGACTACCCTGCAACGCTGCGGGTAGGCGCTACTTTATCCCTCTTAGGCTTCGTATAAAATGCCCCGTAATCAACTCGTGTTCTTCAATCGAGAAAGATCAAACCGGCAACGCCAGAGATATGCTGGCTTTATCCCTTCTTAGGCTTCTGGGATAAAATGCCCCGAACTGAACTCGTGTCTTCTTCAACGGAGAAAGATTAAACCGCAACGCTGGTGAGGCGTGGCTTTATCCCTTCTTAGGCTTCGGGATAAAATACCCCAAGACTAACCTGGTGAAGTCTTCTTCAATCGGAGAAAGACTAAACCGCAACGCAGAAGGCTGCTTTATCCCTTCTTAGGCCGATAAAATGCCCCAAGATGAATCTTGGTGTCTTTGACCTGAGAATGACTGAACCGGGATTAAGATTGATTGATTGAGGTAAAGGAAGAATGTGTTCTATTTCACGGATGAGGCTAATGCAGATTCATTACCAGGAATCGAAGACTCAGCGCCTTCTTCGGACAACCCGTCCGAAATCCCTACAAGATACCTTCACGGGCGCTACCTAAGATGAAGATGGAACTAAGAGGATCTCCACTCCAGAACCTAAGAGACTCGTGACCTTCACGACAACCCGGTCCTGAAAATCCCACAAGATACCTTCACCGACGCTACCTAGGATGAAGATGGAACTAAGAGGATCTCCACTGAACCGAGACTCCTGTGACCTTCACGGACAACTGTCCTGAATCCCTACAAGATACCTTCACCGGGCTACCTAGATGAAGATGGAACTAAGAGGGATTCCACCGAGAACCGAAGAGACTCAGTGACCTTCACGGACAACCCGTCTCTGAAAATTCTACAAGATACCTTCCACGGCTACCTAAATTTGAGCTGTGGACTCCAAGAGGGATTCTCCACTGAGAACCGAAAAGACTCGTGTGACCTTCACGGACAACTCGGTCTGAAAATCCCAAGATACCTTCAACATACCTAAGATGAAGATGGAACTAAGAGGATCTCCACCGAGAACCGAGACTCGTGACCTTCAATGGACAACCCGTCCGAAATCCCACAAGATACCTTCAGTCAAGCCACCTAAGATGAAGATGGAACTAAGAGGATTCCACTCGAGAACCGAAGAGACTCCGGTGACCTTCACCGACAACTCCGGTTCGAATCCCTACAAGATACCTTCAATGGCTACCTAGGATGAAGATGGAACTAAGAGGATCTCCACCGAGAACCGAAGAGACTCGTGACCGACCTTCAAATGGGACAACCTCGGTCCGAATCCCTACAAGATACCTTCACCGGCGCTACCTAGGATGAAGATGGAACTAAGAGTGGGATCTCCACTCCGAGAACCGAAGAGACTCGTGACCTTCTTCATTTGGACAACCTCGGTTCAAAATCCCTACAAGATACCTTCACCGGCGCTACCTAGGATGAAGATGGAACTAAGATGATCTCCACCGAGAACCGAAGAGACTCGTGACCTTCGCCGGACAACCTGGTTCCGAAAATCCCTACAGATACCTTCACCGGCCTACCTAAGATGAAGATGGAACTAAGAGGATCTCCACCGGAGAACCGAAGAGACTCGTGACCTTCGCCGGACAACCTCGTCCGAAAATCCCACAAGATACCTTCACCGCTACCTAGATGAAGATGGAACTAAGAGGATCTCCACTCCGAACCGAAGAGACTCAGTGCCTTCACCTGACAACTCCGTCTCGAAAATCCCTACAAGATACCTTCGGCTACTAGATGAAGATGGAACTAAGAGGATCTCCACTGAGAACCGAAGAGACTCGTGTGACCTTCACCGGACAACCCGGGTTCAAAATCCCTGATACCTTCAGCTACCTAGGATGAAGATGGAACTAAGAGGATCTCCACCAGAACCGAAGAGACTGTGTGACCTTCACACAACTGTCTGAAAATCCCTACAAGATACCTTCACTGGGCTACCTAAGATGAAGATGGAACTAAGATGGATCTCCACCGGAGAACCGAAGAGACCCGTGACCTTCACTGACAACCGGTCTCGAATCCCTACAAGATACCTTCAAATTCGCTACCTAAGATGAAGATGGAAGGAACCCTTCCGCTTATCACGAAGGATCTTACGCCGGAGGAAGAATTTTATATTCTATCTCCTCACAAGAAAAGGATTTTTGATTGGGCCTCCTGCCATAGACTGAATCAAGAGGGATTTTGGTAATGTACCGTAATAGACCCACCGCCAAGGAATTTGATCGGTGGGGAAATTGTGATGGAGGATAAATCTAAGGTTATCCTCGCGAAAAGTGGGTGAAACATCCCACGAGGAACTTCCCCGTCGAACGGGTTATCCCAAGATACTATGGGTAGTATTTCTTCGTGAACTTCCCATTTATCTCAAGAATTGCCTACGCCATTTTGGGTAATAGGCGATACGCATCATTGAGTAAAACCGCTTCTATTACAAACGGACTCCCATTTAGGTTCAATTAACTTTTTGGAAGTGAGGATTATCTATTGCCGAAAGCAAATGAGGACCAAATCTCCTTCTAAAGGTTCTTCGTCAACTTTCTTGTTGAAAGCCTTCGACATCCTAGCTCGTAGAACTCAATGCATTGTTGAGCCTGTGCTTCTCATCTAACATCTCAAGCTCTTCGAGACGCTGATGTTGTTCTTCTGGCCGTCATTCTATTGAAAGGGCTTACGCTAAGTGATTCGATCTCAATTTCCAATGGGAGAACTGCCACACCCGTGAGACCGTAGAGTACGGGTCGCTTCAGCTGGCGCAAGGCATCACAGCGACAATTTCCAGAGTGCTTCTCCGAAGTTTATCATCCCGCCTTGTTACTTTTCACAAGCTTCACGTAATTTTGATAATCGCCTTGTTGAATGCTTCGCTAATCCATTTGCCGCGGATTATAAGTCGTTGACGAGACATCTTGTATCTTGAATTTCTCACAAACCCGATGAAGGAATTGCCGATAAATTGGGGACCGTCATGCACGACCGCTTTTGGGACACCGTGGTCGATAGATGACATGGTGTTTGATAAACTTGATGACGTACTGCCTTTACTTCCTTTAGCGATTGCTTCACCACTTGGAGAAGTAGTCAGATCGCTAGAATAAACCGATCTCCTTTAACCGACGGAAAAATGGGACCTACCACGCCCATTCCCCATGTCTCAATGGCCGTGATGTGGCCGAAGGATGTTTCCGCGCCGATGCATATAATTCGCGGAATTTGACACGCCGCGGCATTTCGAAGGCATCGACCGCTCACATAACCATTGTTAATAAAAGTAGCCCATTCTCTTGATTCGATCGTGAGCTTGGGACCAGCCGGGTAACACTACATTCACCTTCGTGCTTCCCTCGGCGACCTTCGGCCCTTTGTTTGAGAGGCATCGAGCAAAAAGACCATCGCACTCGACCATATAACATCCGGGTCTTCGTGTCAGAAGAATCTTGAGCTTTTCACGATTGACATCCTTTGATGTTGAGGCGCATGTGTTGCCACATTAGGGTCGAAGTCCCGCATGTCCTCGTAACTCCGTGCTAATACATCGATATACTTCGATTAGGGCAATCAACTCTTCCTTTTCTTCCGGGAGAGTATTGCCGATGTTTATGAGTTTGATGCTCTTCATCACCCATATTAACCTCGACTACCTCATCCTTAGTGGGGGTTCTCTTTGTTCGAACCTATCCCCAAACGCTCTCTCGAGTTGATGGATCCATGGGTCTTCCCATGTTGGCATATCTTCATCACCCTCAATAGTAGCGTGGATCGATCGGGCCATATTCGACATCAAAGCCTTGAAAGCTTCTCCGAGGCCGGTGTCAATCCAAGTCAAGAGTCGCACGAATGTCCGCTCTCACCGGTGGATTATTATCAATCGCCCACGAGCATTCATCTTCCGAGGAGGATTCAGATCCCAACCCTTCTAAATGCATAGTAGTTATCCTTTCCTCTTGGGACATATGCCGCTTTAGGAGGGGTTCGAGGGCCTCGTCCAAACATAGACCTTCCCTCGGTCAAGTCATACCCCATCTTTTCATGATACCCCAGTTTCGACTATATCCAATGTGGAGGATAGGCCCATTGTCATCTTCACCTTCTTCAAAGAAATGATTCGCTTGAACCGTGATTCCTTTTCCAGAAACCAAGTCTCTTTCACTACTTGATCTTCGCGGATGACAAGTGTTGTCCCAAAGGAGTCCCTGAATCGCTTTTGTGTGAAGTAAGATCGAGCAAGTGTGTGCAACTCGATCATTGTATAACTCTATCACATCATTCAAAGATAAAGGATACTCTAAATCGCCATTTATTGATTCATCGGCAATTTGCCACCATAATGTTCATCCGACGATTCTTCATCGCCAAGATTGATTACAAGGGTACAATGTCATTTAAAACAAAACTCCACTATAACCAAGCCCTGCTGCAGACGCCTTCTTCACCGCCGTCCGCATCTTTGGGCCGATGATTCGCCGACTCATTACCGTAGAGGAGAGAATCGCTGAAATAATTCTCCATCCCCTTAAACGGTTGTTTGTCCACACCACCGCCTTGACTCATTATTCGTGCTCATATTTGAGACACCGATGAAGAGTAGACGGACTATAACGCTATTGGGATCCAAGGTCCACCAACAATAAGTTATAGGAAGTCTCACACAATCACATAGCAGTGTGACTTCGACTTTAAGAGCACTTAATCCGATTTTACCAAGGGCGGACCCACCGGTGTTAAATCCAGATCATTGTGCGCTTGATGCTAGCTTGTCGCGTGAATTCCCGATGATACATGAGGCAGGGCATGATGCTCACAATGAACCCGATCGACTTGGATCCGGTTAACTTCACTAGAGCCAATATACCCGAAGTATAGCGCCTATCGTGCTTGAATTCCTCGCCCGCATATCCTCCTTTGTAAAGGTGATGCAGGAAGTGTTTAGTCGCAAGGTTGCATTGTGGGTCGAATTTTTCCGACCGCCTAATCGGGTGAGGAAGACTTCGAATCGGCGAGGGCTTCTGAAGAGCTTTCTCGCCTTTTGATAAGCGCAGCGAACTCATAGAGAGTGATCCTTGCGGGGATATTGGCTAATTGGGCCATGACATCGCGGTATGGAGAGTTCAAAGTTCCCGCTTATCTCTTCCAATCGGGCGACCGATCGAGACCGCGAGTTGAACTTCATGCGGCCGCTTGTCGTAGCTTTTGGCGCCTACCTGTCAATGCGCTCTCAGGCGAGTGAGGGGATTTGTTGGTACCCCAAACCGAGCGCCTTGGCATTAGGGTCGGGACTTCCGTACTTGTACTTGTACTGTCCACTTCGTGGCGTGGCTTGTGTTCCTTCTACACCGAATGTTACCACTGCTCATCGCCTCCTCCGAATTGCGGAAGTAGCATGGCATGCCTTTCCTTCGCTGCTTTTCTTCAAGAAGAGGCTACCCATTGCTCATCTTCCAAGAGTTCGGTGGACCTCACAAGACTTCGCCATTCGGGTCAGATAATGATACAAGTCCTTTCGCGCTGTTTGTGGGTCGCCATTCACCGCTCTTCATCGCAACTTTGACCACCGGGTTCAGTTCAAACCATGTCAATGGCACCGACCAAACTTATGGATACCGCGATTCGCCCGACCTTTCTTTGACGGCCATAGTAATGACCCTACATCAATTAAAGCCCGGATTTTGTCCTAGGTCAAAAGATTTAGTGGGGTGATGAACGCCTCTATGGTATGCACGATCTTGGGTCATTCGTGTTCATCGCCTCCTCTTGATTTCGAATCGGAGGAGCTTGATCTTGTTATTTTCCACAAGATATTTGAAGAGACCGGAATCTCGCCGCCCCTAAAGGAATAGGACTTCGAATCTTCTTTGCCTTTCTTTTTGTGGCCCAGGTTAACGTTGATCAGGCTCGTTGCGCGCTCGCTGCCGCTGGCTGCCGCCGCCGTTGGTTGAGTTGAACGCTTGGTTCGCGAACCGCCGCCTTGGCTTGTTTCTTTCCCTTTGCCGTGGGACAAAGTTACGCCGAGCTTCCGCCTACCGACTCTCTCGCTTTTTCCTTTTGAGGAATCTCGCTTGCTCCACGAACCTTCAAGTCCTTCCACGCTATCGATGGTGCTGTACCCATTGCTTCAAGCACATCTATTGATAAGTTGCCGTGGCAGTTTGGAGGATGAACCTCTTATTGATCCCTAGTCATTGCCTTGTTCAAATCGCTTAACAAAGATGTCCACGGCTCCGCTTTTCTCGCTTCGCCGAAAGTCCCGACGATACCTGTATCGCCATCAAAGAAATTGGTAAGGAAGTTAGACTCCATGTCGCCCCAAATTGTGAATGCTCCCCGCTTGAGACGCGGCATTCATTCGGCAACCTAACGGCGGTGCTAACGAATGACCGAACCATCAAGGGTTCGCCGTAAATAACTCCAGGTGTGACTTGAAATAAATCAAGTGTCTATCGGGGAACCCTTCCCACAAATGGTGTGAAGTTTATTAAGTTAAATCTCGACGGTTGATTGACCCTCCCGGGCAAGGAATACCGTTTTACTTTCTTGAGCGTAAATCAATGAATTGATTTTGCTCTCCAAGTCTTTGATCTTCTCGCTTCATGAGCAATGCAGCCGCCGCGTGGTTCGTGAGGGTTATCATCTTCTGTGCTTCCTCCCGATCCGAAGTCGCTATCATCTTGATCAACGCCAATGTTTTGACTTGATTCCCCGATGCTTCTAAAGCTTGGATCCGCTGGTCATGCATTTTCTCATCGCCCGCATGGCCAACTCCATTTCTAATTTGAAGTTTTCCCGTTGTTTATTCAACGCCGCCTAGCATTTTGGCCACTTGATTCGATCGATTCAGTAGGGGCTCCCTTCGCTAGATACAAGATGATCGATGCGATTGCGGAGCCAATATCTCGACGCATCATCCTCCGCGGGTAACCCTTCTCGCTTATCAGATTCGACCGCCGGATAGTCCCGACCGCGAAACGAAGTTAGCCGCTATGGCGCTGGAATAGCCCGTGACGATGATTCTTTGTCGGGTCATATTATTAGTGACCTTCGCAACTCACCCTCTCTGAGATCATCCTTTGCGGAATCGCCTTGTCCTAGGTCTCGGTGATCTCCGTGGTGAGTCTCGGAAGACTGACACCCTTTTCGAGCTTGATGGTAATTGCACTCCGAGCATCGCCTTGATGAGCTCGAGCACAAGCATGATCGTCAATTTGGGGAATCCTTCGAGATTTTCTCGCACTCTTGCACGGTAGTACCATCTATGTGTGTATCGGCAACCCGGCCAGATGTCGGCGTGATCTCTCGTATAACGCCCTCATCGCCGATGAAAACGCCTCCTTCCGAGGACGGTCAATCCATCGAAGCTTCCGAAAGTGATTCGCTAGACTTCCGCCGATGGGCGCTGAAGTCTCGGAGACTTCTGGACTTCGATTTTCAACCGATAGGAGAGGCCGCAGGAATCTTTTGTCTTTGCTGAACGGGTGCGACCTCCTGCATGAGGAGTGACCCGGATTCTCTCGAGGACCGACGCATCCTTGATAGTCGGTTTGGTGGTGGTGACGGACAGCTTCACCATCGATTCTCGATGCGCACGCTTTGTCTTTGAGGCCGCCGCCTTGGACCTTGGCGCTGGATTTATAACGCCGTATCCTTCGGCTTGCCAGACGGGAGTGTGGATAACCGAGGTTGGGGCACCATTAGACTTGGGCCTCCAAACCCGGGCGTACTTTGGTGGCTTCTTTGCCACTTCCTTCTTTAACTCACGGTTCGCACCAAAGCTCGCGGCTTGCGCAAGCGAGTGCGGCGCCTCGGATGCGCCTCGAAGTGGAGCGGTTCCGCTTGACACGGACCCACTCGTCGGTTGGCGGCTTGGATAGACCGTCGATCACTTGAAGCCTCTGCGTGAGTTTGGATCTTAGATCCGCCAGAAGGACCCCATCCATGGATTGCATGGCCTTGGCAAGTTTTTGCGCCATGCTTTGTCGCCGCCTTTGGCGAAGCTCGCTGAGAGTGCCGGGCGATCGCCGCTGCTCATCTCGCACCATCCGACTTCGGCGCCGGGGATTTCGCCACGGCAGCGGTTGGACTCGCCATCACGGGGCTCTACATCGGAGGCCCATCGGGTTCTCCTTGCGGCGGAGACCTTCTTGGGCGGCGGGGAGCTGGATCTGGAGGAGGGTGAGGATAGGTACTCCTCGAACTTCTCCCCGGTCGAACTCGAACTCGACCTCTTCTTCCACCGATAGGAACTGGCTGTTGCGCATCGACTCCTCCGATTCGAGGCCGTGGCTCCCCAATCGCCCCTTGTTCGCAGTAAAAGTGGGATGATTGTCATTGATTTGAACTTGCTTACAAACTTGATTCGCTGAAACAAATTCAAAGAGAAATATCGCCTTTTATTTTAAGGCTTACAATGAAAATCAAAAAGATTATAACTTTTATCCTTGTGAACAAACACGAGGATCTCTCATATCGGACCGCTATGGGTTCTTTGCTCCGCGGGACTTATTGTGTCCGTGGACCACCGCAATCCGATCCGTAGAGACCCGTTCCGAACTACAGATGGGGCTCGCTTCAAGGAAACGAACCGAGGGATCACACTCACGAAGGAGAGGATCACGAGCGGTGAGATCTACTAGGAGAAATCATGCCGCTATCCCCGAGATTAAGACGCTTAATCTAGAGGGTATCTCAGAAGTTCGACGAATTCGCTACCTTTTGATTGAAGATCCGACGCTGGATCGACTTGTTCGCCGCTGCTCGAATCATGCCGACATTCGTAGATCTCGAAGAACTCTTCGAAGTCCGAGCCTTTGAAAGATCCCAAAATCAATCGGAAGCCAGCTCCAAAAATCCCCTTCGACGCGCTCTCGAAGATGACACCCCTATTTATACAATGGAAGGGGGTGCCCACCTTGGTGGCTCTACCACTGCCGAGCCACTGCTGTTGTCGAGGTGCCCACCATGGCAGTCGACCACCTCTACCATTGAAGACCCCCTACTGTCAAGTGGTGGCTCTACCAAAGTGGCCGAGCCACCTTGGCCACTTTGGCCGAGGTTTACAAGGCCGCTTCGCGGCCTGGCCGCTTTATTGCCTCGGAGATTTTGTCTCTCGGACTTGGGTTCCGTCGTATTTGATTCCGAACTAACTGGTTCGTTCGGCTCAACGGTCCCGAACTGATCATCCGTTCCGTCCGGCTAAGCCGCGGCTTGTGACGCTTTGTGAGTTTGCCGCGGGTTCGCTCAACCGCTCGACGTCCAGATCATTCGATGGTCGCCACCGACTCGCCACGAAGTTGGTTTCGGGACCTTGTGAGCATTTTTCAACGCTACAATAGCAAAAAGTGGTCCCTGTTTGACCTATGAATCTAGGAATCTGGATAAAGTTGTGTCCATTGAGGAGGTGAAAACTGCAGTTTTCTCCATGGCCGATGATAGTGTACCTGGTCCTGATGGCTTCAGTGCATCATTTTATAAGCAGGCGTGGCCAATCATAAAGGATGAAAATTTTCAAGCTGTGGAACAATTTTTCTACTCTGGCAAGCTTCTTGGTATGACAAACTCTACCTTTCTCACTTTAATTCCTAAAATCAATTTCCTAAATTTGCATCTGATTTTAGACCAATTGCATGTTGCAATTTCATATACAAAATCATTTCAATAGTCCTCACAGCTAGAATTCAGCTTGTTATAGGAACTATTATAAATGATGCTCAAAGTGCTTTTGTTAAGGGGAGATTAATCTCAAATAACATATTGTTGGCTCATGAGCTAATCAAGCACTATGGAAGGAAGAATATATCTCCAAGATGTGTCCTCAACATTGACATTAGAAAAGTATTTGATACTATAAGCTGGGACTTCATTAAATCAATGCTTATATGTCTGGGGTTTCCTACAAAAATGACAAGCTGGATATTAGCTTGCATTACTACGCCAACATATTCCATCTCTGTTAATGGCTCTCTACATGGATACTTTAAGGGGGAAAGAGGTCTTAGGCAAGGGGATCCCCTATCCCCATTCCTTTTTGTCATTGGCATGGAGTATTTATCTAGGAAACTGAGTCTACTAATAATATGATTCCAACTTCAAGCATCATCCAAAATGTGCTTCACTCAATATCACTCACCTTACATTTGCTGATGACTTGTTGCTGTTTAGTAAAGGAAATATGCACTCAATCAGATTACTACACTAATGCATAAAAGATTTCAGTTCAGTATCAGGGTTGAACCTAAATCCTGATAAATCAGCCATATTTTTGGGGGGGATTGATGAAATATCAAGGAATGTCATATGTTCAGAATTGGGAATACCTGAAGGAACTCTACCAATCACATATCTAGGTGTTCCACTCACAAACAAAATATTGTCATATGTAGACTGCATCTCTCATTACTAACGTAGCAAACCAGTTTCAGAGATGGACAAAACATAGGAATCTCTCCTATGCTGGCAAGATACAGTTAATAAAGAGTATTATAATTGGTATTCAAACCTACTGGGCTACAAATTATATCCTTCCAAAAAGCGTTCTTGAAAAAATTGATGAACTTTCAAAGACGTTTCTATGGGGAAATGCAGGGGATAAGAGGAAAATTACTCTGGTTGCTTGGAATCAAATATGTACAGATCATAGGGATGGTGGACTAGGCATCTATTCTTTTGTTCTATGGAACTATGTTGCTGCTATCAAAACTCTATGGTCAATCCATGAGAAAAAAGATCTTCTATGGATCAGATGGATTCATGGGACTTATCTAAGAAATAGAAATATATGGAATGTTGAAAAGAAAAAAGGAGACTCATGGATTTGGAAACAATTCCTTAAAGTTAGGGATTATGCATTAGCTCATTTTGGTGGAATGCAGAGCCTAATGGACATTGTTCGTGCATGTTGTGCACAAGGGTAAATCAGGATTTCAAAATTATATCTTACACTATCTCCTCCCAACCCTATTATTAATTGGTCCAATACTATATGGGGTTCCTTGAATCATCCAAAGCACTCAGTTTCGCTTTGGCTTATTTTTAAAGGTCGGCTACTCACCCAGGACAGATTATGCAGGATGGGCTTGCTATCCGCAAACTCTTGTACACTCTGTTCGGCTGCCACTCAAGAGAGTCATCAGCATCTCCTATTTGAATGCCGTTTCTCAATGACAATTTGGAACAAAGTGATGGAATGGCTGGAGTTCCGAAAGAAATTCAATGAGTGGAGACATATCATCAACTGGTTCACTAACTGTTTGAGAGGCAAGGGATATATGCAACAGCTCAAAAGAGCAGGTCTCTCGGCTACAGTTTATCACATTTGGCAAGAAAGGAATCAACATATTTTTGAGAAGAAGAATCGCACAACAGATCAAGTTTTTAAAGCTATCAAGATTGCAATCCTCACTATTGTGCTCAACAAGAAAATTCCTACCGAATATGAGCAGTGGGTTCTAAGTCTGTAAATTCCTGTTAAATACTATCATCTACCTTAAGCTTTTGAGCTCCTTTTATCTTTGTAATCTCAATTATGAGACTTTGATGTAAAGAAACTGTTTACATGATTAATGAATAAAATTTTTCATTGATCAAAAAAAAAACATGACCCCGCAAGTTGAACGTCCTTTTTTATAGGCTAAAACCTGGACTCATGCAGCGGTGTCAATTTTTAGAAAATCAGCTTAAAATTCGTGGCCGGTGGGATTTGAACCTGGGTTACCCTGATACCATCTGAAAGTTAGTCACTCTAACCATTACACAAAAACTCCGAAGTTATGGTAAGGATCGATGATTATATTTTTATATTAATTCTAACAGTAATTATGGAGATACATATTAATTGTGTGTGATTGACCAAGCTAGTATGCCGAAAGACAAAATAATATAATTCTGAGTTGCTAATAATTCCAACAATAGACAGTTTGCCTTAACATATAACCATTGGATATTGTGAGTCCTAATAGATAACGATGATTATTTTCTAGTAACCCCTTGCAAATTTATATTTGACATTACTTCTGAAATTATATGGATATTCTTCTATGTTGCTGAGACTGATATATAAGATATAAAAGGAAAGGCATTTTACCTCCGCTTAAATTGTATCCATGAAGCCGAAGGAGACGAAACCCGAGGGCAGTCAGATTTGCATCTGTGAGTCCATATTTCTCATCCCATTGCCTGCATTTAAACAATTAGTAACATATGAATTCATGGTGTTGCTTTCCTCTGATTTTGAGACAATGTATGCAAAGGCAATAACTGATACTTTTTGGGAGAAATAGGATCGTATGGAGCTTGGCCGATCCAAGAAAAAGGAGCAACTTTCAACCAGATTCTAACATGCAATTTCAACGGACTATATCTTTCGATTCGCTCCCACTACAACACAATTGGCTTATAACAACGTTTAAAAACACATGTAGCAACATTTTTGAAACGTTGCTGTATTAGAATCCAACGTTTGTGGAAACACTGGGGCCGCATGTGTGGTTGGCAGATGCCAAAGTTTTTTTGCAAACATTGGCAAGTGCCAACATTTTGCCACAAATGTCGGCACCATCCTACTGTTTGCATAAAATATTAGCAACATTTATGCAAAACATTGGCACCAGATGCCAAGGTTTGAACAAAAAATGGTGGATGTAGTTGGCAACATTTGCATTACAATCCACAACAATGACTTCATTAAAAACCTTGTTAATGATTGATGAAAATAGAGCTTTTGGTTAAGATCGCAAACTGTATGTTGAGACTGCTCGATCAAATACACCGATTTAAAAAGGAGATTGTTAGGACATAGTCTGTACAATAGCACTTATTTGAGTAATAACAAACTCTCATTTGGTACTAACATTTGTTTGAGATGATATAGTATAAGCGAATACAAGTATAAAAGGTGTACGAGGCGAAATAACACAAAAATCAATACAAACACTAATTTTAGCCATCGAACCATCGATGGGTGTCAGGAACCCATCGATGGGCAAGAGGTTATCAATGGTCTACAGGAACAAATTGCAGATTTTTAGAAATAGGATTTCAACTTATCGATGGATTATAGGAATCCATAGAAATTCTAGGGTTTGTTTGAAGAAGATTGAATTGGAAGTTTGAACCCCCAGAGCCCAATGAACTCTTTCTCGTCGCTCCCATCATCTTCGGATCATCTAAGCGAGGAGAGTTGCCCTTGATTTTATAATCTTCACTGTTCTTCATCAAGCTTCACTTTGATTCATCGAATGACGGTTTGTTAATCAATAAGGGATGTAAGATCTTTCTTATTTTCTGTGCTTAAATTGTGTTTGGCGGTTTATTTCATATTTGTTTTTGTGGCGTACTCAAGCCAGTGTTAATTGAGGGTTGGTATTGGCTAGTGCTAGGTGTTACTCATCGTGGAGAGCTATGTTAGATGACTAGTTTTGGGTAGATTTCAGAGTGCGATTTTTATAAGCCTACTGAATCGCATTGTAATTCAGGAGAACTCTTAGCATAGTGAGGAAGTCCCTTGGAAGAGTGGATGTGGGGTTCTTATCCGAATCACTATAAAATCTTGTGTCCTTGGCTGATTATTTTTCACTTTTATTTTATCTATTCCGCTGTTTATTATGTATTTTCTAGCAAAAAATGATAGCAACCCTATTCACCCCTCCCACCCCCTCTAGACTTGCATCTTAGATCCAACAAGTGGTATCAGAGCCTTGTTGCCCATCATTTGGATTCACAACCTAGATAGAGATGTCTAGTTTGACCGTCGCAATGACTTTTTCTGAGAGACACGTTGTGAACCGACCCTCACTTTTTGATGGGACAAACTACGCCTATTAGAAAGCACATATAAGAGTCTTTTTGTTGTCCATCGATTATTATGTTTGAAGTAGTGTAGAGAATGTTATAGTGAACCTACTACTGTTATAGGAGTCCTACCTTAGTTACTCCTAGAGATAAGTGGACCGCTCAGGATAAAAAAAACTTACTCCTAGAGATAAGTGGACCGCTCAGGATAAAAAAAACTTACTCTTTAAATGCAAAAGCTGTGAATGCTATTTATTGTTCTTTAACGACTAAAGAATTTAATCGTGTTTCAAATTATTCTACTGTATAGGAAATCTAAAAAATATTGGAAGTTACACATGAGGGAACTTATACGTGAAAGAGGTGAAACTTACAATGATTGTTAGTAAGTATGAAAATATCAGGATGAAAGCCTCGAAGAGTATTCAGGATATGCTCACCTAGTTCACGAACATTGTAAATAAATTAAAAACTTTGGGATAAGAGTATGACAACAAAGAGCTTTGTAGAAAAATTCTTCGCTCTCTTTCTGGGGATTGGGGACTAAAGGTAACGGCTATAGAAGAATTGCTATTTTTTTTCCAATTTAACTCTTGAAGATCTTGTAAGTAATCTTCTCATATATAAAGTTCGATTAAAGAGAGAGAAGATGCTTCTGAAGATGATTCAAAGAAGAAGTCGCTAGCCTTGAAGGCCAAGAAGGAGAAATCCTGATCTAAGAAGAAGAAAGAAGCTTGAATTCTAAAGATGAAGATAGTCAAGCTAGATTCATTGTGAAAGGATTCAAATCTTTTCTCAAAACAAAGAATGTACAAAAATACCTTCAAAATAGAAGAAATTAATTTAAAAAGAAAGTAAATAAATTATTCATCTAGGGTGTCCAAACTAAACACATGCATTATCATTGCATAAAACCAGGTCATTACAAAAATAAGTGCCCATTGAACAAGAAAGAAAAGAAGATGGAGGGAAAAAGTTTGAAAGTGACAAGCTGGAACATGATGAGATGAAGAATCAGAAGTTGAATCAAGTGAGGATGAGAAGATGGCAAATCTATGTCTTATAGGAAGAAACAACACAACTACAGATTTAGAAAAAGATGAACCATACGACTCTGAAAGTGAGAATTTAGAGCTATATCCTCCATATGATGAGTTATATTCCAAGTATAAAGAAATGCTTAATCAACTTGAGAAAATTACTAAAAAATATGAGGTGACAAAAAGAGTGAATGCAAATTTGAAAAAGAAGAGAAACCTTTATGTGAGAAAATTAAAATTTTTCTTCAAACTTGGATTCACATATAATTCACCTTGTGACATCAGCACAATTGAATGCACACAATGTTCTGATTTTAAAAATCAAATTTCATCTTTATCAAAGCAACGAGATGATAAAATATTGAAAATAAAAAACTAGTTGCTAAGGTAAATGATTTGTTGTGTGAATTATTTTCTGAACAAATAAAGTTTGAAACTAAGTGCACAACTATTGTTTCTAAGAATGAACTGAAGTCCAAAAATATTAATTTGGAAAAGGCCGTGAATTGTTTTTTCATTGGGTTCTAAAGGTTTAAACATGGTTCTTTCCAATCACCAATTTGCAAAAGCTAAAACTTGACTTTGTTATTTATACTCAGGAAAGCATAAAACGTTTCAACCTTCATTTATAAAAGGAAACAATTTAAATTGCTTTGCACCCATATCTGATGCTTCTTCTACTATGTGGTAGAATGAGTCATGTTTCTATGAGTTGTCGCATACAATATAGAGCTAAAATAATTAAGCGAATTTACCAAAAGGTACAATTTCTAACCAACGTGAACCTATGTGGATACCTAGGTCACACTTATCTATTTTTCTATAGGACTGCAGGAAGACCGAGAATTGAGGTAACACGCAGGAGTTGCTCAAAGGAATTCTAGATCAATAATCCAATCCTTGATCTAAGAGAAAATATAGAGATGCAGGTTTGACATAATAATTTTTTTATTATCTCCTTATTTGGGTAAGTTCTTATCCCCGGTATTCTCTCTATACCTAGCTGTATCATGTTTTTTCTTTTATATTTATTCTTCTTTTTATTTTTTTCTATCTTTTCTTTTTATTTAAATTTTTTGTGGTAACCATCGACGGTCAAACCCTGATCATTAATAGTTAACCATCAATTAGCAAGGGTAAAAAGGGGGAAGTTTTCTATTTTTTATGTTTTACTATTTCCTCTCTCAAATCTTTCAACCTCTTTGTGATTTTTTGTGTTTTTGTTGTGATCTAACGTTTGTGAGGAGATAATCTTGTTTTTGTGATCTAAACCCATTTGAATCATCACCAAGGTAAAATTCAAAATTCTAATCTCATTTTTTGATCAATTTCTAGGGTTTTATATATTTTTGGAGTGAATCTTGATGTGTATGGATGGTATATGGTTGGAATAAGTCAATGGAACAAGTATTATTGAGAATTGTATGTTGATTTGAGTGACTTAGTGCTTGAAATTGTCGATTTTATTCTGGACCTATCGATGGTCAAAGAACCACATGGATGGTGTCTACTAACCATCGATGGTTCACAGGAACCCATTGACGGTCAGCAGACTGAAACTATAAATTTTGACTCTTTTTATATTTTCTTCAATTCTTTTTTATTCTAATCCATATATATATGTAGCTCTGCATAAATCATGATTATTTACTTTTGTAGAGAATATCTTCATACAAAAAACCCGTGGAGGTCAATTTTCATTGAGAGAGATCTAAGAAAAGTATGAGAAGCTTCTCTTTGTTTTTGAGGAGGAAGTTGATACCCGTAACTTGGAGGAATATTCCAACATCGTGGAACTCCTTGGTAGAGTTGGACTGAGCCCTATGAAAAAGAAAGGGGGCAAGAGAGCTAATATCACACTCGTGCAGGAGTTCTATATTTATTATGTTAAGGAGCATGGGTTCAATGTCGCTATCACAAAAGTGAGAGGGAAGGAGATCAAGCTGAGTGTTGTATACATCCAAAAGGTCCTCAATATTCTAGACCCACCTAGCTATTACCAAGATATTTTTAATTACTATACCGATATTGTAGTGGGTTTTGAGGACTATAATCAGATGGTGGAGTTTCTATGTGAGAAGGTACATTTCGGAGTCTTCAACTCGAGGTATCTGAAACACAGTATATACTTCTCAATCTCTTCCTCAAGTTTAACTAATACTCGGTCAGCCTACACTACATTGAGTGTTCAAGATGTTATATTGTTATATTAGCTTGCTAGTGGTAAATCTGTTGATCCCGCTTAAGTCATATTTGTTTGGATGGCTGTGGTTACTGCTGCTACTCGGGAGGTTGTTTAGAAGAAGTCTAAATAAAAGACTTAGCTGGTGTATCCATTCCTTATCACTCAGATTTGCTAAGACCAGCGAATCCTCTTTCACTCTACTAATCAATTTAAGAAGGGGAGAGTTGCACTTTCGTTCGAGACTGCTAGGAAGAGCTTAGCTACAAGGAAGGGTGAGTTGGACTAAGCCTTACGATAACGAAAGGGGGCAAGAGAGCTAATATCACACTCGTGCAGGAGTTCTATATTTATTATGTTAAGGAGCATGGGTTCAATGTCGCTATCACAAAAGTGAGAGGGAAGGAGATCAAGCTGAGTGTTGTATACATCCAAAAGGTCCTCAATATTCTAGACCCACCTAGCTATTACCAAGATATTTTTAATTACTATACCGATATTGTAGTGGGTTTTGAGGACTATAATCAGATGGTGGAGTTTCTATGTGAGAAGGTACATTTCGGAGTCTTCAACTCAGGGTATCTGAAACCTGAGTATATACTTCTCAATCTCTTCCTCAAGTTTAACTAATACTCCAGTGCAGCCTACACTACATTGAGTGTTCAAGATGTTATATTGTTATATTAGCTTGCTAGTGGTAAATCTTTTGATCCCGCTTAAGTCATATTTGTTTGGATGGCTGTGGTTACTGCTGCTACTCGGGAGGTTGTTTAGAAGAAGTCTAAATAAAAGACTTAGCTGGTGTATCCATTCCTTATCACTCAGATTTGCTAAGACCAGCGAATCCTCTTTCACTCTACTGATCAATTTAAGAAGGGGAGAGTTGCACTTTCGTTCGAGACTGCTAGGAAGAGCTTAGCTACAAGGAAGGGTGAGTTGGACTAAGCCTTACGATAACGAAAGGGGGCAAGAGAGCTAATATCACACTCGTGCAGGAGTTCTATATGAATTATGTTAAGGAGCACGAGTTCAATGTCGCTATCACAAAAGTGAGAGGGAAGGAGATCAAGCTGAGTGTTGTATACATCCAAAAGGTCCTCAATATTCTAGACCCACCTAGCTATTACCAAGATATATTTAATTACTATATCGATATTGTAGTGGGTTTTGAGGACTATAATCAGATGGTGGAGTTTCTATGTGAGAAGGTACATTTCGGAGTCTTCACCTCAGGGTACCTGAAACCTGAGTATATACTTCTCAATCTCTTCCTCAAGTTTAACTAATACTCCAGTGCAGCCTACACTACATTGAGTGTTCAAGATGTTATATTGTTATATTAGCTTGCTAGTGGTAAATCTTTTGATCCTGCTTAAGTCATATTTGTTTGGATGGCTGTGGTTACTGCTGCTACTCGGGAGGTTGTTTAGAAGTCTAAATAAAAGACTTAGCTGGTGTATCCATTCCTTATCACTCAGATTTGCTAAGACCAGCGAATCCTCTTTCACTCTACTAATCAATTTAAGAAGGAGAGAGTTGCACTTTCGATCGAGACTGCTAGGAAGAGCTTAGCTACAAGGAAGGGTGAGTTGGACTGAGCCTTATGATAAAGAAAGGGGGCAAGAGAGCTAATATCACACTCGTGCAGGAGTTCTATATGAATTATGTTAAGGAGCATGAGTTCAATGTCGCTATCACAAAAGTGAGAGGGAAGGAGATCAAGCTGAGTGTTGTATACATCCAAAAGGTCCTCAATATTCTAGACCCACCTAGCTATTACCAAGATATTTTTAATTACTATATCGATATTGTAGTGGGTTTTAAGGACTATAATCAGATGGTGGAGTTTCTATGTGAGAAGGTACATTTCGGAGTCTTCAACTTAGGGTACCTGAAACCTGAGTATATACTTCTCAATCTCTTCCTCAAGTTTAACTAATACTCCAGTGTAGCCTACACTACATTGAGTGTTCAAGATGTTATATTGTTATATTGGCTTGCTAGTGGTAAATCTTTTGATCCCGCTTAAGTCATATTTGTTTGGATGGCTGTGGTTACTGCTGCTACTCAAGAAGTTGTTGAGAAGAAGTCTAAATAAAAGACTTAGCTGGTGTATCCATTTCTTATCACTCAGATTTGCTAAGACCAGCGAATCCTCTTTCACTCTACTGATCAATTTAAGAAGTGGAGAGTTACACTTTCGATCAAGACTGCTAGGAAGAGCTTAGCTACAAGGGTGAGTCTACTGCTGGGCAATCATCTGGATCCCTACTCGGTGGACTCTGCAATCACTGGGAGAGAGTATGGCGCAGATGAGGATGGAGATGACATCGCAGCATACCTACTATGATGCGTGGCTGCAGTACATTATGGGAGCTCTTCGTCGATCTGATTCATCTCTAAGTAGACCGCCGGTATTGTGACTACTTCATTGGATCAGCTCATCTTGCTAGAGCTTTGTATCCTCATGGTGCTGATGGAGGGGGAGATCATGACGAGGACATGCAGGAGATGATGCTAAGGACTGAGTAGATGAGAGTTTGGTTACTAAAGGTCAATTTCTTTTTCTTCTATTTTAGATTTTCTTTTTATTTTGGATATGTATATTCTTTTGGTGATGCTTGAGATACATGGTATGTACTAACTCTTTATCTGCACTCTGGTTGTTAGATAATTAGCTTAATTTCATATATTTGTATGCTCACCTTTTCCTATTGTATGTACATACTTTGGATTTTTATTTTTATCTTGATTTTTCTTTTTTCCTTTTCATTTTTCTATTATTAAAAATAAAACAAAAATTCACTTTCTTTCTTTTTTTTAAAAAAAACTTTGGACATTCCTATGTATATGCTTTTACAAGATTGATTCAGATGATATTATTTCTTGGTATATAGGCTTGATTATATCACAGGTTCACCTATAGTTTTCAAATCTATATATATTTTTGCACACAATGATAAAAATATGATTACTTGACACATTATTTCACGGGATATTTCATGTTATATTTTCACACACCTAATTTTATACTTATCATGTTTGGTAATGTGAAATGGTGGTAAAGAGTTTTTATATTCTGTGTATAAGATATCTTTAGAATATATCAAGAGTTTTTAGCTTGTTTTTCACTTGAATAATGCACACATTTATTCTTTATATTACAAATGTGCATTTATGCTAAAAATATATCAAACAAAAGAGTGTATTTGTTAAAAGATGATGAAGATCCACACTCATCAAATCCACGAAAATTGAGTGTATTCATTAAAAGATGGTCAAAGACCTATACTCGTAGATTATGTTTGTGCAAATCTCAAAGGGTAGCTATCCTATATTGAATATTTTTATATTTAGAGATGGTGTGAATCGCCTACCAATTATACTATCGTTCTTCTTCTTAAATCCTATACGGTTGAGGTGATAGAGTGACACTTTGGTCCTTAGTTTCTAAGGTTGAGATAGTTCAAGTCTTATTATTACTCAATATTCTCTTTGATATGTCCGAATTTGCCTAATGAACTAGTATAATTCTTTTTACTATTTATTTACATACTTTATAATGATACTTAATTCTTTTGTATATAATTTTCGATATGATTTCTCTCATATTCAACTATTTTGTCATTAGATTTTAATCTCTTGTGCTATTTTTATATAAATTTTTGTGTGAACCGGTGTGTATTTCTCTTTCTTACAGTTTTGGATGATTTTTATCGAATTTCTCAAGTATGAAGTGTAGCCATTGGTGTGATTCCAACTTTGCTCATAACAAAGGGGAGAATTTTGGTATAAAATTTGAAAATTTTGATGATATTTGTTTGAGTGGAGTTTTGGTTAAGTGGTTTTATGTTTTTTATTTTTTCAAAATTTTGAAAACACTCGATGCATTATTTTAGGGAAAGTTTTACAATACCTTTACATGCTTACACTTTTCATGAATGCATGAATGACATGGGAGCTTTGCATATCATTTATCTTTGCATGAAAGTGTAAATGTGTTTAAAATACTATTTATATATCTCAAATATATATATATATATATATTCGGTATTTTAAATTTTAAGTTTGTTATTATTAAAGAGGGAGATTGTTAGGATGCGGTCAGTACAATAGCTCTTGTTTGAGAAAAATAAACTCTCATTTGGTACTAATATTTTTTAAATGATATAGTACAGGTGAATATAGGTAAAAGACGGTAATGAGGTGAAATGACATGAAAATCGGCACAAATATTGATTTCGTGATTAAACCATTGATGGGTGTTAGGAATCCATCGATGGGCAAGAGGTCATCGATGGCCTATAGGAACAAATTGTAGATTTCGAAATAGGATTTCAACTCATCAAATAGATTATAGGAATCCATCGATGGGCAAGAGGTCATCGATGGCCTATAGGAACAAATTGTAGATTTCGAAATAGGATTTCAACTCATCAATAGATTATAGGAATCCATCGATGGGCAAGAGGTCATCGATGGCCTATAGGAACAAATTGTAGATTTCGAAATAGGATTTCAACTCATCAATAGATTATAGGAATCCATCGATGGGCAAGAGGTCATCGATGGCCTATAGGAACAAATTGTAGATTTCGAAATAGGATTTCAACTCATCAATAGATTATAGGAATCCATCGATGGGCAAGAGGTCATCGATGGCCTATAGGAACAAATTGTAGATTTCGAAATAGGATTTCAACTCATCAATAGATTATAGGAATCCATCGATGGGCAAGAGGTCATCGATGGCCTATAGGAACAAATTGTAGATTTCGAAATAGGATTTCAACTCATCAATAGATTATAGGAATCCATCGATGGGCAAGAGGTCATCGATGGCCTATAGGAACAAATTGTAGATTTCGAAATAGGATTTCAACTCATCAATAGATTATAGGAATCCATCGATGGGCAAGAGGTCATCGATGGCCTATAGGAACAAATTGTAGATTTCGAAATAGGATTTCAACTCATCAATAGATTATAGGAATCCATCGATGGGCAAGAGGTCATCGATGGCCTATAGGAACAAATTGTAGATTTCGAAATAGGATTTCAACTCATCAATAGATTATAGGAATCCATCGATGGGCAAGAGGTCATCGATGGCCTATAGGAACAAATTGTAGATTTCGAAATAGGATTTCAACTCATCAATAGATTATAGGAATCCATCGAAAGATGGTCAAAGACCTATACTCGTAGATTATGTTTGTGCAAATCTCAAAGGGTAGCTATCCTATCTTGAATATTTTTATATTTAGAGATGGTGTGAATCGCCTACCAATTATACTATCGTTCTTCTTCTTAAATCCTATCACGGTTGAGGTGATAGAGTGACACTTTGGTCCTTAGTTTCTAAGGTTGAGATAGTTCAAGTCTTATTATTACTCAATATTCTCTTTGATATGTCCGAATTTGCCTAATGAACTAGTATAATTCTTTTTACTATTTATTTACATACTTTATAATGATACTTAATTCTTTTGTATATAATTTTCGATATGATTTCTCTCATATTCAACTATTTTGTCATTAGATTTTAATCTCTTGTGCTATTTTTATATAAATTTTTGTGTGAACCAGTGTGTATTTCTCTTTCTTACAGTTTTGGATGATTTTTATCAATTTCTCAAGTATGAAGTGTAGCCATTGGTGTGATTCCAACTTTTGCTCATAACAAAGGGAGAATTTTGGTATAAAATTTGAAAATTTTGATGATATTTGTTTGAGTGGAGTTTTGGTTAAGTGGTTTTATGTTTTTAATTTTTTAAAAATTTTGAAAACACTCGATGCATTATTTTAGGGAAAGTTTTACAATACCTTTACATGCTTACACTTTTCATGAATACATGAATGACATGGGAGCTTTGCATATCATTTATCTTTGCATGAAAGTGTAAATGTGTTTAAAATACTATTTATATATCTCAAATATATATATATATATATTCGGTATTTTAAATTTCAAGTTTGTTATTATTAAAGAGGGAGATTGTTAGGATGCAGTCCGTACAATAGCTCTTGTTTGAGAAAAATAAACTCTCATTTGGTACTAATATTTTTTTAAATGATATAGTACAGGTGAATATAGGTAAAAGACGTGTACGAGGTGAAATGACATGAAAATCAGCACAAATATTGATTTCAGCGATTAAACCATTGATGGGTGTTAGGAATCCATCGATGGGCAAGAGGTCATCGATGGCCTATAGGAACAAATTGCAGATTTCCAGAAATAGGATTTCAACTCATCAATAGATTATAGGAATCCATCAATGGTGCTCAGGGACCCATCGATGGTGCTTAGGGACCCATCGATGGTTACATTGGCTAATTGCAGATTTGGTGATTTAACCACAGCCATTCATCATTCCTTTTTATCTCTAACATTCATTATGATTAGGGTATCTCTTTCTTGATTAATTAGAGCCTATATAAGATTGAAAGAGATAGACTAAAGGAGAGAGCATGAAGAGAGAAATTCTAGGGTTTGTTTGCAGAAGATTGAATTGGAGTTTTGAACACTCAGAGCCTCAGCAAACTCTTTCTCGTTGCTCCCATCATCTTTAGATCATCTTGGCAAGAAGAGTTGCTCTTGATTTCATCATCTACGATGTTCTTCATCAAGCTTCACTTTGATTCATCGAAGGACAGTTTGCTAATCAATAAGGGCTATAAGATCTTTCTTATTTTCTGTGCTTAAACTGTGTTTGGTGATTTATTTCAAACTTATTTTTACGGCATACTCAAACCGGTGTTAATTGAGGATTGGTACTAGCTAGGGCTAGGTATTACTCATTATGGAGAGTTAGGTTAGATGACTTATTTTGATAGATTCTAGGGTACGGTCTTTGTAAGCCTACTGAATCAGGTTGTGATTTAAGAGAACTCTTAGCATAATGAGCAAGCCCCTTCCTGAGAAGGAAGAGTGGACGTAGGATTGTTATCCAAACTACTATAAAATCTTGCGTGTCCTTTGGTAGGTTATTTTTCACTTTTATTTTATCTATTTCGCTGCTTATTTTGTGTTTTTTAGTGAAAAATGAAAGCAACCCTATTCACCTCCACTCTATGCTTGCATCTCAGATCCAACAGAGATAAGTATGAACTAAAACGAAACCCTAATTTGTTTCCTCCACAATCTAAAGCATAACACCGCAGTTTAGCTTTGATTTCCTTCTGGTAATCTAGAGGAAACACAAATAGAGAATAAAAAACATTCAAAATTAGATTAGGGATCAAGGAGATAAATCGAAAATACAAGAAAGAAAGTATTTTACTTGAAAGGAGATAGGATCATGAAACCCTAGTTCAGAATTGACATCAAAATCCAGTGATTAACTCCAATTTCAAGCTTGATGTTGAAATTGCTCCATCGTACACTTGAATTTGAATAGGAGAGTGTGAATCAGATCCAAACCCTAATTTGTGTTGTGTGGATGCAGCCCAATTTAGGCCCACTAAAATTAGGTCCATTTTTTATTAAAGCCTATTAAAGAAAGGATTTGGAGGGCCTATTTGAATTAGGAATTGGATTGAAGGACTTGGGGTTAATATTCCTTTATTGAAAGGAATTTGGTTCATGAGAACCCTATAGTAGCTTTTCCAAGAACAGAGAGAGCATCTATTTTGGGCACTGTTCTCAAGGTGACGGGGGGAGGGGGGAGAGAGAGAGAGAGAGAGAAGTTAAGATTCTGGATTGCTTGGTTGTCCGATTGTAGTGATTCAAACGCCGTTTTTTCAGAACGACGACTCCATCAAGGGTACGATGTTGATTTCTCCGCAGGTGTTGGAGATTTGTGGTGATTTTAGTGCCCTAGAGGTAACACCGTATTTTTCTCTTGTGATTTAATCCTCAAGTTTGGGTGTAGCTTTGAGGAATTGTAGTCTTAATTCATAGTGGAATATTTCTCTCTAGATTGCCCCATGGACATAGGCATGATTTGTCGAACCACGTTAAATCTTAGTGTTTGCTTGCGTGTGATACTTTCATTGGTGTCGTTATTTATTTCTTGTATTTAATTTCGCAGATAATCTCCATTAAATTCCTAACAAGTGGTATCATAGTCCTAGTTCGAGGCGTGTCTTAGGATGAAAAAGATGGAGAGTTTTGGCACAATGATAAAATTAGATGGTTCTAATTGGCAAGTATGGAAGTCCAAGATGGAAGATATTCTTTATTGTAAAGATTTGAATGATCCTATTGAGGGAGATGAAGCCAAGCCAGAAAAGATGACCGACAAAGAGTGGGAGAAACAACACAGGAAGGCGATCGATTATATTCGGATGTGGATCGGCGTTAGTGTGTTTCATCATATATCAAGCAAGACTAATGCAAAGTCACTATGAAAGAATCTTGAGGATCTCTCGAAGCGAAGACCGAACAATGCGTTCATTATGAGGCGGTTGGTGAACTTGAAGTTCGGAAAAAGCGGATAGCGAGCACTTGAATGAGTTCAAGTTTGGTTAATCATTGCTTCACCATGAAGGCGATGATGAGTTATAGGATTTATTGCTATTAGGTTCTGCGGGCAGTTGGAGACATTGGTGGTGACGATTAGCGGCTCGGATGGTGTATTATCGGTGAGTTATGGTTATCAGCTTATTCAATGAGGAACTTCGAAAAGTCTCGGCATAGATAACTCCACGGGCACTTATCACGGAGGAAACGGTGAGAGGCGAGTCTGAGGATCACCAAGGTCGTGGTGCATCCAAGGCGGATCAAAGTCTAAAGGAGAGGTTTCTTTCATTATGGAAAGCGAGGTTGTATCAAGAAGAATTGTGGGTATGGAAGAAAGAGCAAAGAACAAAGATAGAAGAAGAAAGGACGGTGATACTCTGCAACTACCTTATCCGAGACGATGTTATTCTCACTCACTTCGGGAAGAAAGGCGCATGTTACGGTCGGAGTGAGTGGATAGTAGATCTGGAGGAGGTACATGCCATGCTACCTCAATCGAGAATCTTTTCACGTCTTGGGTGGCAATGTGAAGATGGGCAATACTAGCTACTCGAAGATCGTGGGACATGGTGACATGACATGAAAATCGGCACAAATATTGATTTCAGCGATTAAACCATTGATGGGTGTTAGGAATCCATCGATGGGCAAGAGGTCATCGATGGCCTATAGGAACAAATTGTAGATTTCCAGAAATAGGATTTCAACTCATCAAATAGATTACAGGAATCCATCGATGGTGCTCAGGGACCCATCGATGGTGCTTAGGGTCCCATCGATGGTCGTGAGTGCCCATCGATGGTTACATTGGCTAATTGCAGATTTGGTGATTTAATCACAGCCATTCATCATTCCTTTTTTATCTCTAACATTCATTATGATTAGGGTATCTCTTTCTTGATTAATTAGAGGCTATATAAGATTGAAAGAGATAGATTAAAGGAGAGAGCATGAAGGGAGAAATTCTAGGGTTTGTTTGCAGAAGATTGAATTGGAGTTTTGAACACTCAGAACCTCAGCAAACTCTTTCTCGTTGCTCCCATCATCTTTAGATCATCTTGGCAAGAAGAGTTGCTCTTGATTTCATCATCTACGACATTCTTTATCAAGCTTCACTTTGATTCATCGAAGGACAGTTTGCTAATCAATAAGGGCTATAAGATCTTTCTTATTTTTTGTGCTTAAACTGTGTTTGGTGATTTATTTCAAACTTATTTTTACAGCATACTCAAACCGGTGTTAATTGAAAGTTGGTACTAGCTAGGGCTAGGTATTACTCATTATGGAGAGTTAGGTTAGATGACTTATTTTGGTAGATTCTAGGGTGCGGTCTTTGTAAGCCTACTGAATCAGGTTGTGATTTAAGAGAACTCTTAGCATAATGAGCAAGCCCCTTCCTGAGAAGGAAGAGTGGACGTAGGATTGTTATCCAAACTACTATAAAATCTTGCGTGTCTTTTGGTTGGTTATTTTTCGCTTTTATTTTATCTATTTCACTGCTTATTTTGTGTTTTTTAGTGAAAAATGGTAGCAACCCTATTCACCTCCACTCTATGCTTGCATCTCAGATCCAACAGAGATAACTAAAACGAAACCCTAATTTGTTTCCTCCACAATCTAAAGCATAACACTGCAGTTTAGCTTTGATTTCCTTCTGGTAATCTAGAGGAAACACAAATGGAGAATAAAAAACATTCAAAATTAGATTAGGGATCAAGTAGATAAATAGAAAATACAAGAAAGAAAGTATTTTACTTGAAAGGAGATAGGATCATGAAACCCTAGTTCAGAATTGACATCAAAATCCAGTGATTAACTCCAATTTCAAGCATGATGTTGAAATTGCTCCATCGTACACTTGAATTTGAATAGGAGAGGAGTGTGAATCAGATCCAAACCCTAATTTGTGTTGTGTGGATGCAGCCCAATTTAGGCCCACTAAAATTAAGTCCATTTTTTTTTATTAAATCCTATTAAAGAAAGGATTTGGAGGGCCTATTTGAATTAGGAATTGGATTGAAGGACTTGTGGTTAATATTCCTTTATTGAAAGGAATTTGGTTCATGAGAACCCTGTAGTAGCTTTTCCGAGAACAGAGAGAGCATCTATTTTGGGCACTATTCTCAAGGTGACGGGAGGGGAGAGAGAGAGAGAGAGAGAAGTTAAGATTCCGATTGCTTGGTTGTCCGGTGTAGTGATTCAAACGCCATTTTTGAGCAGCGACTCCATCAAAGTGCGATGTTGATTTCTCCTTGGTGTTGGAGATTTGTGGTGATTTTAGTGCCGTAGAGGTAACACCGTATTTTTCTCTTGTGATTTAATCCTCAAATTTGGGTATAGCTTTGAGGAATTGTAGTCTTAATTCATAGTGGAATATCTCTCTAGATTGCCCCATGGACATAGGCATGATTTGTCGAACCACGTTAAATCTTGGTGTTTTCTTGCGTGTGATACTTTCATTGGTGTCGTTATTTATTTCTTGTATTTAATTTCACAGATAATCTCCATAAAATTCCTAACAAGTGGTATCATAGTCCTAGTTCGAGGCGTGTCTTAGGATGAAAAAGATGGAGAGTTTTGGCACAATGATAAAATTAGATGGTTCTAATTGGCAAGTATGGAAGTCCAAGATGGAAGATATTCTTTATTGTAAAGATTTAAATGATCCTATTGAGGAAGATGAAGCCAAGCCAGAAAAGATGACCGACAAAGAGTGGGAGAAACAACACAGGAAGGTGATCGATTATATTCAGATGTGGATCGACGTTAGTGTGTTTCATCATATATCAAGCAAGACTAATGCAAAGTCACTATGGAATAATCTTGAGGATCTCTACGAGCAAAAGACCGCGGGGAACAATGCATTCATTATGAGGCGGTTGGTGAACTTGAAGTTCAAGAAAGGAAGCAGCATAGCAGAGCACTTGAATGAGTTCGAGTTTGGTTAATCAGTTAGCTACCATGAAAATGACTGTCGATGATGAGTTATAGGATTTATTGCTATTGGGTTCTTTGCCAAACAGTTGGGAGACATTGGTGGTGACGATTAGCAACGCGGCTCCAGATGGTGTATTATCGATGAGTATGGTTATCAGCAGCTTATTCAATGAGGAGACTCGAAGAAAGTCTACTGGCATAGATAACTCACAGGCACTTATCACGGAGAACAGGGGCAGGAGCAGGTACAGGGATCAGTCCGAAGGTCGTGGTGCATCCAAGGCCAGATCAAAGTCTAAAGGGAGAGGTTTCTTTCATTATGGGAAGCCAGGTTATATCAAGAAGAATTGTTGGGTATGGAAGAAAGAGCAAGCTGGGAACAAAGATGAGAAGAAGAAAGCAGACAGTGATACTACAGCTACCTTATCTGAGACCGATGTTATTCTCACTTTCGGGGAAGAAGACTGCATGCATGTTACAGGTCAGAATTCTGAGTGGATAGTAGATACAGGAGGTACATGTCATGCTACCTCTAATCAGAACCTTTTCACGTCTTACAGAGCAGGTGACTTTAGCAATGTGAAGATGGGCAATACTAGCTACTCGAAGATCATGGGACATGGTGACATACATTTACAGACAAATACCAGATGTACATTGTTTTGAATAATGTGCGACATGTTCTCAATTTGCGGCTCAACTTGATTTCGGGTCTTACTTTGGACCGAATGAGATATTGTTGATTTTCATATTCTCAAATTAGTATTTTGATGATAACAACATATGTTATATATATATGTGTGTTTTTGTGTGTTTTATAACTTGTTGATGCAGATATTATATCAAATTTGGACAAGTACAAAATGAGTTCAAGGCATAATGAAGTATTGAAGATGAGAAGCAAGATCAAGATAAATGTAATTTTCTCTTCTTTACTTAGAACAAATTGTACAAGCCTTGATCACACACACACACACACTTTTAGAACACACTAACACATGCTTAGTGTGTTGGTTAATATAGAAATCCCTATATTAACCATTAGAGTTTTTAAAGTTTAAAACACTTCATTTATAACTTTTTCAGTCAATAGTAGTCGACCAATTCAAACTATAGTGACTAATTACTTAATTTAATAAATATACAAGTTTACGTAAATATCTGATTAGTCGACTAATGCCATTAATAGTCGACTAATGATAACAAACAATTTTCGGCTGAGTTTCTGATTAGTCGACTAATTCATATATAGTATGGACTATAGTTTATACACGGACTTTATCATTCTGATTAGTCGACTAATACATATAGTAGTCGACTACTAATGCTTGAATCTATACGGAACTGTAAACACGCATTAGTCGACTAATGCCATTAATAGTCGACTAATGATAACTTAAACAATTTTCCGTAAACTGTGATGATTATCGACTAATTCATATATAGTAGTCGACTACTCGATTTAAAACATACACCGGACTTTCGTCATTACAGTTAGTCGACTAATACATATAGTAGTCGACTACTAATGCTTGAATCTTATACGACTGGTAAATACATTAGTCGACTAATCGATATAGTAGTCGACTATAGAAGTCGGTTTTCGGCGTTTGAGTGAATGTTTGAATGTTTTATTTGTTTATATCCGTTTTATAGGTTTTAACTTGTGTCTAATCAAGGGATATAAATAGACAAAACATCGAAAATAATATACAACATTCATATGAATTGATCTTGAATTTTGAGATTAAAAGAGAGTTCAAAAAGTTCACAAGTGAAAACTATTCTTTGATACAATTGCAAGATTCAAAAGAGTTAAACATTATTTTGTAATTGAAAAGTTCTTAAGCCACTGCTGCACATCACCAACACTTCAAGGCTTCTAGGACTTTGTACTTTGCTTCTTCAAAAAGGAATTCTCAGGTGTGAGAATTGTGGATCTCAGGTTTGAGATTGTTGCAATTTGCATGGTCTTGCAAATTGGTCAGGTTTGTCTTTGATTTTGTAAGGGTATTTCAAAATCATAGTGGAAACTCTCAAGCGGGATTTGCTTGGGGACTGGATGTACACCTGGGAGGTGGAACCAGTATAAATCTCTGTGTTTGTGATTGTGAAATTTCTGTGTTTGTGCTATCATATTTGCAATTTATTATCTACTTTGCATAAAATTTTATAAAACACTATTCACCCCCCCTCTAGTGTTTAAGTGTGATCAGATCAACGATCCTACAGATATGACATTCACTTTGGTGGAGGAAAATGCAAAATCACCAAAGGCTCTCTTGTGGTGGCTAGAGGAAATATATGTTACAATTTATACAAGACTCAAGCGAAGGCTTCATATAATTCTTTGAGCATGGCTCAAGATGGTGACTCACTCAGTTTATGGCACAGAAGGCTCGGGCACATGAGTGAGAAGGGGTTGCAGATGTTGGCAAAGAAGTCTCTCATTCCCTTTACCAAAGATTCATCACTCACCCCTTATGATTATTGTTTATTTCGCAAATAACATAGAGTTTCTTTTAGTAAGCCTTCTAAAAGAAAAGAGAATATTCTAGATTTGATTTATTCCGATATTTGTGGTCCTATCGAGGTGGAGTCCTTGTGTGGCAATAAGTACTTTGTTACATTTATTGATGATACATCGCAAAAGATGTGGGTCTTCATATTGTGGATAAAGGATCAAGTGTTTCTAGTCTTCCAGCAGTTTTATGCCATGACGAGAGGCAGACATGCAAGAAGTTAAAGTGTTTGCGCACTGATAATGGAGGAGAGTACACTTCCATTGAGTTTAGAGATTATTGCTCCAAGCATGTTATTCGGCATCAGAGGACAGAGCTTGGCACACTGCAGCACAATGGAGTTGCTGAGAGGTACAATAGAACCGTTGTGGAGAAGGTCAGATGCATATTGAAGATGGCGAAGTTACCAAAGAGCTTTTGGGCTGAAGCTGTTTACACTACATGCTACATAATCAACAGATCTCCTTCAGTTCCTTTGGGTTTTGATATTCCGGAGAGGGTTTGGTCCGGTAAGGATATTTCCTACTCTCATGCGAAGGTGTTTGGTTGCAAGGCGTTTGCACATATTCCGAAGGAATAGAGATAGAAGCTTGATGATACGGTGATTCCTTGCATCTTTCTTGGTTATGAAGAAGATGAGTTTGGCTACAAGCTATGGGATCTAGAGAAGAGAACAATTATCAGACGAGCAGATGTGGTCTTTCATGAGGATCAGACTACTGCAGATCTCAGGAGAGCAGAGCAATCAGATAGTTTTGCTAGTGAGATTCCAGATATGACACCCGTTCCGTCTCCAGTTTAGTTACAACCTACAGATACAGAGCACGTGGAGGATCATGATGTTGATAGTATACTAGAGCAGGAGATAGTGATCAGGATCACGAGCATGAGACTCCTCAGCAGGGAGAGTATTACCAGCAGCAGGAGATTGTTGAGCCACAGCTTAGGAGATCAGCTAGAGAGCACAGACCATCCTCGAGATACCCTCCCTCAGAGTATTCTTTGCTGACAGAAGAGGGGGAGCCAGAGAGCTTTCAGGAGGCACAAACTCATAAAGAAAGGACAAATAGTTTCAGGCTATGCAAGAAAAGATGAGGTCTCTCCAAAAGAATGATACTTATGAGTTGGTGGAGTTGCCGATGGATAGAAAAGCTTTAAAGAACAAGTGGGTGTTCAAGTTGAAGAAGGATGACTATAAGAAGATACAGAAATACAAAGCCAGATTAGTGGTGAAAGGCTTTAGTCAGAAAAAGGGCATTGATTTTGACAAGATTTTCTCACCAGTTGTGAAGATGACGTCCATTAAAGTGATCTTGGGGTTAGCAACTTGTTTAAACCTTGAGATTGAGCAGTTTGATGTGAAGACGACATTCCTTATGATGATTTGGAGGATAAGATCTACATGGAGCAGCCAGAAGGTTTTAAAGTGAAGAGAAAAGAACACATAGTTTGCAGGTTGAAGAAGAGCCTCTATGGTTTGAAGCAGGCACCCAGGCAGTGGTACAAGAAATTTGACTCTTTCATGTTGAGTTATGGCTATAAGAGGCTAGTTGCAGATTCTTGTGTATATTTTAGGAGGATTTCAGATTCTAGCTTCATTATCCTATTGTTTTATGTGGACGACATATTGATTGTTGGTCAGGACAATCAGATGATTAGTGGGCTAAATAAGGAGTTGTTTAAATCCTTTGACATGAAGGATTTGGGTTCGACACAACGGATTCTTGGTATGGAGATTGCTCGTGACCGGAAAGCCAGGAAATTATGGTTATCACAGGAGAAATATGTTGAACGGTTGCTTGATAGATTCAACATAAAAGGTGTCAATGCAGTTAGTACTCCTATTGCAGTTCATTTGAAGCTTAGCAAGAAGTTTTGCCTGACTGCAGATGAGGAGAAGAGTGAGATGGAGAATATTCCTTACTCTTCAGCTGTAGGGAGTTTGATGTATGCTATGATTTATACTCGGTCAGATATAGCTCATGCAATTGGCATTGTGAGCAGGTTTTTTCTAATCCAGGGAAAGTATATTGGGAAGATATAAAGTGAATCTTGAAATATTTGAAAGACAGTTCCGGATTGTGTTTGAGTTTTGGAGGTTCCAAGCCAGTACTATAAGGTTTTGCAGATGCAGATATGGCAAGTGATCTCAATCACAGGAAATCTACTTCAGGTTGGTTGTTCACTTTTGCAGGGGAAGCTATATCTTGGCAGTCCAGATTGCAGAAGTGTGTTACTTTATCTGCAACAGAGGCGGAATATATTGCAGCTGCAAAGCCGGTAAGGAGATGGTTTGGTTGAGAAGATTTCTGTAGGAGTTAGGCTTACCGCAGAATGAGTATCAGGTTTTCATTGATAGTTAAAGTGCTCTTGATTTGAGCAAGAACTCTATATTCCACTCCAAGACAAAACACATTGATGTGAGATATTATGGCTTAGAGAAGCTGTTGAGAAAGAGGAGCTGAAGCTACTGAAGATTCACACAGAAAAGAATCCAGCAGATTTTTTGACGAAGACTATTTCCAGAGAGAAGACCGAGTTGTGTCAGCGATTGGCCAACATGGATTTCCAGTGAGGAGTCACAGATTGGCATACTCCCTCATTGGGCTGGAGGGGGAGATTGTTGTGTGGGTCCAGCCAATTTAGGCCCAGTAAAATTAGGTCCATTGTTTATTAAATCCTATTAAAGAAAGGATTTGGAGGGCCTATTTGAAATAGGAATTGGATTGAAGGACTTGGGGTTAATATTCTTTTATTAAAAGGAATTTGGTTCATGAGAACCCTGTAGTAGCTTTTCCAAGAGAACAGAGAGAGCATCTATTTTGGGCGCTGTTCTCAAGATGAGGAGAGAGAAATTGAGATTCCGAATTGCTCGGTTGTCCGATTGCAGTGACTCAAACGCTATTTTCTTCAGAACAACGACGCCGTCAAGGGTACGGTGTTAGTTTTTCCGTAGGTGTTGAAGATTTGTGGTGAGATGGATTTAGGGTTTTGGTGCCATAGAGGTAACACTGTATTTTTCTCTTGTTATTTAATCCTCAAGTTTGGGTGTAGCTTTGAGGAATTGTACTCTTGATTCATAATGGAATATTTCTCTCTGGATTGCCCCGTGGACGTAGGCATGATTTGCTGAACCACGTTAAATCTTGGTGTTTGCTTGCATGTGATACTTTCATTGGTGCCGTTATTTGTTTCTTGTGTTTAATTCTGCAGATAATCTCAATAAAATTCCTAACAATTTGTCACCTCCACAATTTCGAAACATAGTCAAATCCATGTTTCAGTTTCAATCTTCTTCTAGTAATCAAGAGAAAACTAAAAAGCAGAATAAAAACATCGAGATAAGCAATTAAGGAGATAAATGGAAAATACCTAAATCTTTGGCTCTCAGTTGTAAGATACCCTAACCCTAGAGACTACACATGAAATACAGGTTTTGATTCTAAAATGAGAGGAAATGGGAGAGATCTGAATCCTCCCCAATTAGGTGATAATTGGAGAGGGTCCAATTCTCTCAATCATTATCATCTATATCACTTTTGATGGAAGATATCATGTCACATAAGATTTCCATTGACATCTTGAAAACCACTATAGTCTTGAAAACCACTAGTAAATTTAAAACCACTATAGTTAAAACCACTATTTGTGAAAGTAGATATTTTACATGATGTTATCTCATCCATTGGATTTGAGATAGATGTTAAGGATTGAAAGAATTTGGTTCTCTAATTACCAACTAATGGGAGAGTGACATCTAGTATTAATAAACCATGGGTTTCGACCACACGTAAAGAATAAAAGCATAAAAGATATTTTAAAAATATTTTTGACCCGGACTCTACTAGCAAATGTGAGTCAATATTTTTTATTAAGTAAAGTTCCTTTGGGCACCTTATAAATAGGAATACGAGGAAGAGAACTCATGACATTTTTGGATGAGTGGAAAACCCCTTGGAGCCAAAAAGCATGACAAAAGACCCCTAACCCATTTGACTTTATTAAGAATCCCATAAGTACCCTATCCTTCTTCATTTTTTCCCACCTTTTCCTTCATTTTATTCCCTACTTTTTTGCCTTCTCATATCTTTTTATGAACCTATGAACCTCTCTCATCTCTGTTCTCCTCTCTCATATTCTCTTCTTTTTATTTTTCTTTTCTCTTCTCCTCTTTTTTTCCTTCTCATTTCTTCCATGAACCATGAACCTCTCTCATCTCTGTTCTCCTCTCTCATATTCTCTTCTTTTTATTTTTCTTTTCTCTTCTCCTCTTTTTTTCCTTCTCATTTCTTCCATGAACCCATGAACCCATAAATCTCTCTCATTCTCCCTCCTCTCTCATCTTCTCTCCTTTTTTATTCTTTTTTGTCCCTCTTCTCCTCTTTTTTCTATTTTTTCTTTCTCATTTCTTTCATGAACCCATGAACATCTCTCATCTCTGTTCTCCTCTCTCATATTCTCTTCTTTTTATTTTTCTTTTCTCTTCTCCTCTTTTTTTCCTTCTCATTTCTTCCATGAACCATGAACCTCTCTCATCTCTGTTCTCCTCTCTCATATTCTCTTCTTTTTATTTTTCTTTTCTCTTCTCCTCTTTTTTTCCTTCTCATTTCTTCCATGAACCATGAACCTCTCTCATCTCTGTTCTCCTCTCTCATATTCTCTTCTTTTTATTTTTCTTTTCTCTTCTCCTCTTTTTTTCCTTCTCATTTCTTCCATGAACCATGAACCTCTCTCATCTCTCTTCTCCTCTCTCATATTCTCTTCTTTTTATTTTTCTTTTAACAAAGTCAAAATTAAAGTATCAATTTTGATAGTACTAGTCCTAAAATAAAAAGTAGGGAAGAAAGGGTCGAGGAGAAGAGGATAGAGAGAAAAGAGGAGAATAGATGATAAAGAAGAAGGAAGAGATGCAGAGGATGAGAAGATGGAGGAGAGGCGACGAGAAGGAGGAGTAAGAGGAGGAGAACAGAAGAGGGGGAGAGGAGGAAAAGTCAAGGTGGAGGAGGATAAAGGCGGATGAGAAGAGTGAGATGGAGAATATTCCTTACTCTTGGTGTAGGGAGTTTGATGTATGCTATGATTTGCACTCGGTCGAGATATAGCTCATGCAATTGGCATTGTGGCGAGTTTTCTAATCGAGGGAAAGTATCTTGGGAAGATATAAAGTGAATCTTGAAATATTTGAAAGACGATTCGGATTGTGTTTGAGTTTTGGAGGTTCCAAGCCGTACTATAAGGTTTTGAATCTGAGATATGGCAAGTGATCTCAATCACGAAATCTACTTCAGTTGGTTGTTCACTTTTGCGGGGAAGCTATATCTTGGCAGTCAGTTGCGAAGTGTGTTACTTTATACTGCAGTGGAATATATTGCATTTAGAAGCCGTAAGGAGATGGTTTGGTTGAGAAGATTTACGTAGGAGTTAGGCTTCTGCATGAGAATGAGTATCGAGTTTTCATTGATAGTTAAAGTGCTCTTGATTTGAGCAAGAACTCTATATTCCACTCCAAGACAAAACACATTGATGTGAGATATTATTGGCTTAGAAGGCTGTTGAGAAAGAGGAGATGGAGAATATTCCTTACTCTTGGTGTAGGGAGTTTGATGTATGCTATGATTTGCACTCGGTCGAGATATAGCTCATGCAATTGGCATTGTGGCGAGTTTTCTAATCGAGGGAAAGTATCTTGGGAAGATATAAAGTGAATCTTGAAATATTTGAAAGACGATTCGGATTGTGTTTGAGTTTTGGAGGTTCCAAGCCGTACTATAAGGTTTTGAATCTGAGATATGGCAAGTGATCTCAATCACGAAATCTACTTCAGTTGGTTGTTCACTTTTGCGGGGAAGCTATATCTTGGCAGTCAGTTGCGAAGTGTGTTACTTTATACTGCAGTGGAATATATTGCATTTAGAAGCCGTAAGGAGATGGTTTGGTTGAGAAGATTTACGTAGGAGTTAGGCTTCTGCATGAGAATGAGTATCGAGGTTTTCATTGATAGTTAAAGTGCTCTTGATTTGAGCAAGAACTCTATATTCCACTCCAAGACAAAACACATTGATGTGAGATATTATGGACTTAGAAGGCTGTTGAGAAAGAGGAGATGGAGAATATTCCTTACTCTTGGTGTAGGGAGTTTGATGTATGCTATGATTTATACTCGGTCGAGATATAGCTCATGCAATTGGCATTGTGGCGAGTTTTCTAATCGAGGGAAAGTATCTTGGGAAGATATAAAGTGAATCTTGAAATATTTGAAAGACGATTCGGATTGTGTTTGAGTTTTGGAGGTTCCAAGCCGTACTATAAGGTTTTGAATCTGAGATATGGCAAGTGATCTCAATCACGAAATCTACTTCAGTTGGTTGTTCACTTTTGCGGGAAGCTATATCTTGGCAGTCCAGTTAGAAGTGTGTTACTTTATACGCGGAATATATTGCATTTAGAAGCCGTAAGGAGATGGTTTGGTTGAGAAGATTTCTGTAGGAGTTAGGCTTACCGAGAATGAGTATCGAGTTTTCATTGATAGTTAAAGTGCTCTTGATTTGAGCAAGAACTCTATATTCCACTCCAAGACAAAACACATTGATGTGAGATATTATTGGCTTAGAAGGCTGTTGAGAAAGAGGAGCTGAAGCTCTGAAGATTCACTGAGAAAAGAATCCAGTGATTTTTGGCGAAGACTATTTCGAGAGAAGACCGAGTTGTGTCGTGATTGGCCAACATGGATTTCGGTGAGGAGTCCAGATTGGCATACTCCCTCATTGGTGGAGGGAGATTGTTGTGTGGGTCCATCAATTTAGGCCCGATAAAATTAGGTCCATTGTTTATTAAATCCTATTAAAGAAAGGATTTGGAGGGCCTATTTGAAATAGGAATTGGATTGAAGGACTTGGGGTTAATATTCTTTTATTAAAGGAATTTGGTTCATGAGAACCCTGTAGTAGCTTTTCAAGAGAACGAGAGAGCATCTATTTTGGTATTTGTTCTCAAGATGAGGAGAGAGAAATTGAGATTCGAATTGCTTTCGGTTGTCCGATTCACGGTGACTCAAATGCTATTTTCTTGAGAACAACGGCAGTCAAAGTGCGGTGTTGATTTTTCCGTAGGTGTTGGAGATTTGTGGTGAGACGGATTTTAGGGTTTTGGTGCCATAGAGGTAACACTGTATTTTTCTCTTGTGATTTAATCCTCAAGTTTGGGTGTAGCTTTGAAGAATTGTACTCTTGATTCATAATGAAATATTTCTCTCTGGATTGCCCCGTGGACGTAGGCATGATTTGCTGAACCACGTTAAATCTTGGTGTTTGCTTGCATGTGATACTTTCATTGGTGCTGCTATTTGTTTCTTGTGTTTAATTCTGCAGATAATCTCAATAAAATTCCTAACAATTTGTCACCTCCACAATTTCGAAACATAGTCAAATCCATGTTTGAGTTTCAATCTTCTTCTAGTAATCAAGAGAAAACTAAAAAGCAGAATAAAAAACATCGAGATAAGCAATTAAGGAGATAAATGGAAAATACCTAAATCTTTGACTCTCAGTTGTAAGATACCCTAACCCTAGAGACTACACATGAAATACAGGTTTTGATTCTGAAATGAGAGGAAGTGGGAGAGATCCGAATCCTCCACAATTAGGTGATAATTGGAGAGGGTCCAATTCTCTCAATCATTATCATCTATATCACTTTTGATGGATGAGATCATGTCACATAAGATTTCCATTGACATCTTGAAAACCACTATAGTCTTGAAAACCACTAGTAAATTTAAAAACCACTATAGTTAAAACCACTATTTGTGAAAGTAGATATTTTACATGATGTTATCTCATCCATTGGATTTGAGATAGATGTTAAGAATTGAAAGAATTTGGTTCTCTCTAATTACCAACTAATGGGAGAGTGACATCTAGTATTAATAAACCATGGGTTTCGACCGTCACGTAAAGAATAAAAGCATAAAAGATATTTTAAAAATATTTTTGACCCGGACTCTACTAGCAAATGTGAGTCAATATTTTTATTAAGTAAAGTTCCTTTGGGCACCTTATAAATAGGAATCTGAGGAAGAGAACTCATGACATTTTTGGATGAGTGGAAAACCCCTTGGAGCCAAAAAGCAAGACAAAAGACCCCTAACCCATTTGACTTTATTAAGAATCCCATAAGTACCCTATCCTTCTTCATTTTTTTCCCACCTTTTCCTTCATTTTATTCCTACTTTTTGCCTTCTCATATCTTTTATGAACCTATGAACCTCTCTCATCTCTGTTCTCCTCTCTCATATTCTCTTCTTTTTATTTTTCTTTTCTCTTCTCCTCTTTTTTTCCTTCTCATTTCTTCCATGAACCATGAACCCATAAATCTCTCTCATTCTCCTCCTCTCTTTTGTTCCTCTTGCATCTCCTTCTCCTTCCATTCCTTTCTTTTTTCTTTGTTGTCTATCTTTCTCCTTCTCCTTTCTTTATCTTATTTTACTATCTCTCCTCCTAAGCACTCTCTCTTCCTTCATTTGCCTCTTTTCTATTCCTTCATCGTCTTTCAATATCATATCCTCATCGCACTTAAGAATGGATATAAAATTATTACATAGTCTTGAGAAATGAAAAGGTAACATTAAATAAATCTGGGTAACAATATTATGAGCGTAGCTAATCATTTTATGAAGAAAGGTAACAAGTTTTATTAACAAAGTAACATATTTGTGAACTAATAACTTATAAATAAAAATGATATTTCAAAATGTAGACTTGGGCAAACGTAAACATAACAATTTAATTGATAAAAATAATAATTTTATGAAAAAAGTAATAGTTTAAAAATAAAGGTAATATTTTGTGTACAATAGGTAACATTAAATAAATGCGGTAACAATATTATGAGCGTAGCTAATCATTTTATGAAGAAAGGTAACAAGTTTTATTAACAAAGTAACATATTTGTGAACTAATAACTTATAAATAAAAATGATATTTCAAAATGTAGACTTGGGCAAACGTAAACATAACAATTTAATTGATAAAAATAATAATTTTATGAAAAAAGTAATAGTTTAAAAATAAAGGTAATATTTTGTGTACAATAGGTAACATTAAATAAATGCGGTAACAATATTATGAGCGTAGCTAATCATTTTATGAAGAAAGGTAACAAGTTTTATTAACAAAGTAACATATTTGTGAACTAATAACTTATAAATAAAAATGATATTTCAAAATGTAGACTTGGGCAAACGTAAACATAACAATTTAATTGATAAAAATAATAATTTTATGAAAAAAGTAATAGTTTAAAAATAAAGGTAATATTTTGTGTACAATAGGTAACATTAAATAAATGCGGTAACAATATTATGAAGAGAACTCATGACATTTTTGGATGAGTGGAAAACCCCTTGGAGCCAAAAGCAAGACAAAAGACCCTAACCCATTTGACTTTATTAAGAATCCCATAAGTACCCTATCCTTCTTCATTTTTTCCCACCTTTTCCTTCATTTTATTCCTACTTTTTGCCTTCTCATATCTTTTATGAACCTATGAACCTCTCTCATCTCTCTTCTCCTCTCTCATATTCTCTTCTTTTTATTTTTCTTTTCTCTTCTCCTCTTTTTTTCCTTCTCATTTCTTCCATGAACCATGAACCCATAAATCTCTCTCATTCTCCTCCTCTCTTTTGTTCCTCTTGCATCTCCTTCTCCTTTCTTTATCTTATTTTACTATCTCTCCTCCTAAGCACTCTCTCTTCCTTCATTTGCCTCTTTTCTATTCCTTCATCGTCTTTCAATATCATATCCTCATCGCACTTAAGAATGGATATAAAATTATTACATAGTCTTGAGAAATGAAAAGGTAACATTAAATAAATCTGCAATTTTATTAATAAAGGCAACATTTTTGAAATAAAAGGTAAAAGATAACCACTCTATCTCTCTTTCCTCATCCTTCCTCAACCACCACCTCTCCTATTCCTTCTCCTCCTCCTCCATCATAGTTGCTTCTCTTTCAATGTCGTCTCGTCTCCTCCACCACCTATCCTATTCCTTCTCCTCCAACTCCTCCCTCTCTTTCTTCTTTATCATTGGTCTATCCTCCTCTTCTATTGTGACATCTTCTCTTCCTCATTCGCATCTCATCCTCCTCATCTCATGCCTCTCTCTTTTTCTTCTTCATCGTCTATCCTCACTCTCTTTTGTTCCTCTTGCCGCATCTCCTTCTCCTTCCATTCCTTTCTTTTTTCTTTGTTGTCTATCTTTCTCCTTCTCCTTTCTTTATCTTATTTTTACTATCTCTCCTCCTAAGCACTCTCTCTTCCTTCTGTTGCCTCTTTTCTATTCCTTCATCGTCTTTCAATATCATATCCTCATCGCACTTAAGAATGGATATAAAATTATTACATAGTCTTGAGAAATGAAAAGGTAACATTAAATAAATGCGGTAACAATATTATGAACGTAGCTAATCATTTTATGAAGAAAGGTAACAAGTTTTATTAACAAAGTAACATATTTGTGAACTAATAACTTATAAATAAAAATGATATTTCAAAATGTAGACTTGGGCAAACGTAAACATAACAATTTAATTGATAAAAATAATAATTTTATGAAAAAAGTAATAGTTTAAAAATAAAGGTAATATTTTGTGTACAATAGGTAACATTTTTATGAGCGATGATAACTTATTATGTAAAAAATACCCAAATTTATAAAAATTATAAACAATTTCATAGCATGGACTTGAGGAATGTAAAATGGACCAATTTAATAAATAAATACTGCAATTTTATTAATAAAGGCAACATTTTTTGAAATAAAAAGGTAAAAGATAACCACTCTATCTCTCTTTCCTCATCCTTCCTCAACCACCACCTCTCCTCCTCATCGTATATCACTCCTCCTTCATCTTCTCATTGCCTTCCTTGACAGTTTTATGAATAAAAATGTTAAAGACAACTCTCTTTGTTTCTCCTTCCTCAATCACACTTTTTATTTCCCACGGATCATGAGCATTAATTGCCTTTTTATTTTTTATTTTTTCTTTTAACAAAGTCAAAATTAAAGTATCAATTTTGATAGTACTAGTCCTAAAATAAAAAGTAGGGAAGAAAGGGTCAGAGGAGAAGAGGCGATAGAGAGAAAAGAGGAGAATAGATGATAAAGAAGAAGGAAGAGATGCGAGAGGATGAGAAGATGGAGGAGAGGCGGACGAGAAGGAGGAGTAAGAGGAGGAGAACAGGAAGAGGTGGGAGAGGAGGAAAAGTCAAGGTGGAGGAGGATAAAGGCGGATGAGAAGAAAGATATGGTAATTTCAAAGGGGAGCAAGGTGGGTGGCATGGTATCATAATTTCAAGGCCTCCTCTACAGTCTAGATTGCTCAATGTAGTACGAGGTTTTGCTAGGAAACCTACTCTCAAAACACGGGTGTGATTATTGTTCATGGTTTCTTTCTCTCTTTCTCTTAGTAATAGTATTGATTGCCTTGTTGTTACTGTCTTTAGCTGGCCGCCTTAGAGAGGCCAATGTTCGATGCCTCTGTGCAAGAATCTTGTTGCATCTTTCTTTCAAATACAGAGCTTCCTCTATCACTACATGTCCTGCTAGCTCTGGAACTAGAGGTTCCTGCTTTATATGATATTGGTACATCCCACGAGCCATTTCTCCACTATTTACAGGTGTTGCTTACTGTACCTTTGAGCGTCATGAGATCATTGGTTGTAGCACACGACATCGACTCCTTCTTGTCCTTTCTCAACCATCTTTCTACCTTATCATCTATCATCAATCAGCATGATCTCTTATGCCGCCACATCTTCTTTTTCACTATCTCTCATCTTTGTCGAACAATCTATTCTTCGTGCGAGGTTCTAGCAGGGTGAGAAAAATAGGGTGGTATGGTAATTTCAAGGCCTCCTCTACAGTCCAAATTGCTCAATAGAGTGCAAGGTTTTAATAGAAAACATACTCTCAAAACACGCATGTGAATACTACTCATGATTTCTTTCTCTCTCTTAGTAATAGTGTCAATTGCCTTGTTGTTACTATCCTCAACTCGCTACCTTGGTGAGGCCAATGTTTGATGTCTCTGTGCAAGAATGTTGTTGCATTGTCATTTCGAGTGTGGAGCATCTTCATCGCTACATGTTCCATTGGCTGGAATTAGATGTTCCTACTATATATGATGCCAACACTTCCCACTAGCCATTTCACTACTGATCACAAATGTGGCTTATTGTACCTTTGAGTGTAGCAAGATCGTTGGTTGTTTCATGCGCCATCGACGTCTTCTTCTCGTTCTTTCTCAACCATATGTCCTCCTCCTCCATCATTAATTAGTATGATCTCTTTTGCCGACACGACTTCTTTTCCGCTATCTCTCCTCTTTCTCGAACAATCTATTCTCTTCCTTCAACTGCTAGCAACTCCCTTTAAGGTATCCCTCTCCATCAAAGATATCCTTTGTTATAACCACACTAAAATAACAAAATAATAGCCGACAACTTTGACTGAAAGTAAGCTACTATTTGCTACCTTTTTGTCTAGCTAATTTTTGTTACCTTTAATTATTATTTTGTTAACTTTGCATTAAATTTGTCGAGAGTCACTTTTAGCTATTATTTGTTACCTATGTGTCAAACTTGTTACATTTAGCGTAATTTTGTCACTTTTAGTTATAGTTGTTAACTTTATGTAGAATTTACAAATTTAGCTATTATTTGTTAACTTTGTGTTAAACTTGTTATATTTATGATAGTCTTATCACTTTTAAGTATTATTTATCAATTTTATCAATTTTAGCTATTATTTATCAACTTCGGTGTGTCTTTGATAGAGGGAGGCAGTTTTAGAGTGAGGCAGTGGTAGTTCTAAGGAATGAGGAAGATGGTGGATGAGAGGGCACGATGAGATAGAAAATGAATGAGAAAGGAGAATTATATGGATGATGAAAGCCGAGAAGAAAGAAATGACGGTGACAATGGAGGTGTGTGGCAGAGGAGGAGGTGATAAGAGGTTAATTTTAAGGGTAGTATGGATTTATTGGTTCATGTGTTTATAAAAAAGATGAGAGAAAAAGAGAAAATGAAGAGGGATAAGACAAGGATAGTTGAGAAATTTTCAAAAAATTGTACATGGATTTCTGTTGAGAGCAGGGCAGAAGGGGAAGGGTGGCTCTGTGATAAAGTGTCTTGGGGGTGAAAGCATGACAAAAGTTTCTAGGAGAGAAATATGAATTTCAAACGACAAGGGGTCAAAAGCAATTTTCCCATTAAATAAACTAATAAGTAAATCAGTGATTAGTAAATCAAGAGTGTACTGAATTATTATTTTTTTTCGCTGCAAAAAACTTACATGTAAGCTGATATAAGAATTCGATCTATTTGCTGTTGGAAAAATCTTTGGATCCCTAGCCTTTCTATGAGGTCCACCATTGTCAGAGCTTCATGAAGAAAATCAATTTGCATATCTCCCCCCTTTACAAATGAACATAGTTCCTCCTCTATGGCTCTAATCAACTCCTCCTTCAAATAATATTCTTGCAAATTACTCTGCAAATTTAGGAGTGGAGATAATGCATGGCATAAGTAGTGATATTATAGACCGAAGACAAAAAAAAAAAAGGATATTATGTAAAATGCTAAGTTGATCTTTTTATGGACTACATGTAAACTCAGGTATAGTTCATATTGACCCTCCGTGCATTAATTTTGATATTTTCAATTAAAATGAATTCAATATGTCTATGTCAGGGGTAAAAGATATGATAATAATTAAATGGGTAATGCACTAAACCCCCTTTATATATACTTTAAAAGTATACATAAAATGGTCGAATTGCCAAGTGAGTGTGTACAAGTTGGAATAAACTGATAAAATGTCCAAATCCAAATTAATAGGCCTAATATTTAGCTTTAGCACTTTTAACATAAGTTTGGTTCAAATGCCAAAATTATAGAATTTGTAATTTCATAGAGGATTTGAAATCCATAGGTTTTTTTACATGGCTTAGGATTTCTAGAATGTTGTTTTGTTCATCATTATTGTAGCATAACAAATCCTATAAATTGTAATATCTTGTTTGGTTCAAACCTAAATTATAGAATAACAAATTCTTAAAAAGAAGAAGAGGTGAATGTACTTACACTAGTGGAGATTAGATCATCATAGATGGCACATCCTAGACGGCTGAGAATCCATCTAGGATGATTCACCGTAGACGGATTTTAGCCGCCGAGGATGTGCCGTCTGTAATAATCGCATCCTAGACGGATTTTCCGTCTAGGATGTCATTGCAGACGGAAATTTTTTTAAAAACAATGGGTCCCACTATCATAGACAGCTAATCTGTCTAGGTTGTGAAACAAAATTTGGGCAGGCGACAGATTTTCGCCCGCTATTTTTTTTCACCCGAACCTTATCTTTTTACCATACCTTTTTACCATTCCTCGCTTTACCCTAGCCACCGCTCTTCGCCGCCCGCCGTTCTCACTGTGCTCGCTGCTCGTCATGGAAGTTCGTCGTGGTTGGTAGAAGGTCGTCGTCGAAGATTGCCGCTTGCCTTGTCGAAGCCACACGTCGAAGAATGGCGCCGCTCCTTCTCATCGCCGCCTCTGGGTGGTAGGAGATCGCCGCCGCCTCTTCTCCTCGTCAAAGTTTGCCGTCCGTGAGTCGAGGATCGTCGCCACCTCTTCTCCCCGTTGAAGTTTTCAGCAAAGGTAATTTTCGAACTCCCGCTCCCCCCTCCCCTACACCGGCCCTAATCATCATTGTTAACCCTAATTAAAGTAATTCTTAACCAAGATCTAACCCTAATAAACTCTATTGACTAATCCTTACCCGAAATCTAAACCTAGCACTAATTACCCCTAAAGCTAATTTAAAATTAGTAAATCTAGCCCTAATTATCGTATAAATTACCCCTAAAGCTAACACTAATTACCCTAAAGCTAATTTTAAATCAAGAAACCTAACTAATTACCCTAAAGCTAATTTAAAATCAGTAAACCTAACTAATTACCCTAAAGCTAATTTAAAAATAATAAATCTAATTAAATTACCTAATAACCCTAACCCTAAATCGACTAATCCTTAGCAGAGATCTAACCCTAATCAATACTATTGACTAATCCTTGCAGAAATCTAAACCTAACATTAATTACCTATAAAACTAATTTACATGTAAACACTAATTACATAAACCTAACCCTAATTATTCCAATGAACCTAACCTTAATTAAATAAACCTAACAATAATTAATCCAACAAACCTAACACTAATTATGCTAGGCTTAGGCAAATTACCGTAATCCTACCCTTAATCATTGAAACACTAAGTACATATATTTTTAATTCCAAATTTAAATATTAATTCATGGACCTAGCCCTAACCCTAGCTAAGTCTAACACTAATTACATATCTTTTCTAATTAGGATAATAACTCTAATATGAGCCTAGCCCTAATCTATTGGGACACTAATTACTTTATCTTGTTAAACAAAAAGTGAAATATTAATTACTAAACCTAGTCCTAATTACCCAAAATATGCTAATTACCTGCTAAGCCTAACATCAATAATTACTCTAGTCCTAATTAATCAAATTAGGTGATTATCATAACAATCCTTATAACATTAGACTAATTACTCTAGTAATACTACTACTATTATTAAGACCAACTTTGGCCCTAATAACTCTAATAGCACTAATGACACCGACATAAAACTAACATTACCTTACTTACCCAAATGCTATATATATGTGCTATATGTGTGTTTTATAAGTTTGTTTGTGATGTGTAAAAGCATGATTTAATCAAACAATGTTTTTCAAAATTAGTGTGCTATATAACACAACAATGTGTTATATATCCAACAAAGGGAATAAAAAATTAATGTTATCCGTAGACTCCCGTCCAATAATTCTTGTCAATCATATGAAATTTGTGGTAATGATTACTGTTATATATCCAACATATGATAAGGAAGACAAGAAGAAGGACAACCTCGAGTTTGTGGTAATGATTCTATTCCACATATGAAATTTGTATGTAGTCTCTAAAATCTTATTATTTTTTTCAATCATTCCTTCCTTTAGTTATTTTGGCTAATCACAAACTAACTTTGGTTGGGCAACTTCTTAATTTAAAATTTTTTTCTTGATATTGTAATTTCTTATTATTGGTTGTGATTTTAGGCGAGCTTTAACATGGAGACAACCCGGACAATACTACAAGTAACACAGGGTGAAGTGGAAGGTGATCCGAACCCACACATTCTATCTATGGAGGACAATGACAGGATCGTCACAACTATTACCGAAAATAAGCATAAGAGTAGATATCCATTACGGGGGGTTGGGGCTCGATGGTGCCATTACACTTCATCCTCCACAGCATTTACGGCGGCACCTTCTACTTCGATGGGACCTATGACACCAACATCAGCGCCATCTTCATTTGTGCAGCCACCTGTCATGTCTCCAGGCTTAGATCTCATTAATCGTGTCACATGCTATTTAGTTGGTAAGATTGATCCGACACTTTACCGCCAGGTGACGACGAAGCTATTCTCCATTTTACCTCAGTCACAGTTAGAGATTGTTCTACCTCACATCATATCTTGTCCGACACGATTCCCGATGATTTATTTATGGAGATTGTACCTGAGTTGAGCATGGGATCCGAATTTATGCAGACTGGTGCACAGGTATGTTTACATAAGCCTTCGTTGATTTTGGTAATTGCTTTAGTGTAGGTCACTAATCTTTTAAAAGACGTACACAATGGATATGCTAGCTTCAAATTTAAAAAACTAAGTATAGTTTCCATATTTAACATATAGGATGAGGGTATAAAAGCATGAATAACACGGGTTTGATTGAATTTTTAATGAGGTTGTTTAACATGACGTGTTTGAATTTTTTTTAAAAGCATGAATAACACGGGTAAAACACAAAAAAGGGCTTTCTTAAATAATATTATAGATTATAATATTTTGCTAAATTTTGCATGCTCCTAATACGTTAAGTGTTTTATGTTAAGGCTACGGATGCTGTGGGGAGCAAAAGTGGCATGAATGAGAGGCATGCATGCGGCGAAGATGATCAGGAAGAGGAGGTTGAGCTCGGTATCTAAGTATTTATTTTCTATCTTATCTATCTTGTGTGTACAGGATATTACATTATTTGTAGGAGTCTTAAACATTTGCTTGACTATGATGGATTTCTTATTTCATGACTTATATTATCTATGTGTGGATGATGAGACTATGTGTGAGATTGTGAATATGTGGGATTGTTGGATTTGATAATATTCGATATTGTTGGATTTGGATGTGTATATTGTTGGATTTGAATGTGGATATTGTTGTGATTTGGATGTGGATATTGTTGAATTTGGATGTGGATGGAAATATTTGATATGAATGCGATGGATATATGTTTATATAGGACAAAAGGGTGGCAGAGAAAATACAAATTTGTTGCTGGAAACGTGTGCAAACCATCTTAGACGGCTCTACCATCTAGGATGTAAAACCGTCTACGATGAGCGTCCTAGATGGCCACATCATCGGCGATGTGACATCCTAGACGGATTTATTGCCGATCGCGTATCCTAGACGGTCGTCCATCTACGATAGGTATCGTAGACGGTTATGAGTTACATCCTAGACGGTTTTGGCCGTCTAGGATGGGTGGATCTCTACTAGTGTTACCTTGGTGAGGTTACCTCTCACAAAAAAATAAAATACAAGGGTATAAAAAGAGAGGTAAGCATACCCATTTATGGGATTTGCCAAATCCTCTCAATTGGAGAGGATTTGGCAAATTCTAAAAATTAGGTACTTTTTGCAATTTAGGGATTCAAAATCTCAAAAATTTGCTTGAAACAAACACAATTTATGGAATCCAAAAACCCCAAAAAAACCCAATTTTTGATCCTAGAATTTGAAATCCACCCCATATCCCAAAAATTTGCTTGAAACAAACACCCCCTAAACCTTTTTATTGACTGAAGCAAATATCCAATCTTCTTGAATTAGATAAAATAGTGCAAAAAGACTTGATTTTCCTGTGAAACGGCTGATGCAAAATGACAAATCATAAAACTACCAATTAGATAAAATAGCATCCCCCCGTGTGTGATACTATTCGTATCTCCTCGCAACAACCTCAGCTATCTTCTGGGACAGAATCAAATTTTGTACCGTTGCATAATAGCTTGTGAAACTTCCTCTTCATGACTTTGCTCGCAAAGCTTCTTTTTATTGCTCACACTCATGAAGCATTTTCCCCACCCCTTTTTACCTTCTCTTCCCTCACTCATCCAACTCCTAAGGGCTTGTTTGGATTGAGGTGAATGAGGAAGAAGGGAAGTTAGGGGAACCATTCACCTTATTTGGGAACATTTAGAAGGTGAAGTTATTCAACCTAATTCACCTTAGTTCACCTCCTAATAGCATAAAATTTGTTACTCCCCAAATTGGGGTGTAACCAAGGGGAATGAAATTCCCTTCTCTTCCCTTCTATTCTCTCACTTAGTTTCCCTTAACTTCCCTTAACCCCATTGAAATCCAAACAACTAAGCCCTTAATTCAAGAAGTCCCAACTATCGAGATGGGTTTTAAAGAATTAAAAAAAAATAAAATAAAAAAACTTCTATTAAAGTGGAATCAGATGCTTGTGCGTGGAGGAAAAGGGAGAACTGAACCTGTTGTTGTGAAATGGCATCCGACGTTTTGCCAGGGGAGGAGCATGGCCGATGACTCTTGGAACCGACAGGTGGCAGTTCCCGAAGAAGTAGCCGAGGTCTGGAAGTTGAGATGATCAAGGCACGAGTATTGAGGGAACTAAATGATAAGGAGAGAAGTCGAGGCCTTGGAGGGAATTGAAGCAAGTTGAAGGAGGTGGTTAGAAAACAAAAAATCGGGTGAAGTAGACTTAAAAGAGTAGTGATCCCCTCAGAACGGGTCGTATAAGGTATCTATGCAGAACCTGTAAAACAGTGACGTGTGGTCCAACAAAAAAAAAAATTCCTCTTGCGTGCTTCGTTTTCGTTCCTAATCGTTTCATCCTCCATGAAGAAACAAACCCAATCCTTCTTTTGCTTATTTTGGTGCTTCTTTCTTGATGATTTTGCTATTGCTTCTCAAAGCCTAACTTAGAAACTCACAAATTCCTGAAAGCGAAATTGTGTGTCTCACTCTTCACATATACATTATTGAGATCCTTATTGACTCCTCAATTTCTCTAATTAAAAGTAGAGATTTGGATATGTTGATCTATTGTGGAGATTAAATGCCCTAATGGGCTGTGGAAAATTTGACCTCTCGGCATCTCTCAAGTCTCCCTAGAAATTCTTCTTTGTTATTTTGTTGTCTTTCTCTGAGAGAAAAAATAAAAAATAAAACCCATGAATCCTTTGATATTATTGATTTGAAGTATACCTCATGAAGAAATCACGAAACCTGATGAAATGCCAGAAGAATTGCTATCAAATCCCCGTGTCTTTCTTTGCTTGTGACGAGAAGGCAGGATTTTGTGTTCTGTTGGGTTTAAGTTAAATGAGTATATATAGATCTTTAACTTTAGTACCATGAAAACTTATTGACAATTAATTTATATGACATCATTGTTTCATTTGAATGTAACATGAAAATCTAAGAGCAGATAAAATAATGAAAGCCAAATTCTTTCTTTAATTAGCATGTACAGGGAAAATGAGATGATGAATAACATAAGGAATTAGGTCTCTAATCACTTTCGTATTGTTTTAAATTATACAAGTGTTATGCCCGTGCTCACACGGTTAGTTAATGAGTGATATTTAATAGTCTTCTCATATGAAATGGTACTAAACTGAATCAATAAAACACGTAGCACAGACCAAATCGCGCATATAGTAGGTACAATAACATGGAAATAAAACACAATAGAAGAAGCAATATGGACTCTTCACTAGTAAAAAGATGATCAGCCCCAACGGGTGGTTGGAACCGTTGGGGTAAGTTTTAACAGCCCCAACGGTTCCACCCGTTGGGACGCACCATTTTTAGAGAAAAACATTGGAGGGAATTTTCCCCCCAAATTTTCTTACCCAAAAATTAAAAAAAACCTTTTATAATAGCCTGAAACGCCCGTTCTCTCTCTCAATCCTATTCTATCTCTCGTCAAAACCCCCCAAATTAAATCCCCGCGCGCCTCCTCTCTACCCCCAAATAGGAGCTCGCCGCCGTCACTCGGAGCTCGCCGCTCGTTGCCTCGGCACCCTCGACTTGTTCTCCTCTCCCCTCAAAACCCCACCGCCTCCTCCTTGCGTCCTCGCCGTCGATCGGAGCTCACCGACGTCCACCTTGCTCGCCGCCTCTCCTGCTCCTCATTTCCGCCGTCTCACCTGTACGTAAGCCCTCTTCCTCAAAACCTAATAATGAGGAGATAGCCATCTCCTCATTTCAGCTCTAATTTGTTATTTTCCCTTTAAAAATTTGATTTTTGCCTTCAAATTAAGGCTTTATCCTCCTTATGTTGTTTCCTTGTATCAAAATCCTACCCAATTCGATTACTGCCTTATTAAAAACCATTTCTTGTCAAAATATTGCTTTTTATGAGAATTTTTTTTTCCTGAAATTGGCCTTTTATCTTTGTTTTGGGTAATTAACGTATTTATGAAACTTCTACATACAATGTCGACAAGGTGAAACTTGTGTGAAGTGAATTGACATATTGTAAAGTTGTGAGCTTATGTGGTTTAATGTAGATGTTTAATCTTCTCAACAATTTTAAATGAATGAGACTTAATTAAATTCCCTTTTGATCTTGTTAATATCTCAGTGCACCTGCCTTTTATGTGCATGATGATAGTTTGAATGTGCAATTTGAACTGAAATATTTACATTAAGTTTGGTTCTCTGCCTCTTGAAATTTGCCAAGCCTTCACTTGCTTACTCTTAATGGTTATTCTCTTGTTTAGTAGCTTTAAATTAAGATGATCAAAGCCAAAACTATTGATGGCAATATCGAGAAGTGGTCATTCAGACCCAGGAGATGTCAGGTGAGAAGTCTACTGTACTGAAGAGTATTTAAGGCCTTTCTATACATGTTTTATTCTCAGATATAGATTCATGAATATGATCTCTGCGAACGATTCTTTTTTATGTTTGATAGCTTGATTTGTGGTGAGTTTATCATGATAGACAATTGCTTGAAGTGGAATCCTATTATGTAGATTACCTCTCTTCATACCTTAAGTAAGTAAACTTGGCAGATTTACTTTATTCTCCTTTTCTTCTCTGTATGAAGTTTTTATTAATAAGAAGATTTATTTGATTTAAGGGTGTTAAGTGTATCACGTGGACCAAATCCAAAAACTCCTAAATGGAGATATAACATAAGTGTTACTGAGGTATGTTTTAGTTGTAAGGAGTTATCCATACCATTGATACCAATAATATATTATCAAAGGGTATAGAAAATCTAATACATGAGAATTTTTGCTATATCATATAACTTTTATTCTTTGAAAATAATGAACACAAATTTCGCTATATTGCTACGTCATTGTGTACATGAGGGAATTCTCCTAATATGTCATATGTTACCATTATTCTTTATAAATATATCGAAAAGTTTATCACCATATATATGATTCTGAATGATCAAGTTTAAATATTCCATATTCATCAGAATACAAATACGGGGTCGAGTCTTGAAGTAGAGGTGGTGAATATACAAACCTATAAACTACCCTCTTTCAATTAAGTTCAGCTCGAACCGATACTTTTTTGCCTAATGCTATTAATGTAGAATTTATTGTTGTTAAGAGTAAACTATGTGGAATCAGTTTTGATTTCAGTTCTTGGACATTTGTTACTGGTGATGCATATTTTGTTGTTTAGAAGTTGAGGAATCTCTTATGTCAGTGAGGAGGTACCTGCCATTATGTAACTGTCAAATTATGGAATTTTAAGCTCATCCAACCAAGATAATCAGTTTTGTATGATTTTTTAATCACAATAGACATACATGAATGCCAACTGTGGCGTTTTAGAACCTTTGTTTATGTCTGCACCACTAATCTCAAGACAAATTGTAGCCTTGTTCAGTGATATATGTTAACCATATGTCATCTTTGAAGGGTTTATCTTGTGTACTTATGGTGCACTAAGAGAAGTATTATTTTTTAACAAAATTCTAGTGCACTATTGCAACCTAGTACTGCATACGTTTGATTACAATCTTCTCATCACATTGTCAAATTTGTTTATTAGGACTCACAGTGGATTTGATATAAACCTTGGGTGCTACTCATTTTCTAATTCTATACTTGTCTACCTGAAATCATGTTCTACTTGTTTAAGCTAAATAAGCACACCTTTTTTGCAGGTATCCAGATCCCCAAGTATGTTGACACTGTGACTCCTGAGTACAAACGCAAGTTCGATGCTTTGGTGAGACTTTCCCCCTTTCCGTTTCTCTTCTATGGTTGTTAAAATTAGTACTCTTTGATTCTATGGTTGTTAAAATGCTACTAATGTTATGCTACTAATGCAGCTTGCATATCAATGTTTCTCCTTTGTGTACTCTTGTTGGGGCCTCATGTTGGTAATTACATCTGCCCACTCATACACGTATCATTTTACAGGCTAATTCTCAGAACGCTTATCCACCTTCCATTCCACCGGCTACCACTACTCCACTTGCTTCTCATCCTTCTTCGGATGCTCAATCTTCTACTTCTACTGCTCAAGGTTCTCAAGATATTTCAAAGACAAGCTCCTCTTCCTAGTATATTTCAAAGATTATGCCGATGAGGACATTCGCAGGGCTTTCGACGAGCATTTTGGTAGCAATTTGTAGCAGTGACTCTTTTATTTTAGATATTAGAAACATGTATATTTTGGATATCTTTCTTTATGTTCGGGACTAAGTAATAGTTTCAACATTATTTGTCGTGTTTTGGCTTTTGTGACTCTTGTATTTTGGTTTACAATTGTGTAAGATATTAGGATTATTAATACATTTTATTGTATACTTGTGCTGATCTTATAATTGCATAAAAATTGTGAAAAATTGTGAATTGTATAAAATATAATTGCGAGGGAATATGAAATTGTGAATAGGGTGCTTATATGTTTGTATGGGAATATGAAATTGTGAATTTGTGAACGGGGTGGTTATATATTTGTATAGGTAAGAAGAACAAGCAGGAAAAAAAAGAAAAAACTGGCCCCAACGGTTGTAACCGTTGGGGCTGATTCAGCCCCAACGGTTACAACCGTTGGGGCTGATTTTTTTCCTTTTTTTTAAATTAATTTAATTATTTACTTGCCCCAACGGTTGTAACCGTTGGGGCTGATTTTTCAACCGTTGGGGCTGAATCAGCCCCAACGCGATTTGTCCCAACGGGTGATTTTTTTGCCCCAACGGTTCCAACCGTTGGGGTCATAGTCAGCCCCAACGGTTACAACCGTTGGGGCTGGCCTTGTTTGTAGTAGTGCTTACTGAACTCATGAAAGTGTTAGTGAATAAGCCATGTAAAGTATTAAAAAACCCGCAAAAGCAACAATTGAAATTCATTATTTATCAAACAAATCAGGACGAATTAGAAAAATATAGTGTATAAAGGGTCTAGTGGAAACTAATTTTTAAGATCAATCACATGTTAAATCATCTCAAAATAAGAAAGGACACAATATAAAAGAAAAGGAAAAGTATCAATACAATATAAAAGCATAATAAAAATCTAATATGAGCTAATATAAATCTAAGTCATACGTGAGAGTAATAGTACTCAGCTTTGGCCAAATCATAGGTAAGTTTTCGTCACAAATATAATCTTATAGGCATAACTTTAGCTGTAGTTGTACCGAGCCTTATAAAATTCATGATAATAATAAAGTGCGAATAGAACAAATTCTTTTCCCCTTCCAGAAATTCCAGTACATTTCTTTCGCTTCATCATAAATAGCATTTTTGCATTCCATTATTCCTGTGATCAAAAGTAAACCACAAATATATCAACCAGTAAATTTTTGTGCTTCTTCTAAAAGATAAATAATGATGCTTCACTGTAGGTTTTTCATGTTTAGAGTTTGATTCGATCGTCATATATTTTTGTAGCTAGTGATATTAGTTATAATTCACATAATTTGTACCTGGATAATATTGTTACCTGATATACCGCAAAGTATGGTTGATGGTTGAGCGAGTAAACTTTTCACTTGTTTGTTTTCCTTGACTTGAATTCAAACTTAACCTGTTTCAGCACTGGCATATACACTATTTTCATTTAGTTAATTTTTAATATTATTAAATTTGTAAATCATGTATCCTCTAAATTTTACCTTGTTGTTGTCTTGTTTTCCTTGGCACATTGTCGTTCTCAAGTTTCATTTCATCATAGTGTTGTGTCATTTTTATTTGAGAGTGAATCCTTTTTTCCCCGTCTTTTGTAATGGTTGAGTTTCTGAGTTTTGTGTAGGCTTTGTTGCATTTGCAGTCAATGATAAATATATTTCCTCTCCTTCCTGTTTCATCATAATATTTTCATGAGATGCTTGTAAACAATCTAGTTTTTTGTCCAATACTAATTTAAATTAAAACTTTTTTACCAGTCCTTGAATGGGAGTGGATGTTGAAGTTTCAGTCTCTTGATACTCTTCATAAATTTTGTGAATTGTATAACCTTCATTTCCTTCAAGATAGTTATATTTAGATAACTTTACTACAACCATCGACTTTTTTCCAATAAGTTTGTTAAAAAGTCCCGGGAAAAGTTCTTCTCCATCCATCTGTTTGAAGCAAGTGAATATATTGGATGTGGTTGTGGACGTCTGATGGGTAAGTGATTTTTAGAAGAAACTAATTTGACATGGCTTGTTTATTGTAGGACACTCTTTTGTTTGCTTTTCATATCTGTGAATGATGTAGTGGTTTATTTGTTATTTCTAGGCTAAGTTCTGGAGAGATTAACCGAGTAGCTTTATTTTGTTTCAGCAAAATTAAAAAAAAACTTATAGCTTAACTGCGAGACTTATGCAAAACCTAGCAATCAATAAGAACACAATAACAATCAAATCACTTGCAGCACAGAAATCTAGAATTAGAGACAAACCTTAGAACCACAGACAAAAATGCTTATCTAGAATTAGAGACAATAAAAAAAATAAACAATCAAAATCCCAAAAATATTTTTATTAAATCCTAAGGTACGAAAAATTATATGACATTGACACAACTGACCATGATTGAATTACAATGTATTAATTTTAAAGCTTAAATATAGTGAGCCTACCTTTTGTTCTTTGGTGCTGCCGCTTAGATCAATCAACTGCTACAAAATATAAAATAGATTAGTCACTAAGAAAAATTATATTAGGTAAATCAATTGAAGAACAATAAAATTTCAGAGACTACTGTTCTTAATAAAATAAAGATGAATTAGGTTATAATAAATAGAGAATCTTTTACTAATCCTCGTAGGAATAGAAAAGCTAAGATTAAAAGGAAAGGATATATAAGAAGATGTTATTAAGTAGTTTTGGTTCTAATTCCTTAAATATAAGAAGATGTTATTAAGTAGTCTCGGTTCTAAGTCCTTAAATATAAGAAGATGTTATTTTAAAAGGAAAGGATATATTCAAGAAAAGTTAGAAAATAAAATTAGAAGTAGTTTCGGAAGATTTTTGATTTGGAAATTATGAAGATATTACTTTTAAACTAATTGGAAAAGCAGTAGATAAATGGTTTGGAGAGCAGGAAGTAGTTTCGGCTAGTAAGCACAAAAATTTAAAAGAAAAAGGAAAGAAATCAGAAAAGGACCTCACCATATTTCTAAACTTAAAAAACTTTAAAAAACATTTAATTATTAAGGATCTGAAATTGATTGTACCTGTGAGTAAATCCTGATAAACCAGCATGTTTGCTTTGCAAAAAACCAATTGTGAGACGCAAGGAGATTGCTTGGCAGAGCGCAAACAGGGGTTTTTATATAGGGAAGAAATTCTAATCCGATTAGAATTCTAATTAGGGTTGGAACTTTCTATAGTTAAATTTGAAGGAAAATAAAAAACAGGTTCGAATTTTAGTGGGAGAATTTTTTTTGTTTATGATTGAATTAATCATATTAATGTGATTTTAAATTAAATTTGAAGGAAAATAAAAACAGTTTAGAATTTTAGTTGGACAAATTTTTTTTTGTTTATGATTGAATTAATCATTCTAATGTGATTTTTAACCCGTTTGACCTTAGTTTTAATTTAAAAGGAAAAGGAAAGGAGAATCGAAAAGGACCTCACCATATTTCTAAACTTAAAAGCTTTTAAAAAATTTAATTAAAAATTATCAAATTAAGTAGCGTCATCACCTTCCTCATCTCAATCTCCATCCTCGGTGGCGGGATCCGGTTGAGCTCTCGCCAACAACACCGACGCCTCAAGTTCCTCCAATGGCTTCTCATCGTCATCGGGTCACAATCATGGTCATCTCTTTAATGGGTTTCACGGCTGCTACCGCCAAACTGGCTCCTTCAGCTCTACCTCTTCGCCATGTTCTTCGTTGTCATCACCCTCATCGGCTTCATCGTCTTCGCCAGAATCGATCAGCGGCCATGAAGGATCGGGTTTCGGATCCTGGGTATTGGGCGAAGATTAGTTCTTGTTTGAGGAATGGCAAGGCTTGTGGAGGGATGATGAAGTCGGGCGAGATCGGGCGACTGGGATTTTGGGTGGGATTTTAGTACCGGAGTGGGTTTTGGGTGGGATTTTAGTACCGGAGTGGATTTTAGTACCGGAGTGGGTTTTGGGTATTTGGTGTTACACGTGATGTCAATATATTTGACACGTGGCATGTGTTTACCTTTAAAAAAATTTTTACCAATTTCTCTTAACTATATAAAGGAGGATTTAGACGGTTGGCATTCCTTTCTGTTAAAAGCCTTTTAGATTTGAATGAATTAGTTTTAACTAATCATCATTAATATACAAATTTAAGTAAACCCGCAATTAATGGGATTTGGGAAGATGCTACGAAGAAGTGGTACACGCAGCAGTGAGTTAGGACTCCGCATAAAAGAACCGATACGCCCGGTTCTGAGAGGATCCGAACTCAAAATTCTAAACCCAATTCTCTCTGCAGTTTTCAACTCAACCGCCTTCGCCCAGCCTACCTCGTCACCAATCTCCTCTCTCTAGCCCCCCTCTCTGCCTTTTGCCCAATATTAAAGAAAAAATTTCTCGTCTCTGTTACACTGTATTAATATAAGGATGATAGGAAATCGATGTTGGTTCTGATGGTTTAAGAGTAGGGGGAGGCTAACTAGCAATGAGAGGGGAAGGTGGTCAAAGGCCGCTGGAGTTGGGTTTAGGATGAGGGATCCAAGTTGGAGAAGAAGGGAGGGGAAAGTATTTTGGTCATTGAGGGATCAAGTTGTAAAAACTTTAAGTTTGGAGAGACTTATGAGCAATTTCAAAATTGTAAGTGACTAATATGGAATTATTAAAGATTTGAGGGGCTAATATCTAAATAACCCACTAATCATATAAAGTACAAATTATAGAATTTTTTTTGCTCGTACTAATTATTATTATAGTACTTTGTTTATAACCCAGTTCAGAATTGAATCAAGACTATGGATCACGTTAAAACCTTCTAACCGTCCGGATCACTCGCGCTAGGTCTATATTAATATTAATTATTATCAAATAATTATGGAAGTAACATAGAATATCCATAACTCGTTGTCAGCTTTCTTTTCTTGCTGTCAGCTTTCTTTACCTGCCGATTAAATTTGTTTGTCACGCTAGACCATGTGTTATTTTATTGTATGCTCAACCCCGCAATACAATCCTCCAATCAACTACTTTGGCATTATAATAGTGAAATTAATTTCCTTGAGGAAATATAATAGTGAAATTATTGCTCACGTGCTGGGATCAAAACGCAATGGCATCAGCCAAAGGACATGTGTTAGGATCGGAACCGAGTGCTATAAGTCAAACCCCGCAGATTGCAGTTTATGATAGCGAAATATTAAATATCGACAAGAAAACAAAAAACAAAAAAATCAAATCACAGATACGATATTATTAACAAGGTTCATCACAATTTAGGGTTACATCCTCAACAGAGCGGATTTACTATTAGGGGGGCTTATTCTTTGAGAATTGTTGATTCGGACTTAGATTTTTCTTGGATTTCAATTTAGGATGTTATTCATTTCGGACTAGAAATTATATTTAAATTTAAGGTGTTACTGCTTTAGGACTAGGATTTGAATTTAAACTTAAGGTGTTATTAGAGTAGGACTAGGATTCGGATTTGAATTTAACGTGTTATTGGTTGAGAACTAGGATTAGGATTTAAATTTAAAGTGTTATTGGTTGTGTAGGATTGTTATTAGGATTAGGATTTCAAAATACGCACTCCATTCAAAACTCTATAGTTTTTAATAAGCAATTTCCTAGAGAAAATCCAAGTTAAAACTGGTGGATTGTGATCTCACTATGTGGATTTTCTCTACCCTCTTCTCTTTACTTATTTAAATATTTAATATGTTTCAAATTAAATATATTTAGTTTGTCAACAAAATTTTAAATATATTTGATTTTAAAATATTTCATTTTACTAAATTATTTATATATTAACATTGAATGTAACTTAGTTTAAAATATTTATAATCAACTTCTTTTTATTTAATTCATCTAAAATGAAATATATTTAATACTATTTAATCTCTTAATATATTTAATATTAAATTAGATATATTTACTATTTAACATTTCTTAAATATATAAATATTTTAAATATTTCACATTATATTTCATTCATTTCATTTTTATTTAAATGTTGAATGAAATAAATTAAGTACATAAATATTAAATATATGTAATATTAAAAATTATTCGAATATTTGATGTCAAATGTTTGATATAAGTTTTTCTAATATATTTAATGTTTACATATTTAAATATACAAATTAGTTTTTATATGGTCAAACGCTAGTTATTTTCTTTTATGCACTTGAAAACTAGTTATTTTTATTTATGTGATTAGCTAGTTATCTTACGTTATATGGCATCATATGAGCTATTTAAATGGATTATGAGATGTATTCAATTTTGTTGTTGCCATTCGTTAATCGAACTAAGGGTGATTTTCCAAATTAATGTTTATTTTTTTATAAATAATTATTACTTTATATAATAATTTATTTTGAAACTCTTAATTCAAATAATCCACGAATCTAAAACTTAGTCTGAGAATCCAACCCTCAATCTACGAATTCAAAGTAAAAGTTGAAGAATCCAAACCAAAAGTGCAAAACTTCTACTCAAAAAATCAAAATCCAATCCAAAGAGTCCGGAGCTCTACCCATAAAATTCGAGTCCAGGTCCCAATCTAAGAGTGTCGAGTCCATGGACAATTGCCCGAGTCCAAATCAACAATTAGCTTATGAGTATGACAAGCAAAAATTCGGAGTAAAATCCTCACATTTGCATAACATAAAGTATAATTAAAGTGCAAATTTTAGAAACTTCAGATAGACAAGTGCTGCGAAAATAAATGAGGATATATAAGTACAAACTAGGGGAAATTATAAAGAATTTTTGTGCAAACTGGCCAATTCTTAAACAATTATAAGATGCTTTAAACCTAGCTGTCACTTGAACCTATACATTGCTGCTGCTCAAAATTGTTAACTAAACCACATTATATTTATCTTTCAACTCCGCAGTTGCTTGCACGCCTTCAAAAACTTAGTAGAAATACATGGACTGGATGGAAATGAAGGGGTTGCTCTGTTGCTTCGATTGCATCCCTTCACTCAATAATCAGGTTAAATCGCTATCCTACAAAATCTCATTTTCTTCTCAATTTCTGTATAGTTTTCTGTTCTTTATTTTGGACCGTATTCAATATTATTTCATGAGACTGATAATTCCCTACGTTGATGCACACCATCTGTTTAATTAAATTCCTGGTAGAATTTATGTGCTCTCATGATCTGTGTGCAGGTGATTTGCAATGCATAATTTGTAAAAATCACAACTTTGCAATTTCAGAAACATGTATAGTTGATATATCCTTACAAACAATCTTTTATTTAAAAAAATAAATTTATCCAAATAATAATTTGCATTTTAATTGATTTGTGTAATAAAAGTTCGAATTTTAATTATTTGGTGTTAAAATTGATATTGAGGGTCAATCAGGCCTATGTTCTACTGCAATATAAACAATTTGAAGTTCATTATATTAATTAAAAGATAATTATATATTAATGAAAAGATAGATCATGTATAGCTATACAAATATGCTGGACCTGCAAACCTCGCCCATGCTTAGGCACATATCCACATTAAGAAGGGAAGATCTGTAGGGGCTTCCCTCCCTTTCCAAAACCAGTATCTTGTAAATTCAAGTCTGATTATTTCAATCTCACTTGCTACAATTTGCTTGCATTACAATATGATTGCACTACTAGCAAGGTTACATATAGTGCTAGGCGGCCTAGGCACCAGACCCAGTGCCTAGAGCCTAAGCGCCTAGGCGGGGCTTAGGCAGTTTTCCTTTTTTTTATTTTTAGTTACAATAATTGATAATATATGCCAATCTTATAGAGAGCGCTAGGCGCCGTACTGGCACCTAGGCAGATTTTGTTCTTTGTTTGAGTAGTGAAGGAGGTTTGCTAAAGATCGGAGGAGGTAGAGGAGGTGTTCATAGTTGGTGGAGGAGGCATAATGAGTTCGCAGGAGGTTGGGGGACATGAAGGTTGTAGTAGAGGAAATCACGACCAAGACCTAAGCGGTGCAGCTCGTGTAAGTGGTCTACCTTCCCTAGGCGCTCCCAAGACTTAGGCGGGCAGGCTAGGTACCGCCTAGACCCTGGGCACCCTCTTTTTAAACCATTAACTAGTACTTTTCAATAAAACAATTACTATACGTGCTAAGTACATAGAATCTCAGATTTTTAGGAGATCTTAGGTTCAGATATTCTCAATAACAAATATATTTAAATGTTAGTGATTCTCCCAATCTCAAGTTTACAAATTAAACTGGAGAAAGTAACCTATCCAGATCATCATTAATTCTCTCTCTTTGTGCAAGTAGGCTACTGATGTTATCCCCTAGGAAAAAACGAGTTATTCTTCCATGCTCAAACATTAACCTTCGGCAATGAGGATAATCTCTAGGCTTTAGATACTCCTCTAATAACTCATGGAAGGCATCCTCTGTCATTTTCTTTAGATGGCTTAGTGCTTCTTCCTCGGTGCAGTTTGCTTCATTTATATATGAATGAATAGGAGAAGTAGTTTCTGCTCCCATCAGATTCTGGAACAAAAGAGAAGGCAGCTTTATATGGGAAGAAATCAGGGTAAGTTTCATAAAACTCCCCGAAATGTTTGGACGTTTCCCACAAACCCCCCTGAACTTTGTTTATTTTTTCCACTAAACCCCCAAGGCCCAAACTTCTCCCACAAAACCTCCAAAACTTCTCAGTCTCAAATAACACCAAAACCTTTTATTTATTTCCCACAAACCCCCACCCCCCCCCCCCCCCCCAAATAAAATAAAATAAAAAATAATAGGAGAAGAGGAGGAGAAGAACCCCGAAGAAAATAAGGAAAGAACTTTTTTGTTTTTGTTTTTGGGCGGTTGGGGGTTGGGAAAAATTAAAAGTTTTGAGGGGTTATTTGTAACACATTGATGTTTTGGGGTTTTGTGAGAAAGTTTCTGGGGGTTAAGTGGGAAACAAAGTTCAGGAGGTTGTGTGAGAAATGCCCCCAAAGCTTTTGGGGTTTTTTTTTTTGAAATTTACCCACGAAATCACTGCATATAACTGGTAGGGTAAAGCTTATTGGTGTACAAATTGCCAGTACCTCATATTTCCTCACATCAGTTAGCAGTCTCAGGTACAATGACAATTGTTCATGCATCATGGATTGCAGAATATTATCTGGCAGAATCTCACCCATGAGAAACATTGCCGGAAGTATTCTGATGGCAACACCGCGATCCTTTTTGCCATTCTCAATATATTCGTTCCACGAAACGAAATGTTTTCTTTCTCTTATCTCTCTATGCTTCAGGTAGTATTGAATTCGCCCCAATCTCTGCCACATCCTCAAAGCATTAGATTTACAAGAAGGATCTATGTTCATATCGGATCGTAAATGAAATTACTTACTAGTTCATGTAGGCAGGGGAAAACATCCCTTCCTTGAGCATTGCTAGCTTGGATCGCCAATTCATTCAATGTGTCATACATTCCCATGAAAATTACCTTAACTTTTAGTGCAAGAGAACTGACTAGTGAAGGATTCCATCTGCACGCATCAACACTTTTCCAAATCAGTCGCATATCTCCCTTACCTCATACCTTACTAGCTTCATTGCGCTATAAATATTTTTTATTGTGTTTGTCAATCATAGAAAAAAATCAGTTGATATACTTACTGCTTAACTGCTTGAGACAATAATTTCAAGTCGCTGATAGAATCATGTTTGTGAAATAGATCTTCGAGGACATCTTCAATGCTGTTGGATTTGGTGTAGGCTATCCGACACTCTTTAAATTCTGGATCATATAGAGTTGCTGCGATTGCTAAGTGGGTCGCCTTTGGGCGTACTCGAGTAACAAATGGATCATTCAGTCCACATTCAGTTCACCATCTAGTTGTAAAATAACTAGTAAACAAATAGAATATAGACTTCTATACATTCCAAAACACTGACATGGACGTTAAAGAGAACGGAACTCACTTCAGAATAGATTTGATCTCTCTGTTGTACATGGCTTGCAGCCTGTTATAGTCTAACTTGGCAAGTTCCAAGTACTTCGGGTTATTAACATTATACATCCTAAGATATCCAAGCATCATTAATAATAATAAGATGCTATATACATTTATTAATTGTTTAAATAAGCTGCAAATTTTGTTACCTATAAATAGTCTTGGCAATCCAAACATCATTTTCTCCATAATGGTTTATATACTCCCTAGCTTCAAGTCTCTGAAGACTCATATTCCAGGGGTATCTTAAAGCACGTGCAACCTGATGGGCGTGAAGAATTTCAGATGAGAGAAATCCAACTAAAACCGAAAATTAAAGTAGCATACCTCTTTATCTAAGGCCTTTTTCAAGGACCACTTGTCATCCATTTGATTATTCTCGACACGCTTCTGTAGGTACTGCTCAATGATAGGCCTTGCCACCTCTAGTATCTCCTCCCCTGGAAAAGAAATCTGGGAGAATCGATATAAGTTGAACATATCTGAAATACCTCTGTGTGTCTCTCCTGGAAAGCATATGAAGGCTCCATTCTCGTCTTTAAAATTCTCGAGCACCTCTGGTCAAATACAAGATTGAGTTTGCTTAGCCAATGTAGGATGACACAGCATTAGCATATATATTCTACCTGAGGATACAGGGAGGCCATGTAATCTTGCCAATCGGAGGGCCATGCACGTATCATCAACATCAGGAATTGGATTGTCTCTTCCCCAAGATACACCCTTTTCCCCAGTATTTCTACAAAAGAATAGTAACATACAATTATTCTCTAAAATAATGTACATGACAAATACACATGCTTATGTTACAACAATTTGACAACATGTAATCATTCATAAACCCAAAAGCATACAAGTTTTTTAAATATATCGAGCTTACATGTGAACATAGTTGATAGTGTCAGAAATTTCATCCTTGAAATGGTGATCAATTCCCAATCTTTGAATTGTATCAACTGCCCAGATGCGCTCTAGGAGGTCAATAGGATATTGGCATGGTGCTGCTGATGAACATTTAAGAGGTGATCAAATGACCGACATGGATTTTTCATTTGCTAGCATTAGATGTCATAAATGTAGGCTTGTTTGTGTATTTTGAGCAATTAATACCATATTCATGAAATCTTCTTATTATGCAAGTCAAGAATTCTAGGCATTTAGAGTCACCAGTATTCATGTACGCAGCAGCTGTGGCTGAGGGAGAACTTAGGAAACTCCCATCTCTGGATTGAAGCTTTAGAATTCTTTTCCACTGCACCACTTCTTGTAATGCTTCTAGTGAGTACAGCATGGTTGTATGAACTGAATGCATCATTTCCACAGGGATCCTACAACATGTTCGAGATATTGGTATGACATTCCATAGAATTCTCAAAACTAAGGACTTTAGGTACTTAATTTGTATTACCTCTTGATTTTTTCCTCTCTTAGTGCAAAGATCTCTGTCCAGCAAGGAATGTCATAAGGAAGGTCAAACCCAATAACATTGGCTTCGTTGAGCATTGAAGGAAATACTATCTCAAAGCCACTCGTCCTCAAGCTCGTGGTTTCCTTCCCAATATGTTCAGCTTGAGCCCTCAAGAATTTGAGCCCTGGAGAATTTGAAAGTCCTTATTCTAGACCTTTGCACTGAAGAATTATATTTTTAGTCTAACAAGTCGACATGAACGTGCATAATGCACTTGATCTAAAACACCTAAAGTGAATTATGAAAAGGACCATGTCTAGCAGGACTTCACTTCACATTTGCAAAGTATTAGTGTATCTAACTATGAGCCTGAGTATATATAGCTGTCGACACTGTCATCAATATAATTTTCTGTTTTAAGATTTCGATAGGTACACAGGAGGAGGGCATCAGGTTGACAGATGGTCTTAGCATTTCGATACATTTTGTGCTGGGCCTTCTTAGTTCTGAATATAGTTCATAGCTGAAATTATTTCCAAGGAAAAAGGATCCCATGATGATGTTAGACAATTTATGTTCTATGGATTAAGAAAGGATGAGTGGCATGTCAGATGAACTTTTATATAGGGAGCAGACTGTCGAGTATCAAAAAAATGCAGAAGTGTGAAATGAGTTGTAAGAAGTAACAAAAGTTACTGCTATAATCTGGACGCTTGGATTTAATATCCAAGTGAAGTTGGCTAAGAAGTAACAGGCTTTGAGGCAAATATATTTGTTAATCAATTAGTTAAAGTTATTTTGACCTTAGCATAATGCATATGAGATCAATTTTGGTGACCTATAGATCCAAATCTACCTTTTTAGGTATGTCAAACATATGAACTCTGAATTGTAATTTTGATTTTTTTTATTGAGAAGTAAATAAATGCTTTATTAATGCTGCATAAGTACAACAAGATAGTGTAAATACAAGGAAAAAAATGCTAAAAACTAAATCTCACACAAACACCGGTCAACATCCCTCGAGCTTTAAGTCGAAAATCCAGATCATCAAAAAGAGATGTCATAATTGCTTCACCTTCCTCCCCACAGATCCTCCGCCAATCTAACAGTAATAGAATCACGTTCTCAGCCAATTTCCTCAATGACTTGTTCTCATTTCTAAATAATACGTTATTTCTCTCCCACCACAAACACCACATAGTTGTAGCTAGAATAGCTTTCCACAACTTCTTTCTCTTTTTTCTAGCATTAGAACACCTCCAACCAAACAAGAATTTTTCAATATTATAGGCAAACACAGTCGGCACTTTAAGAAAGTGTTGGATTTGATTCCAAACTCCATTCGCATAAGTACAATGCAAAAAAATGTGTTGTGGCGGCTCCTCCTTTTCTCAAAGCACACATCTATTAGCTAGTTGTATACCTTTCTTCTTCATTTATCGCACGTTAGGATGCTTCCCCAAGCTACAACTTGCACAAAGAATTTGCACTTGTAAGGTGGTATACTCTTCCAGACGACATCAGTTGGAAAACTCCCCTCAATGTTATGGTTTAGACCATCAAAATAGGAACCAATAGAAAATATTTCATTAGGATATGAGCTCCACACAATTTTATAATCTCCCACCCCTTTTATATTGCTATTATGAATTTGTTCAAGCAATATACTAACATCATTCTCTTCTTGGCCTCTTAATCATCTTTGTAAAGTTGTATTCCAAGTTTCCAACTTATCGCCCTGTTCTCTATTTGGTACAAATCAACGACAAGAGCTTTTTTATCATCCGCAACTTCAAAATTACGTGGGAAATTTTCTGCAAAGACACTATTGCCACTCCAATTTGCCCCCAAAAACTAGTGTTCGTGTGAACGTGGGGGCCACCACGTTACTCTGAGAACTTGAGGTTCTGTAGCAAGCATCTGAGAACTTGAGGTTCCTGTAGCAAACCCTATAAAAAAAGGAATGTTTTTTTTAAGGGGAAAGTTTTTTTCTTTCCCCTATAAATAGGAACCTATTCCTAGGGTTTTGTGTTGAGTTTGTGAGAGAAAAAGCTAGGGTTTTTGGCGGCGGCTAGAGAGAGTTAAAGAGAGAGCTTGGAGAGATTTTATAAAAGAGAGGTCAATTTCTTTTGGGTAAAAATCAAAGCTCTATCTTTGGGACGAGCTTATGGATTGTACAAGTCGTCGGTGTTCTTCTTCATAGTCGAATCTCCCCTCACCCCTCCCGTGGACGTAGGCAAGTTTGCCGAACCACATAAATCTCGTGTCTTTGCTGTTTGCTGTGTATTGGCTATTATTTGTAGGTTCTCTTGATTCAGTCCTAGTACTGTTGAGAGGAAGAGTAGATATCTCACTTTGTTGAGATATTTACTTTCTATTCTTGTTTTCTTCGTGAACGGGAATATAATCAGGGCCTTCTCTCAGGTGATATCGCTTCCGCAGCGTGTGGGCGTGAACCCGCATCCCAACAATTGATATCAGAGCTGTTATTCAGATTGGAAGAGGTGTAGCTTCTGGTTTGAGGTGGTGCTCGGTAATTTCTGAGAGAAACGGGTTTATTAATATAAACGGAGAATGACGTCTACCAGTAAATCGGTCAAAGTGGGAAAATTTGAGATTGAAAAGTTCAATGGGAAGAATGATTTTTCCTATTGGAGGATGCAGATGAAAAACTCACTGATTTCGCAAAAATTGCACAAGACTTTGGCTGAAAAAGAGAAGAAGCACAAGGATATGTCTGATGAGGATTGGGAGGAGCTGGATCTGGAAGCACGGGCGTCGATTATCCTATGCCTTGAAAGGGATGTAGCTTTCTTGGTAGATGGAGAGATACTTGAGCTGCGGGGTGAGTTAGAAAGTACCTTCATGACGAAGAGTCTAACGAACCGGATCTATTTAAAATCTAAATTGTATACTTGCAAGATGGAGGAGGGCTCATCAATCAGGAATACATCAACAAGTTTGATAGGATCATATCGGACTTGAAAGACATAGATGTGAAAGTTATAGATGAGGATCAGCGCTTCTACTACTTCGCCAAGTCTTATGAGAACACAGTGCAAACACCGATGCTTGTAGGAGATAATTTGAAGATGGATGAGACTAGAACGGCGCTTCTAGCGGATGACCTTCGAAGATTGCAACCAGTGACATGACTACTGGTGGTAACAAAGAACAAGCGCAGGGATTGTTTGCTAGAGGAAGGAGCAATGAGCGAGGAAAAGGTAGGGGAGGAAAGTCTAGATCTAAATCGAGACCTCTTGCGGGAAAATCGTGTTTCAAATGCGGTGAAGTTGGGCATTTCAAGGTCGACTGTCCAAATATGAGAGTAAGTGGAAAGAAAAACAACAACAAGACTGAGAGAAGAGAGGGCAAGGAAGAGGCGAGCTACATTTCAGAGGAAGGGAGCGATAAGGAGTTCTTTGTCGTCACGGGTGGCGAGGATATCTCCGGGAAGTGGATACTTGATTCTGGTTGTTCTTACCACATGTGTCTAAATAGGAAGTGGTTTACTACCTACAGAGGCATTAATGGTGAAACTGTATTGATGGGGAACAACCATGCTTGTATAACGGTGGGGCTAGGTAATATCAAAATCAAGATGCATGATGGAGTGGTTCGAACCTTGACGGATGTGAGGCATGTTCCCGACTTGCGGAAGAATCTTATCTCAGTTGGTGTATTGGACTTCGGCGGTTATAAAATTATTACGGAGAACGGAGTGAAGAAGGTTGTTCGGGGTTCCCTTGTAGTGATGAAGGGTGTTCATCACGGTAATTTATATACTCTCTCAGGTACGACGGTGATGACAGCGGTTGGAACTGAAAGAAGTGGTGGAGACCCATGTGAGCACACACGGTTATGGCATAGGCGGCTTGGGCATATGTCAGAGAAGGATCTAGTTCTGCTTGGTAAAGAGGGTCTGCTAAAGAATCTGCAAGAACCTAGCATGGATTTTTTCGAGGATTGTGTGTATGGAAAGTCACACAGGGTTCAGTTTCTGAGAAGCAAGTCTAAGAGCAGAGGGATACTAGATTATGTGCACACGGATGTTTGGGGTCCGGCTCAGACAACTTCTAAGGGTGGTTCCAGATATTTTATCTCGTTCATAGATGACTATTCGAGGTATGCTTGGATTTACTTTCTAAAGCATAATAATGAGGTGTTCGATACATTCAAGAAGTGGAGAGCAATGGTTGAGAACAGGACGGGAAAGAAAATAAAGACACTGAGATCGATAGCAGTGCAGTATCTGAGATGGTGCTTTCAAGGAGTTACGTGATTAGGAGAATTGTTCGACCTTGGGCGGTCAGTCAACACCACGAGTGGGTGTGAGAGATGAGCCGAACATTGCGAGGAGAAAGCAATGAGTATGCGATCATACCGGATTGGGCAACGAATGGTGGGCGGCGGTGGCTCTGACTTATTACATTGTGAACCGTTCACCACATTCGACATTGATGGTGAAACACCCTATAGGGTGTGGTCGAGAACATCGATTATGATAGGTTCAGAATTTTCGGATGTACCGCCTACTATCACGTCAACGAGGAAAAGCTTGACGCGAGGGCCAAGAAGGTAATATTCTTGAGATATGCGAAGGGCGTAAAAGGCTATCCCCTTTGGTGTACGGAAGATTCGAAGTTCGTAATCAGTAGGGATGTTACCTTTGATGAGAAATCTTTGATTGCTAGGGCGCCCAAGGATGATGGTGTTAGCACTGATGAGACTTCTAAGTCTCAGGTTATTGAAATAGAACCTAAAGACCAACCAAGTTCTAGTCGTGTTCAAGTAGGAAGTCAGGTAGATGATGAGCTTGAGCAGGAGGAGTTTCAGCAGGAGAATACACAGGCACTACAACAATAGCAGGTCGAGGATAGTTTAGCTTCCACTAGGCCAAGGCGAGCATATAAGCAGGTACAGAAGCTGGGGGCTGATCAACCCCTGAAGCACTATGGGCAGGTTAATTTGGTTGAATACGCACTCTCGGTGGAGGAGGACGAGCCGGTCTCCTTCAAGGAAGCTATTCGGAGCAAGGATAGTGAGAGTTGGTTGGCTGCGATGGAGGAAGAGATGGAATCTCTTCGGAAGAACCAAACATGGGAGGTGGTCCCATTGCCCGTAGGAAGAAAAGCTATTGGTTGTAAATGAGTGTATAAAAGAAAGGAAGATCTTTTAGAGCTCGGTGGTACAAGGTACAAGGCGAGGCTAGTGGCTAAGGGTTTTGCACAGAAAGACGGTGTGGATTACAATGAGATTTTTTTCTCCGGTGGTGAAACACACTTCTATTCGGGTGCTATTGAGTATTGTTGCTCATGGTGATCTTGAGCTGGAACAACTCGATGTTAAAACGGCCTTCTTGCACGAAGACTTGGATGAAGAGATCTACATGCATCAACCTGAGGGCTACAAGGTTGAGGACAAGGAGCATCATGTGTGTCATTTGAAGAAGTCACTGTATGGATTGAAGCAATCTCCTTGACAGTGGTACAAGCGATTTGACTCCTTCATGCTGAAGCATGGATTTTCCCGAAGCGACTATGATTGTTGCGTTTACATTCGGAAGCTTCGTGGAGGTAATTATATCTATCTCCTTTTGTGTGTGGATGACATGCTTATTGCTTCTAAGAGCAGGGTGGAGATAGATAGGCTGAAATCTCAACTTGGTGAAGAGTTTGAGTTGAAGGACATGGGCGATGCTAGGAAAATACTGGGTATGGAGATTAGAAGAGAGCGGGCGAACCGGCGATTGTTCTTGAGTCAGAAGGGCTACATAGGGCGGGTGATCGCGAGGTTCGGGATACAAAATGCTAAGTCGGTGGTGACTCCATTGGCTCCACATTTTAGGCTTTCTAGTAAACAATCTCCCACTACATCGGAAGAGAAGACGCACATGGAGCGTGTTCCCTATGCTAGTACAGTTGGCAGCTTAATGTACGCAATGGTGTGTACACACCCAGATATTTCACAGGCAGTCGGTGTGGTCAGTAGATTCATGGCGAATCCGGGAAAAGCACACTGGGAAGCAGTGAAGTGGGTCCTGAGGTACTTAAATGGTACAGTTGATACGGGTCTGTGTTTTGGTGGAGAAACATGTCAGATTGATGGGTTTGTGGACTCTGATTATGCGAGCGATCTAGATAGATGGCGATCTACTACTGGTTATGTATTCAAGATACATGGAGCTCCGGTTAGTTGGCGATCGATGTTACAGGCTACAGTGACACTTTCTACTACAGAGGCTGAGTACATGGCCATGACAGAGGGAGTAAAGAAAGCATTGTGGTTATGGGGTCTTCTAGATGATTTGGGGATTGAGCAAGAGAACGTGAACTTGTGGTGCGACAGTCCGCAATTCACTTGGCGAAGAATCAAGTTCATCATGCTCGTACCAAGCATATCAATGTCAGGTATCATTTTGTGCGGGATGTCATAGAGGAAGGCGATATTTCTCTCATGAAGGTACACACGAATGAGAATCCCACAGACATGTTAACCAAGGTGGTCACAGGTAGCAAGTTTAAGCATTGCTTGGACTTGCTTCATATCAACCCGTGTTGATCTGCCCAAGAGGGCATGGTCCTTCGGGGCGGTGATGGGGTGAGGTGGAGACTATATGGAGAATAATTGCAGAACTACGGTTAGCTTGATCCCGGTGGAGGGTGCGTAGGCAGCCGCGGTATAGTGGCGTAGCTGGATTGGCCTGGTTTGGCTGATGAAGATCTCTCTAGTAATGTTCACGGTGTTCTTCTGGTGTTCGTCCAAAATTTGAGGTTTATCAAATGATGTACGAGGTGGAGAATTGTGAACGTGGGGGCCACCCACGTTACTACAGGAACTTCGGGTTCCTGTAGCAAGCCACTACAGGAACCCGAGGTTCCTATAGCAAACCCTATAAAAAAAAGGAATGTTTGTTTTTTAAGGGGAAAGTTTTTTTTCTTTCCCCTATAAATAGGAACCTATTCCTAGGGTTTTGTGTTGAGTTTGTGAGAGAAAAAGCTAGGGTTTTTGGCGGCGGCTAGAGAGAGTTAAAGAGAGAGCTTGAAGAGATTTTACAAAAGAGAGGTCAATTTTTTTGGGGTAAAAATTAAAGCTTTATCTTTGGGACGAGCTTGTGGATTGTACAAGTCGTCGGTGTTCTTCTTCATAGTCGAATCTCCCCTCACCCCTCCCGTGAACGTAGACAAGTTTGCCGAACCACGTAAATCTCGTGTCTTTGCTGTTTGCTGTGTATTGGCTATTGTTTGTAGGTTTCCTTGATTCAGTCCTAGTACTGTGGAGAGGAAGAGTAGATATCTCACTTTGTTGAGATATTTGCTTTCTATTCTTATTTTCTTCGTGAAACGGGAATATAATCAGGGCCTTCTCTCAGGTGATATCGCTTCCGCGGCGTATGGGCGTGACCCCGCATCCCAACAGTTTGTACCCCTCCCTACTTTGAACGTAGCAAACTTAAATTACTCTCCTCTACTAAAATAGCTTTCCAACATTCACAACCAAATAGACCTCTTGGGTTTTTTTTATCTCCAGATACCTTCTTCCATGTCATGTTTCCATATAATCACATCTTTCCATATCTTATTTGTCTCAGCTGTGAATCTGCATAACCATTTACCCAACAACGCTTTATTCACATCAACAAAGCACCTTATACGCAAACCACTTCTTTCCTTGGATACACAAATTTTTTTTCCCAACTCACCAGCGGGTATTTCTTCTCTTCCAAACTTCCACACCAATTAAAGCATCGTACAATACTTTCAAGTTTCCTTGCCACACTAACGGGGATCTTGAACAAAGACATATAGTAAATTGGAAGACTACATAGAGTACTTTTAATTAGTACAAGTCGCCCACCCACTGAGAGATATCGAGCCTTCCATCCCACTAATTTCTCTCAATAATAGGATCCCAAGCCGATTTGGATTATAGAAGAAGCTCCAAGTGGTAGGCCAAGGTAGAGATTCAGAAAGCTACCAACTTGACAACCAAACTCCAAAGCTAACATCTCTATATTATCAACATTACCAAAGGGGATTATGTTGCTCTTAGTAAGATTAATTTTGAGACCAAAAACCATCTCAAAACACTTTAAATCAACTTTAACTTTTGTAGCTCTTCAACCATTGGCTTACAAAACATAATTGTATCATCTGCAAAAAGAAGGTGAGTTGTCCTTCCCCCCTACCAATTTCAATCCCCGATATCTAACCCAACTCTTCTGTTTTTTTTTTTTTAAAGTAAGCTCAAACCCTCCATCACAACCACAAGCAAAAAAAAGGTGACAAGGGGTATCCTTGACATAGACCTCTAGAACTCAAAAAATGACCCGATGCCTCTCTATTTACTAACACCGAAAATGAAGGAGTAGACACAAAACTTCACCCATCTCCTCCATTTCTCCCCAAAGCTCATTCTTGTCAAAGATTCATCCAAAAAGTCCCAATTTATATGATCGTTTGCCGTCTCTATGTCTAATTTACATATGATAGCACTACCGCCTTTTCTAATCACCTGGTCAACATATTTGTTTGCTTCAAGAGATGCATCAAGAATCTGACTACCACCAACAAATGCAGTTTGGGACATGAAATTGACTCCATCTAACTCCAACCTTAATCTCATAGTCAACAGTTTTGCAATAATTTTATAAATGCTCTTGACTATGCTAATAGGCCTAAATTAGCGAATAGACTCGACACCTTCCTTTTTTAGTATTAAGACCAAAAAAGCACTATTTAAAGATTTCTCAAAAGTGCAATTGCGATGAAACTCAGAGAAAACCTCCATGTCATTTTTCATGACCTCCCATCCTCCCTTGAATATTGCAAGAGAGAAGCCATCAAGCCCTGGTGCTTTCTCTCCTGAAGACGCATTTACAGTACCCCAAACTTCCTCCAAACTAAAAGAGCGCTCCAAGCCCTCCATCATCTCCATGTTGAGCTCCTTATACACCACATTTCTAAGTTTTGGTCTCCATCTTACATTCTCCACATACAAGTCTTTATAAAAACCGGCAATAAAAGCCTTTAGCATAATAGAGTCATCAATTTCCACTCCATTACGTACAAGATTTATTATTTTCATTGGTGAATTTCACATAACCCCCCTGAACTTTGAGGAGAGTTGCACATAGGCCCCTGAATTTTGTTTATCTCACATAACCCCCCCCCCTCTCCGAACTTAAGGGTGTCTCACAAAACCTCCATGAACTTTAACCTTCTCTCATTGGACCCCTTGACTATAATTTTCAAATAACTAAAACATTATTGGGAGAAAAGAATCTCAAACTCTGTCATTTATCATTTATAGGTAACACACCCCCTCCCCTAAATTTTGAGATTTTTTCTCTCAAGAAAATTTTAGCTATTTACAAATTACATGTAAGGTTGTCTGGTGAGAAACGTTCGTAATTCAAGGGGCTTTTGAGAGACATCCCAAAATTTAGGGGTTATGTGAGATAAACAAAGTTCAAGGATGTCAGCCGCAAATGTTGAAGAGGAGAAAAGGTGGCGGGCCCCGACATCAGCGGTAGTCCCAAACCATGCATGAGCAGCGCACGCGGTTGCTCTGAATCCTTGTAGCAACAAATAAAAATGAGCTCGTGCTGCGCGTGGTTAATATTATAATAGTGCATAGTGATTTTCCAAAAGCTATAAATAGGCCCAGAAATCCTTCAGAAAATCTCATCCCATTCCAGAAATAACTCCTCTACATATAGAAGTGAGAGAAAATAATAGGGAGAGTATCTCCTTGAAAAAGAGAGATTGTAATCCTCCTAAGTTTTTCCTCATAGTGAATTCTTCTATCCTTGCCCGTGATTTTTACCCCAAATTCATTTAGGGGATTTTCCACGTAAATCTGTGTGTTCTTTATTACTTCTGCACTATTTCAGCTACGACTCTGCTCTATTGGGCCCTGGGATTGTCCCAACAAGTGGTATCAGAACCTGGCTTAGGATATTTGTATCTGCTTATCGTATGTTCTGTGGCTGTCACCAAAGGTGGATCCTTCACATCAGAAAATAAGCTAGATTATCATTCACCCTATAAAAGGTACTGGACACTATTCACGAGTACGGTACTGTTCACAAATAGGGTACTGTTCATAAGTACGGTTACTATTCATGGATACTGCTACTGTTCACAAATACGATACTGTTCACGTGAAATTGTAAGGAGTTACTATTCGTGGTAGAAGCAATGGCGGCGAAGTTCGAGAATTTCAAGATTAAGAAATTTAACGGGAGTAATTTCTCTCTGTGGAAGTTGAAGATAAAGACTATCTTGAGAAAAGATAATTGCCTAGCGGCCATTAGTGAAAGACCGGCCGACATCACAGAGGATAAGAAGTGGAACGAGATGGACGGGAATGCTATTGCAAATCTCCATCTGGCATTAGCTGACGGGGTGCTATCTAGCATAGAGGAGAAGAAGACAGCAAAGGAGATCTGGGATACTCTAATAAAGCTATATGAGGCTAAATCTTTGCACAATAAAATCTTCTTAAAAAGAAGACTTTACACTCTCCGGATGGCGGAATCTACATCGGTGACCGACCACATCAACACCCTAAACACATTGTTCTCCCAGCTCACAACGTTGGGGCATACAATCAGTGTGAATGAACGTGCGGAGCTTCTACTTCAGAGTCTACCTGACTCGTATGATCAGCTCATCATCAACCTCACAAATAACGTTCTTGCGGAGAAGCTAGTTTTCGATGACATTGCAGCCGCTGTTCTGGAGGAAGAAAATCGGCGCAAAAATAAGGAAGACAGGCTGACAAGTTCGCAGCAAACGGAGGCCTTATCGATGACGAGAGGAAGATCAACGGAACGTGACTCCAGTGGGAGTCATGCCCATGGTAGATCGAAATCAAGAAGTAAGAAGCATATCAAATGCTACAACTGTGGCAAAAAGGGGCACGTCAAGTCGGAGTGTTGGCACAACAAGAAGAGTGATGACAAAAAGTCTTCAGATCCATCAACATCTCAAGGATGCGTTGTCAGCACATTAGACGATGGTGAAATTTTATACAGTGGAGCAAACACTGTTAATGAAGGCAGAAAGAAGTTTGCTGACGTCTGGCTTCTAGATTCAGCAGCTTCTTGGCACATGACATCCCGGAGGGAATGGTTTCACAAATATGAACCTATCTCAGGGGGTTCTGTATTCACGGGTAATGATCATGCCTTGGAGATCTGTGGTATTGGTACTGTTAAAATTCAAATGTTTGACGGTACAATACGTACTATTCAAGATGTGCGACATGTGAAGGGCCTGAAGAAGAATCTGTTATCTTTGGGACAATTAGACGAGCTCGGATGCAAAACTCATGTAGCAAATGGGATCATGAAGATTGTTAGAAGGGCGCTTGTAGTGATCAAAGGAGAAAAGATAGCTGCAAACCTATACATGCTCAAGGGAGAGACTCTGCAGGAAGCTGATTCATGTGTGGCGTCAACCAATCGTGGAGAAGAAGAAACCATGATGTGGCACAGTAAACTAGGCCACATGTCAGAACGAGGTTTGAAGATTCTCTCCGTCGAACACCTTCACAGGCTCAAATCGGTAGCTCTTCCGTTTTGTGAGCATTGTGTTACGAGCAAGCAGCATCTGCTGAAGTTCAACATATCGAGTTCTAGAAGCAATGCTATTCTGGAACTGGTTCATTCTGATGTATGGTAAGCACCAGTTACATCCATGGGAGGTGCGAAATATTTCGTGTTCTTTATTGACGATTACTCCCGGAGATGTTGGGTGTACCCTATCAAGAAGAAGGCGAATGTGTTCTCAGTCTTTAAAGCCTACAAAGCGCGAGTCGAGCTAGAATCTGATAAGAAGATCAAGTGTTTGAGGTCAGATAATGGAGGAGAATATACAGACGGAGAATTTCTAGCATTCTGCAAGTAAGAAGGTATCAAAAGATAATTCAGTACGGCGTATACTCCACAACAAAATGGAGTAGCGGAGCAGATGAACAGAACTCTGTTAGAAAGAACCAGAGTGATGTTGATAACTGTAAATCTGGATAAAGTCTTTTGGGTGGAAGCAGTAAAAACCGCCTGTTATGTAGTGAATCGATCTCTATCAACCGCAATATAATTGAAGACGCCGATGGAGATGTGGACTGGCAAGCCAGCTGATTATTCCAACCTCCATATATTTGGAAGTCCAGTGTACGTAATGTACAACGCCCAAGAAATTACAAAGCTGGATTCAAAATTCAGAAAATGTATATTCTTAGGGTATGCTGATGGAGTGAAGGGGTATCGCCTGTGGGATCCCACTACCCACAAGGTTATCATCAGCAGAGATGTTATCTTTGTAGAGAACCAACTGCAAAGAGAAGAAAAAGAAAGCAGCTCAGGAAAGGACTCAGAGACTATAGATATTCAGGTAGAAAATGATCAAGATTCTTCTGAAGCAGCACCGGAGCATGATGTATAAGAACCAGTCGAAGCCGAGGATCCAGAAGTTCGAAGGTCAACTCGTGAGAGAAGACCACCGGCTTGGCACTCGGAGTATATTACGGAGAGTAACGTTGCATATTATCTTCTAACGGAGGATGGAGAGCCATCAATTTTCCATAAAGCTGTAAGCGGCACAGACGCATCTTTGTGGATGACAGCAATGCAGGAAGAGATCGAAGCTCTCCAGAAGAACAAGACTTGGGAACTTGTGTCACTACCACAAGGAAGGAGGACCATTGGAAACAAATGGGTCTATAAGATCAAGCGAAATAGCGATGATCAAGTGGAGCGATATCGTGCTAGATTGGTGGTCAAAGGATATGCTCAGAAAGAAGGTATTGACTTTAATAAAATATTTTCTACTGTAGTTCGACTTACGACAGTTCGAATAGTCCTGACGATGAGCGATGTATTTGACTTACATCTAGAACAGTTAGATGTAAAAACAACATTTCTTCATGGAGATCTTGAAAAAGAAATTTATATGCTCCAACCAGAAGGTTTTGAAAAAAAAAGAAAAGAAAACTTGGTTTACAGGTTAAACAAATCTCTGTACGGTCTAAAACAGGCGCCGAGGTGTTGGTACAAGAGATTTGATTCATTCATCATGAGCCTTAGATACAACAGACTCAATCAGACCCTTGTGCATATTTCAAGAGGTTTGGCAAAAATAACTTTGTTATTTTGTTATTGTATGTTGACGACATGTTGGTTGCAGGCCCCAACAAAGATCGTATCAAAGAATTGCAGGCTCAATTGGCTAGGGAATTTGAAATGAAGGATTTAGGATCCGCAAACAAGATTCTAGGGATGCAAATTTACCGAGACAGAAATAATAGGAAGATATGGCTTTCTCAAAAAAATTATTTGAAGAAAATCTTGCGGCGCTTCAACATGCAAGATTGTAAGCCAATTTCTAACCCACTTCCTGTTAATTTCAATTTATCCTCCAATATGTGTCCTAGCAGTGAAGAAGAGAGGATGGAGATGTCTTGAGTACCGTATGCATCAGTAGTGGGAAGTTTGATGTTTGCTATGATTTGTAAAAGACCAGATATTGCACAAACAGTGGGAGTGGTTAGTCGATACATGGCGAATCCTGGTAAAGAGCATTGGAATGCTGTAAAGAGGGTCCTAAGATACATCAAAGGGATCATAAATGTTGCATTATGTTATGGGAGATCTGATTTTATTGTCAGTGGATATGTTGATTCTGATTATGCAGGTGATCGTAATAATAGCAAATCCACCACAGGCTATATGTTTGCATTTGCTGGCGGAGCTGTAAGCTGGGTCTCAAAACTACAATCAGTTGTGGCTACTTTAACAACAGAAGCAGAATATGTAGCAGCTACACAAGCTAGTAAAGAAGCAATGTGGTTGAAGATGGTGCTGGAGGAACTCGGCCATGAATAAAAGAAGATTTCTTTATTTTGTGACAGTCAGAGTATTTTGCATTTGGCAAGAAATCCAGCCTTTCATTCGAAGACTAAGCACATTCGAGTTCAGTACCACTTCGTTCGTGAGAAAATGGAAGAAGGAACAGTGGATATGCAGAAGATTCACACAAATGACAACCTAGCAAATTTTTTGACGAAGGCAGTTAGTACTGACAAGTTTATTTGGTGTCGATCCTCCTGTGGCCTAACGGAGACATAAGCAACATGGAGATGGCAAGATAGAAAGAATAATGTGAAGATATGATTGATACTCAATCAAAACTTCAAGTGGGAGATTGTCAGCCGCAAATGTTGAAGAGGAGAAAAGGTGGCGGTCCCAAAGACCGAAAAGCACCGCCTAAACCACGATGAGTCAGTAGCCGCAGCTTGCTACAAGAATTATCAGTAGCAACAAATAAAATGAACTTCGTCTTTGCTGCGTGGTTAATATTATAATAGTGCATAGTGATTTTCCAAAAGCTATAAATAGGCCCAGAAATCCTTCAGAAAATCTCATCCCATTCCAGAAATAACTCCTCTACATATAGAAGTGAGAGAAAATAATAGAGAGAGTATCTCCTTGAAAAAAAGAGATTGTAATCCTCCTAAATTTTTCCTCATAGTGAATTCTTCTATCATTGCCCGTGATTTTTACCCCAAATTCATTTAGGGGGTTTTCCACGTAAATCTGTGTGTTCTTTATTATTTCTATACTATTTTAGCTGCGACTCTGCTCTATTGGGCCCTGGGTTTGTCCCAACAAAGGAGTTATGTGCAACTCCCCCCAAAGTTCAGGGGAGTTATGTGAAATTAACCCATTTTCATTTTTTTTCCCTCGAAGTTGCCATTTGGTGAAAGAAACAAGAATTATCATCTCCTTCTTTAACCCTTTTTTTTTTTTTTGCTCTCGTTGTTTTCATCTTCTCTCTTCTGCTAGAGCCATTTCCACAAACTTACCCTTTAATGTTGCTCGCTCATTTTTTTCTGCATCAGTTAGATCAGCTTCTTCGTCCTTCAAATTCAACATTTTTATGGCTTCCATGCATTCATTTCTTCCCTTCAAAGCTTCCTTAATAGAAAACTTTCTCCATTGCTTCAACGAGTTTTAACAGCCTTCAATATTTTTGCCACTACGTGACTTGGTATGCCCCTCCCAACCTCTATACTCCACCAATTGGTTTTTATAAGCAGTTTTGTATCACATGGTTTGTATCCTTTTCAAATTTATTTGTTTCCTTTTATCAATTTTCTTTCATGTATGTTTTCCTCTTATCTGATCCATATTTATATTCAATTTCAGCAGATATGGATCATAAGTTTTGCTTAACAAGCCATGTCCATATCCGTGATTAGTAAGTGAACATATATATGGTAAAGACTGTTTTCAATCCATATCCGAGTTGTTTGACCCTAATTGCTACCTAGAGTGAAGCAGAGAGGCATTCAAGTATAAAGTATCTATTCTTATTAACTTCGCTACATTCAAACAAGTGAATAAAAGTTTTTAAAGAAAAACATGGCCCATTACCTCTTTCAATATGCTCAGGACCTCTTGACCATGATCTGAGAGCAAGAATACATGCTAGAGTGCAAACAAGCCTGTCATAAAGTAGGAAGATGCTGGGCTCTCCCCATGAACCATCTTCATGTTGGTTCTTAAGGATCCAGTCTAGAGTTGTAGGAAAATGTGGTTTGGCTAGATCATCCTTTGATGGAATCAGTGTTTTAAATGTCGGCCGACGTGTCCGACATGTCGGCCGACATGTCGGTTTGAAGGCTCGAGCGACACGACTTGGGCTTTGAAAAATCGGCCGATATGACCTTTTTTCCTGCTATTTTTTTCTAACCGGGTTTGGGTTTAGTGCTGAAAACCCAAACTCGTTTCACTTTTGACCTATTCTGAGAGATATGAACCCGATAGCAAAAAAAAACTAAGGCAAAATGGCCGATGTTCGTCTCTCTCTCTCGTCCTCGTCGCTGCAGGTTCGAAACCATCACCGCCTCGTCCTCTCTCTCTCTCTTCCTGCTTGGTGACTTGAAACCATCGCCGCCTCTTCCTCTCTCTCTTCCCTTGACGGGAATCCAGCGGCGACTTCAAGCTTCTCTCACGGTGGTGGTGAGTCTTCTTCTATCTCTTTCTCTCTCTCATTCTCTCTCTCTCGAGTCTATCTCTCTCAATCTATCTCTCTCTCAATCTATCTCTCTCTCAATCTATCTCTCTCTCAATCTCTTTGTCTCTCTCTCAGTCTCTCTTTCTCTCTCTGAGTCTATCTCTCTCAATCTATCTCTCTCTCCCTCTGGTGAATGGTTTCAAGATGCAATCGAGAATCAAATTTCTACAATCGGTTAGTGACCCTAAACATCATATATTATTTACTTTTTTATATGTTTAGACTATAGAATTTATAAAGTATGCTTAAATTGAATTTAGGAATGCTTAGATTGCATTTAGGACATGATATTATACATAGGCGCACCACCCGATATGGCAATCCGATATTTAGTCCATGTCTCCCGATATATCCCCGATTTTCGCTATCCGATATGGATTTCAGCCGTCCGACATAAACCCGACATCCGACATTTAAAACCTTGGATGGAATTCGAGCAACCCATGCAGTGTCATAAGCTGAGGGGCTTGTCTCTCCATCATTCATTGATCTGAATATAGCCTTAATTTGCATAACCAATGTTTCAATCCTTTCTTCATCACTTACCTGTCCAATTAAAAGTTACATTCTGCTTTTTAAAGTAATGCTGAGCTGATGTAGTAGACTATGGATCCAGAGTTTATAGTTATTAATTCTTCCCTATTTTGTGGTTGGAATTATGTTGCCAATGGATTACATTATTGTTCCCTGAAAGTTATAATTGCTGATAACACTAAATAAATAATGTGCAGACAGGGGATTACTTGATAATCTTGTTGACATATTATGAGGGTTCAATGAATAATAAAGCACAACCCTTTTGAACTGGAAATATCATTGGCTCGAAATTGGATATGAAAAGGGTCTGATCTTTATGACATTTTTAATAGCCAGTCTTTGAAATGTACACCATTATTCCGATGTCAAACTTCTGTTTATCAAAAACTTTCTTCAGTGACTTTCTATGATATCCATGGTCTTTTTCTCTTATTTTCTTTTCATGCAGTTGATTGTTCCTCTATCATACCGGAATCAAATTGTTCCTTTCTCCAGAATCTTTTGTTGGATCGTCCTGAAATGCTCCATAAACTCTAGAAAAATATTTACCTGCAACAATGCACTAACTCTTTAAAGTAACCATACAGAAATAATCACCAATAAGGTACACACAGTTCAAGCACTATGTTCCTTTTAAATGTTTAGCTTGTGATTGCATATATGTTTTCGTAAAGCTCACGCATCATACTGCATCATTCTTATTTATAAATATTAGTCATTTGGAAGTTCTCTTGAAACTCTTTTACTCTATGATTTTCTAAATAGAATCCAAACAAATCGCTTTAAATGGAAGTTTACGAACGTGAGAATTCATATGAAGAATGGCCATAAAATGAGGAGTAATATACATGTGTGCATGTGCGTGTTTCTGTTCGCACGTGTGCATGCGCATGCGTGCGGGTGTGGGTCTTTGACAGTGTGGGTCCATGAGAGTGCGGGTAGGGGCGGAGTGTGTGTGCATGTGTGTTTCATGTGCATATGTATGCATGTGCGAAGCGTGCACGGGTATGTGTGTGTGGGCACGCATGTGTGTGGGTGTGCGCGTGTGCCCTTTAGAGTGCACACGAGTGTCGCGCGTGCATGCATGACTGTGTGTGCACGCACGCTTAGGCATGTGCGCGTGCCTGGATGTGTGTGTACATGTGTGGGTGTGCACCTTTATTTCGATAAGTGTTTGTCACACTTATTTCGATAAGGATACACCTTCAGAAATAATCATGCCCTGCAAATGTACAGATGCTACTGTCTATACTATGAGACATCATTTTCCTCGTTGTCATGGGAAAATTTAGTCATATGCTATAAAAATTTATAAATTTTTTAGAATAAGCAGTGAGAATTTATAGATAAGAATCATCTAAGGCAAGAGTGGTGTGGCCTGGAGATCCTGATAGTTGTTGCAAGTCAAGAAATTTGGTGGATAGCTTGTGGAGTGTCCATGGAGAGCGCTTTGTGGTATGAAATCATATAATCATTAACAATTGGCTGGAAAGTGTGTTGAGTTATATGTTCTCTGAGTTATGATCTTTTCTGAGTTGAAATAACAAAGCTTGTTACTTGAAAACCGAAGGTTGAATCTTTCACCATAGACAAACTAAACTCTATTACTTGCACTTATTTATTTGGATACAATGTTGCAAAAGCAGGAAAATCGCTCAAAAATGTGGAAGCAGCACCTTGCCGCTCCATTAAGGCCAAAAAGCACTTTGTAGATGAGAGTGGCCTTAAAGCGAACTAAGGCTGTCTAAAAATGGTCCAAAGCGGCCTAAAAGCGGCCCAAAGCGGCATAAAATTAACCAAAAATGACTGAAGCACTAGAATTATGCAGTTGGACTGCTTTATTTTTTCCCCCCCCAATGTTTGCATGGTTTTTCTCCTTTCTCCTAAAAGGTCTCTACTTGAAGTTTAGAAAAACTTGGAGAAATGTAATGATTATTAAATTTGGTGGATGTGTTTTCTTCTCTTTGATAATTTACTTTAAGTCATTAATTTGCTGAATATATGATGTGCATATCAAATTATTTGTTATTTTATCACATTATAATGTGTATATTATTTAACAATATTTTTAATTAATCTAAGTATTGTTATATATCTTTCATGCTTAGGATCTATATAAATTATCATAGATGCATTTGTAGATTTGTTTCCTCTATTTTTTTTTTCTTGTTTTATAATTTTTCAGACCTTTTTCCCCTATTTGTTCTTATTTTTAAATTTTTTTAATAAATTAAAAAAATTTGACTTGACACTTTTTTTTCCCTTAACCCGCTTAAACCCCAAAAAACGGTGAGCAACACCTTTCTGGTTTGCTTCGCTTTTCATAACTTTGTCTGGATAAATCATTATTCATTATGTAATTATGGGAAGATGAAAGACAAAGTCGATATACTTACGAGGTGCATGGAAGTCTAGAATTACTGATAATACCCTGACCACTAGAAAGCCTACAAGGGACACAAGCTAGCTCTGAGAGTTAAAAATAAGTAAATACCATGTATTTTGTTTTGCTCAAAAAATAATCAATACGTTACAGAAATTGTGATACCCCGGCCAACTCCAATAGACCCACATCAGCTATTAGTAGAGGAAATGATGGGTTTAATTAATGAGGAGTCATGAGACCCAAGAGTAAAAATTAACTAGTCAATTTTGACAGCAGATTGAGCCAAACAACATGTTCGTCTCAATGGATCTCACGATTTACATCGCTCCAATAAGCCTGCAGGGCGTGACAAATGGTATCATACCAGCGGGTCAGGGGCGTGACAAATGGAGTAATTGTTACCTGTTTCACTAAATAGATAATGACAAAACAACCTGATAAATCTTAAACTAATAAATCAGAAAGCAAACGTCTCCATTAACAAATTTAAGGATTAGTGACGCAAATAAAAAAAATAAAAAATAAATCTAAGGACAATATCGACAAGTGATTGAATTCCCAAATATGAAACTTTAGTGAGTTAATAAAAATTTAACTTACCCAAACCAATATGTTATCGTACTTACCTAAGGGCCTTAATCTTAATGACTGTTTATTTTTCACATAGCGTCTTGTTTGGCCGAAGCTTAGGATGCCATTGAGCTGATAAGCCCTTGAGTGTGAGACCAAAGGAATGGAAGGAAGAAGAGAGATGCTCTCCATAATTAAGGAGCCTTTTCTTGTTTGCTAGCCTCCCTCCATTAGTTCCTTTGGTGCCCATCTATATAGGTAACAAGTCAAATTGGCGTGATGTTAGCTGAGGACTCATAACTATTTTAAGGGTAAATTACACTAAACCCCCATGAACTTTTAGCCTTTTGCACTAAACCCCAACGAACTTTCAAAATCACACTAAACCCCCGTGAACTTTCAGCTTTTTGCACTAAACCCAATGAACAGTGTTAAGTATAGGGGTTTAGTGCAAAAGTTCGTTGGGGTTTAGTGCAAAAAGCTAAAAGTTCATGGGGGTTTAGTGTGATTTTGAAAGTTCGTTGGGGTTTAGTGCAAAAGGCTAAAAGTTCACGGGGGTTTAGTGTAATTTACCCCTATTTCAAAGCCATATAAGTGCACCGGTGTCGTAAACTAATGGCGTTTGATGTGAATAATTAAATATTATATATTATGAGAAGTCCAATCAAGATTTCTTCTATCTGCATAGCAGAAGAACAAATTGTTAGTGTTAACTTGTGGCATGAATTTAACAAACCGTATTGGAAACAATTACATCATGTCCTTTTGCTGATTTTAATTAAACAATAGATCGTGAATATCCAACTTACTTTCTAAATGGATATATAAGAACAATATGAAAACCTAATGTTTTTAAATTCAAGGCAACCCACAGACCTGAAGGAACAAGAACAAGTAGTGGAATCTTTTTTTATGCTCCATGGTCAACAATATTTCTCGATCTTGATAGCTTGATCTTCACTATAATAGAATAAAAACACTATTATATCTTAGTTATGAAGCCTATATTTTGGCGGTGCTTGCTTTGTGACTTCAGTATATAATATGAATTATATATAGAGAACTTTTCGTTTAGTCATGATCATTCAACGAAAATGAAACTCTTAACTGTGGCGTTTGGACTCTTTGGTTGGATGTAAATGGAGTTACAAATGTAAAGCGAACAATCGGATTTGTATATATATTGTTTGGTTTACACCTTTATAATTGGGAATAGAAATGAACTTCTATTTTGTAGAGAAACAACTTGCACAAATGCTACGGTCAATTTGGTGGGTGGAAAAGTTGCAGACTTCAAAAAAAAGGAATTAAAAAATAAAAATAATTCACCTCATTAAAAAAAATTTAAATTCAAATAAGAAAATCATATATGCCCAAGTTTCCTTATATGACAAAATTTTGTAGCTTTTGCCTAATCGTTTTGTGCAACCGAACGCTTGTTAAGAGATCAACACCTCCTCTTGAGAGTTCTTCTAGAAGATTCTCAAATTCTCTCTCTCCTCATGGAAAGTCCTTCTTCTAGAATTCTCTCCAAGTTTCTTCCTCTCTCATGGTTGCTCTTCCTCCCTTCTCATCATTACTCTCAATCTAGATTATTCTCTTCATGTCATTTTTGACACGATTCTTTAATTTTCTAGAAGTTTCATTTGCCTACCTCCTACAGGTATAAATGGGGGTCATGGGTGTTCAGTTGTATCCATTCCAAAATCACACGAGTCCTCAAGTGTCAAGTGTGTAGTGAGTGCGAGAGTGTGTTCTTGTAAGCAAAGATTGCTCTCCTTTGTGAGTGAAGTGGGAAGTTTACACTGTGTGAGTGCTAGTAATACCAATATATTGTACAAGTTTTGTTCTCATATCAATAAGAGTTATATTTTTGGGCTTCCACCACCTTCCGATATCCAACAATTTGGTATCGAGCGGACACGATTGAGGACCAACGTATGTGGAGATTCTGCTAGTACACAGTTTGGGACTATGAAGCCGATTGGTCAGATCAAGCTTTCTTAAGAAATAGAGAGTATTACCAGGTCACCATAGCAGATATTGCTAGCTCGGCAAACTATACTGTAGTTTATAAAAATCAGTTGCGAACTTTCAGTTATAATTCTTGTTTGTTAGTAAAGAAAGTGATAAGGTTGAAAAGTAATGTGTGGGTCCTAATGATTAATTTTATTTTTAAAATAGGATCTTTTAATTTCTATTGTTAATTATACAATTTAAAATAAATAAGTAAAAAGACTAAAAATAAGATATTAAAGTTTCATTTTGTAATAGTTTTTATAGTTTTTAAAATATCTTTTTAAAATGTTGTGGACCCCTCCTCATGCAAATCTCTAAGTCCTTCATTTTTCATCTGATTTTTGATAGGGACAAAACCACCTTTTAGCCGTCACATCGATCACAAAATTCTTGGTTAAAATTGGTGCCACAAACTAATTTATCTGTAGGGAGATTTTGTAATATCTCATATTTTCTAGTGATAATAAGTCTATATTATTAATTGTAATTGTTCTTTTTTTTTCCCTTTTTTTTTGGTTTATGAGGGAACTTCCCCACGATCCTTCGGACCATGGGTATCAAACGCTTGGGCGGGTTAAGGGGCACCCCCCCATCCCCGCAACGCACGACTTTGGATATTTTAGAAAAATTAATTTCCTATGGGTGCTCCCTAGCAGAGTCAAACCTAAGAACCTAATGTACTATTCATAGGCAGCTTACCAACTCGGCTGGACCCTCTTGGGTTGACTATGTTAATTTGTAAGTATGAGTTTGCTAGAGGGCTTTTGTGTTTATATTAATAGCAGGTATAAATAGAAGTTTATAAAAGGGATTATTTGTAAATTAAATCTTAAATAAAGAAAACCTTACCCCATGTAAGTTTCTATCGTCGCCTATGTTTCTCTAGCATTTATTTTCTGGATTATTATAACTAAACTACAATCTCTAACTACTCCTACACTACTAGACACAAAAGTGTGGGGTCCTTCCACTTGAATTACTATTAAAATTGATGATTAATCATGAAGCCCACAATGTTTGAGTGTAGTAGTGTAGGAGTAGTTTGAAAAGTATAGTCTAGTTATCACTACTCCGCAGCGGTAAAAAGAAAAAAAATTGAAGGTGCGGACTAGGGGTGTGGATTGGAAAAGTTTGATCAAGGTATAATCTTGTCTCTCGAAATATATTGAAATGAAATCATACTTTGATTTCACTGCTTGAGATTTTTTTTTCATGGCTATAAACCTATAAATTACTTTGTCTATTCCTCCATTTGACCCTTTTGTACATTGTTGGAAACAGGATGCAAGCCTAGAGGGGGTGTGAATAGGATTGCTATAAATTTTTCGGATAGACATAGAATATACAGCGAAAAATAAAAAATAAAAAACTAAGAGCAACCAACACAAGAACACACGAGATTTTTATAGTGGTTTGGATCAAATTCCTATGTCCACTCTTCCTTCTCTCGATGGGCCTTCTTCACTATGACCAGAGTTATCCCTGAATCACAATTCGATTCAGTAGACTTTACAAACAGGACCCTGAAATCTACCTAAAGCCAGTCGAGATACCTAACTCCTCACAATGACCAGAAGAAACCTAGCCCTAACAAGCCACACTCAATTACCCTGGCTTGAGCACGCCAACCCTCAATTACCCCGGCTTGAGTACGTCGTCAAACTCGAAAGTTTAAAATACAAGACCAACCCTAAAAATAATTAAAGCGTAATTGAAAAGATCTTACAGCCCTTTTAACAAACTATCCTTCAAATCGATGATGTTGAATATTAGTGAAGAAGCGGTGTTGAAGTCGAACACAAAGGGCACTCCCCCTCGCTGAAACAATCTCTCAATATTGAGCACGATGATAAGAAGTTGAACGAGACTCAGTGAATCAAATTCTTACTCAAACTCTCACAAACCCTAGAATTTGATCTCCCAAACTTATGCAAATCTCTTCTCTCTTTCTCATTGTTAATCTCTTCTCTAATCCCTCTTTAAATAGACCTTGATTGCATTGAAAAGAAGTCCTCTAATCAATATTGAAATAGGAGATCAAATCTGTGATCAAACGGCTGAGATTAAATCTAAAAATCTGCCAAAACTCGTCCAAACAATCGATAGTTAAACCCGATCATCGATGGTTGATGCCAATCATCCCTTTAGTCCATCGATTGTTTAAATTCTAGTTTCTGAAATTCACAGATTATTTACTGTAGTCCATCGATTGTTGAAGCGATCATCGATGGTTGACTGTAGTCCATCGATGGTTCGATTTCTCATTGTTGGAAAATATATATTGTTGACTGTAGTCCATCGATGACCTGTGGACCATCGATGGTTGCCTCGTGACCATCGATGGTTAAAGGCTGAAATCAATTGTTCATGCTGATTTTTGCATCGTTTTGAGTCACAACTTGTTCGTACCTATTTATTCCTGAAATATATCATCTCACAAACTTATTAGTACCAAATGATAGTTTGTTATTGATCAAACAAGAGATATTGTACGAACAACATTCTTCCCAAATAAAGTTCTAACATACATGTCGCTTCATCGTTCTTCTTTGGACATGCCGAGTCCGAACTGGTTCTGTAACCCATCTTAGTGTTAGCATGCCGATTCCGAACTGGTTCTGTAACCCATCTTAGTGTTAGCATGGGGTATGAGATATTTAATTTGGATTAATATTTTAGCATGATTCTGTATGGTATGTAATTATTTATTTTAGTATGTGATGAGTCAGAGGATATAAAATAGTATTTCTAATTGTTTGTATGTATTTTAGGGAATTCTTGAGGCTTGGAGTATCATTCTTAATGGATATTCAATTTTCATTTGGTATTTTGTAAGTGGTGAATTTGTACATTGTGTGCTGTATATTTTTCATCTAAAACTATATTATGTATATGTTGATTAGTTCCATGAACGACTATGTCATTTTAGATGATTTGGCTCAAGTATCAGTTGTTGGTTTCATGTTTTGTGAAGACAAAAGTATTCGGTTTATTTCTTTAACGACAATCATGTCTTTATCATATAGTATCAAGTTGAGATGCATATGTAATTTGAGATTCATTATTGGGTTTGACATTTTAGTACAAAGTATTAGACTATTTGAAATCTTGTTCACTTATACTAAACATATGCATCCCATGTTAATATACGGTTATATGTAGGAAAAATAAGTAAGTCATCGTAGACTCAATGCGCTTCTATGAGTTTTTTATTTTGAGTGCTAAGAGCCCAAATTTGAGTCTCACTGTCCCGACCATGGGCTTATAATTGTGGGGTTTACCAAGTCAATCGGAGTATAGAAGTGTTGACCGCATTGAGACGTTGCATGCTTACTTTTCCAAATGCATGAAATATTAGTTTTAACTCGTTGCATTAATAAATAGTATAACTACTTGTTGGTGATATTTCTCTTGCATATAAATCTGTTCATATTACTTTTAATTTATAGTAGTTTATATATTTAGTTTTTGTAAAAGCAGTGTATAATGTATGGATTCATTCACTTATTGAGTTGTGAACTCATTGTGTTTTATTCACCTTTTTTTAAGAGATTGGGGATTAGGTGGAGTTGGAGGACACATAATTCTTAAGAAGAATTGAGGAAACTGGTTGATCTTTGATTAATTGCAAATTATGGAGTTTATGTGAAGGTTAAATAAATATTTTTATATTAGTTGAATACTTGGAAGACTATGTAATAATAAGGTTCTCTTTAAAGTTAAATTTTATTTCAAGTTGAGGATAATTTTCATTGAATTTTTATTCATGTGATAAGTGGAAATTTGTGGTTATTTGATAAATGTAGATTTTTGAAGAAGATTTTGTTAGATTTAGTTTGGCTCCAATGTTCCCTCAAGGTTTAGAAATTGGGATCGTGATAATTTTGATTTCTGACATAAATTTCAGTAGGGCTAGTGGGGTAGCCAGGAATTAGAGCTTGGGGATTACTCTTGTTTCTTCTCTCAAAATATACTAAAATAATTATATCAATAATCATATTCGATAATCAAGGTTTTTTTTGAGAGAAATCATAGAGTCTCAAACTGAAAACTCTAACCAAAGATTACATATAACATAATTTATTTAAACTAGTCAACAAATAAATTTCATTGAATTGATGGTATTTAACTATTTAATCCATTATTCAACAATAATGTCACGCCCGACGACCCAAAGTCATGTTGCGAGCACGTGTGTAGCCTAGGCAGCTTATGGAATTAGGCCAAACTCTACTCAAAAGCATATGCTTAAGCCTATTATAGATCAACACATACATCATTGTATCTACAACCAGAATAATATCCCAGAATATCACATGATCATAATCAAATAGCGGAAGCTAATATACATTGGAAGTAATATACAGCGAAAGCAAATATAAAATACTAGAAAGATAAACAAGTCCCTAGATATACCAATAAGATATACATCACAACTCGGATACAAAAGACTCCCATCACAGATACATATCTAGAAACCACACAGCTATCATAAGTCTACCACATCAACAAATAAGATATATGAAGATTCAGTGGTGGATCTAGAATTTCTAGAAAGTGGTGTCACTATGTAATTAATAATTAAAAAATTTATATTTATCCTCTATGAGTTCTCATATTTTAAAAAAGGTACGTAATAGCATCATTAGTAACACCATCAAAAATCAATCATCACTCATTTTATTTAGCAACTTGCTCTTTATTAATTTCATTGCAGAAAAATCGAATATCATAGCCACATGTAGAATTGATGTATCTTTTAAAGAAAATACACCAAAGGATACATCTTGTAGATGGTTAAAAAATATTTTATTCAGGCTAATGATTAGCTTGAGTCTAAGAAGTAATCGTCCATGGGCCAAATACTTCAAATGGGCCCAAATTCGAGCATACAACAAGCTGCAGCGAGGCTCGCCTAACAAAACATGTGAACTTTGCTGTATAGCTCAATACAACCCGACCCGATCGAGTCAAGAGTGAGTCGAGTTCCAACTCAAACTCTGGACCGAGTCGAAAGGCATCATTGAGTCGGCCAAGTCCCGAAGTCCAATTTTGAGCTAAATTAGAACTCATTAGCAAAGTTTGCTAACTTGGTCATGTGCGAAGTTCGCCCAAAATATCCACGTAGGCCACGTCACCCACAATCTTAAGGAAATGGCCCTCACACACTCAACGAATCTCATTCAAACCCTTTCAGTGAACTTCACCCATAAAGTTATCGGCGAACTTTGTTATTTGAATGTTTTGAGGGCTATTTTCAAGGGATAACTGTTCCCCCATGATCTAATACGTTAATAACCACTTAATCCATAATTAATGGTCATTATCTCTCTCTCTCTCTCACAGCCGATAAGAGGAGCGAAATTATTCATTTTGAGACACACAAAGCACACACATGGACTTGGCCTTTGGATTTCTTTTGGCATCTCTTTCTCCAGAGAAGACTGCGGCATCTTCTAAGAAATTAGAAACCATCAATAAGTGAGAGACCCATGGTCTTAGTTGGACCGTCAACGGAGTACAAGATCGATGCTCCATCGACACACAGAAAAGAACCCAGACAATATAAATTTTTCCTTTGTTTTAATTGTAATCTTTTCATTGTAATTTACGTTAATTGCAGTACAAAAGACCCGAAACAAGATGGCGACTCTGATGGGGACTTCTTTCTCCTCAGACGAGAAAATTGTGTGGCAGTCCGACACTAAAACCCTCGGGTCTTTCGCTGAATCGTTGATCATTGAATTTGACCCAGCGAAGTTTGAGGAATTCATTTCCTCTAACCAATCATTGATGGCTACCACTAGGAGCTGTCGAAAGATTTGCCGTAGTGCGAAACTAGGGACAAATTTGACCCTCGCATGTGTCAAGGCCGACATCGCCAAAGACAGTTTGAACTTCATTGTAAGCCAAACGAACTTCACCCAGAGCGAAGAAATATCGACCCTCGCTACAATAGAGGGCCAAGACATTCACACATCTTCTGATCTTGGACATTAGTCCATAACCCCTTTGGGGGTTCGTTTTAAGGCATCTCGCGATGCTCGCTATGCTTCTTCGACAGAATCAAAGAACGGGATTATCTCCTTATCAAAATTCCCACAAGGGAATAAAATCACCAACGGTGATTCATCTGACCACGCTAAGCGAAGGTCAAGACAGCGTTGTCATAGATGGCGCGCGCACACTAAAGCCCAAAGTGGCAAAGTTGGCTCAGATCAACTTAGAACTCCTACTGATCTAAGAGAGTTCCTGTCTCTGAAGAGATCACGCTAATGTCAGCATTGTGCGACTCTGAGAGAAGTTATTATCGCAGTTCAAAAGAATTGCCAATGCAAAGCTATTTCTGAAAAGAAATCAGTCTTTAGTCATCTTAGTCAAAATGTTGAGCCTTTAGAGGTTAGGGTTAAAAGATGACGACGTACCCAAAAGGGTACAAGCAATCTTCAAGAGTTCACGGTCAATATGACTAGTGTTGCCTCTGAAGATGAAGAGGAAGATGTTAACAGTTCTTCTTATCCCATATACTCTCCTGGGATCGGAAGTATATTGTCGAAAATCGACGGTGTGTACCGTCACACCAGATCAAGGCAAGGGGCGGCAATCCTATTTGACTATTCCCTCCTCCAAGCACGTGTACCGTGAGTTCCACCTCAGGTTAACCAGCCCACGACTAGTGACTCTAATTTTGCCATAGCGTCAAATGCTACCCCTAGTTAGAGTCAGGAGCAACAATGGGCTGCAGATATGACTGAGCGAGAAGATCTTCTCCAACAGATGGAAGCCCAAAGAAAAGCTTTAGAAGAGCGATTTGAGCGACTGGAAAAGATGTTTAGTCAATTTATGACGGCTTCTCAACCTCGCCCAAGTTCTTCAAAAGGGCAACGACCAGTTACTGAATTTTCCCTAGAGAAAGAACGAACGCATCAAGAAGATGCAGATTCTGATCATTTAGGATCGGAAACATCAGCGCCTCCTAAGCCAAGTCAGGAGACAAAGGTCCACGAGGACCTCCAAAAATAGCTCAGGGATCTTACACAACAAATAGAGCTAAAGAAGGTTGGGATTACTCGACCTTATCCCATTGAATGAGTAACTATTCCTTATCCAATGAAGTTTAAGCCGCCGACATTACACACGTTTGATGGCAAAGGTTCTCCGAAGCAACACATTTACTACTTCCATCAACAGACAGGGAATGTAGTAGGCAATGATGCTATTAAGGCGCGACGATCGTTGCTTAGGTGGTCCACGGACGACGCGTCCCCGACACATGCCAAGAATCCATGCAAGCAGGAGATCTACACGTGTAGTGCCTTCTGTTCGTGTTTGTGAGAAAGCGACTTAAATTCCTTTGTAATAGAGAGTTACACGTGTAATTTTCTCTTATTTTCATTGTCAAAATATTTTGTAATGAAAATAATAAAGAAACCTGCTTTCGACCGAAACAGCAACGAGCTAAACAAGCTCAAAATACCCAAATACGGAGCCTCACAAACTCAAAAATACCAACAAGAACAACCAACAGCAACATGAACGAGCTAAACATCACAAAATAATTAGAGCTCAGGATATAAATTAATTTCTCATAAAGTATTGCCTCACCTATAAAATTATGATACAATGTAGGCTGCAATTTTGAGGGATTGCCTCGCCTAAACATCACAAAATAATTATAGGTTGCATCATCAGTTTATTATCCTCATCATTGCTCATATAAATAAACTTTTAAATGCATACCGTAGCATTTAATAAAGTCTAAAAAATGAACTCATTGGTCATTCCCATATGCATTGTACCTGCAACAAAATCATAGTAGTACCAATTACATGCCATCATATATAAAGTGTGCAACTATATAAAGTTTGCAACTACATAAAGTTTGCAACTATCAAAAGTTTGCAACTATCAAAATACACAAGTTCATAGCATTGTACCAATTACAAACTAGCTTTAAACTTAGATTCGAACCTCAAAACCCAAGATCCGACATAAATCAAAGTACAAACCAGTTTTAGATTAGGAACCGAACCTCAAAACTAAAGATCCGACCTCAATCGAACCCAAGATCCGACCTCAAAACTGGAGATCCGACCTCAATCGAACCCAAGATCCGACCTCAATCGAGCAGAACCTGCCAGATCTATGGCTTTCAATGAAACTTGAGGCGCGAACATAGGCGGGGCCAAAAAGTTTTCGCGGGAGAGAGAGAGGGCAAATCTAGCGTTTTGGTGAGGTCGGATTCCGAATAAGAGAGAAGAGCGGCTTTTTTGGGTTTTTTTATTACGCCAAATCCTAATCCAAGCCAAATCCGACCTCTTCCCTCTGATTTCAATATCCATAAAACCTCCCCTCCACGTCAGATTTATAGATACCCATATCGATAAAATTTTGGTGAACCAAACTCAGTATTAGGATTTATCTAGAATCCGTTATTTATAATTTTGCCACTGTCAGAGCCAAATCCTAATCCTATTCTATAAAAATGGTGAAACAAATACCCCCTTAGGGCACCCGCAACCATGATAACAATTTTATCATCACTCTCTCTCTTCTTTATCATGACAAAAAAGAGTCTGTAACAATGATAAAAATGTTATCCTCACATGATAAAAACTCAATGTTTATCAAGATATGATAAAGAAGATGAGAAGAGGCATGTGGGCCCGCCAAGGTCCAATCACACAAGAACACGCATGGCCCTATTTTGTAATGGAAATTTTTTTGCAACGGCTATATTTTGAAAAAAAACACCAACGGTCATATTTTTTCATGCTCTATATATTGAGACTCATTTTGCTATGTGTTGACACAGTTCAATTTTCAGCTCTTTCTATCTGTACATATCTCCTAAAAATCCGAGAAATTTCTAAGAAAAGCTAAAAAAATCCAAAAAATTTTCTTTACTTTAATTCTGATATCATGGATCCCAATTTTCCTCATTTTCCAAATTTTGGAAATTATCCCAGCCCTCCAACAAACCGCAATTCTCAAACCAATTTCTAAAATTTTCAGTTTGATCCTGCTTTTACTTCCCATCCACAATTTCAAATGTTTATGCAGATGATGGGAAATAATCCAAATACCCATCCTTCTTTTAATCAGTATAGCTCAACCTCACACAAACGTTTCAACGCGAAAAGTTATCCCAATTTTTCAATACTTCCATCATCACAGCCCTCACAGAGGTTTCCTCCATCTCCGAGTATTAAGGCAAGGGCAAGTGCTGCGTCAGCTAATGAAGGAAATGAGAGGGAAGAGAATGATGATTTGATTGAGACTAACACCCAATCGTTCTCACAAGCAGCATCCCCGAAAGGCAAAAAAAATTGGTCCACTGCAGAAGATGAAGCTCTCATTGCAGCTTTCATGGAGCATACCACTGATGCTGTAATCGGCACCAACCAAAAGTATTCTCAACTATGGAGGAAAGTCATGGAGTCGTACAGAAGTGCTCAGATGGAGAACCCACATCAAATTAATCCTAGAACCGAACCTATGATGAGAGCTCGCTGGAAAAGAATGGCGACAGCGGTGATGAAGTGGATAGGTTGCTATGAAGAGGTCGTACGTATCAGAGGGAGCGGCTTCAACGAAGAAGATGTTCTTCGACGAGCACGCATAATTTATGAGCACAATGAAGGTGGTACTTCCTTTGTGTTTGATCATGCTTGGAATATGTTGAAAAAGTATCCAAAATGGCAAACGGTACTGATAAACTCCCTCCCCCAAGCTGGAAAGGCTCGTGAAGCGCCACCAAACACCGAAGACGGTGAAGGTAGTTGTGGAAGTGGTAAGAGAATGAGGCTCGACGAGTCTAGAACATTCTCCAACCCAGATACTCCAACCAGTGGTGAAGGATTGGAAGGATTGGACTCTTTCAGATGTCCAGAAGGAGTCAAAGCAGCAAGGAAGAAGAAGGGTAAGGGAGTGGCAGGTGCATCAAAAGATGTTCTAATGAATTGGGGTGAATCAATTAAATTTTATTCAGAGACAAAAGCTGTCGATCTTGATCTGCAACGAGAGAGATTGGAATATCAAAGAAGGAAAGAAGCCAGGAAGGAGAAGCAGATGCAATTGGAGGAACGACAGCTTCAAATGCAAGAAACAAAAATGAAGTGGGAAATGCTACAAGCACTGCTGGGGAAGACATTGCTGACACCGTCTGAAGAGGCTTTGAAAGAAAAATTATTATAAGATTTATCTAATTTTTCATTTTAGATTTATGTGTACTATCAGGGGTTTAACTTCTGTAATAGTTCTTCAATTATTAGTAGTTGTTGTTTTAAGTGGAAGTCATAGAGCTGTTCTTCAATTATTGTTGCTTTTTCAGTGGATTATGACAATTGCATGTTGTTTTCACCATAGAGTTGTCTTTTCAAATCGGTGAACTATTTCAGTATAATTATTGTTGCTTTTTCAGTGGATTATGACAATTGCATGCTACTTTTTCATAGAGTTGTCTTTTCAAATCGGTGAACTATTTCAGTATAATTATTGTTACTTTTTCAGTGGATTATGACAATTGCATGCTGTTTTTTCCATAGAGTTATCTTTTCAACTCGGTTTTCTATTTTGGTATAATTATTGTTACTTTTTCAGTGGATTATGACAATTGCATGCTGCTTTTTCATAGAGTTATCTTTTCAAATCGGTGAACTATTTCGGTATAATTATTGTTGCTTTTTCAGTGGATTATGACAATTGCATGTTGTTTTTTCCATAGAGTTGTCTTTTCAAATCGGTTTTCTATTTCAGTATAATTATTATTGCTTTTTCAGTGGATTATGATAATTGCATGCTTATTAGCTCCTCCTTGTGAATTCAGTCTTCTATAAATATATGGCCTCTCTAACAAATCCTCCAACACTCAACTCCTTCAATTCAGACAATAAACATCAAACACTCAACTCCCACTTATAAACCTTGTGTTTCTAGAAGTGTTAAATTAAGATGTCCTCCAATTCTAGTTCAACTTCAGATTCAACCTCCTCTAGTTCCGAAACACCAAATGAATATTCTAAAATAGAGAAAATTATTGACTATGCACTCCACACTTACGTGCCAGAAATCTTATCGGCTACCACTTCAAGGCATAGGCGCAAACCCCACGTGAGGGATCGTGAAGGTTGTAGGCATCAAAAATTGCTGAAGAACCTCAAATATGACTAAATCATGAGAAGATCGAAGGACAACGTCGTTAAAATCTCAAGAAGTCAACACAAGGGAGGATTGTGTCTCGCCATAATGCGAGACACTTGTTTGTGCCTCGCTACAGGCGAGACACTTGCTTGTGTCTCGCTACTAGCGAGACACTTGTTTGTGCCTCGCCATGAGCGAGACACTTGCTTGTGTCTCGCTGTTAGCGAGACACTTGTGTGTGCCTCGCCACTAGCGAGACACCTTGATGTGTCTCATTGTTAGCGAGACACTTGTTTGTGCCTCGCCACTAGCGAGACACATTGATGTGTCTCGCTATAGGCGAAACACTGTCATCTCGCCAAAGCGAACACCGAATATTTGAAATGAGCTCTTGAAGGGTCTAAATCAATGCCGGTGGGGCCCAATTGACTTTATCAGCGCAAAGAGGCGTTCAGCTACTTTAATGGGCGGTTACCGCGAAAATATGCCCACTAGGCATGATTTTAGGGCATTTAATCGTGCCTAAAAAGCGAGGAAACCGTTACAACGGTGGAGGGGCGACAACGCCTCGCCGGTTAGAGGCTGACCCATCTTACCGCCGCCCGGCCGAAGCGGCCATTCTACCGCCGGTGGCGAAGCGGCAAGCGAAGCGATTCGGTGCAGCGCTAACTAAAATATGGGGCACTTATGACACTTGTGTTTCTTGAGAGACACGTTTCCCAAGGCTATAAATACCCCCTACATCCCTTTGTGTCATCGGGCGCGATCGACAATCGAGATCGAGAAGCGAGCTATTGCAAAGAGAGATCCAAGCTTAGGAGTTCAAGAACCACGATCCACACGGAGATTCCTCGAGTTTAAGCTTTGACTTATTCTTGAGAAGAGTAGATATCTTACTTTGCTAAGATATTTGCTTAAGTTCTTGTTTCCTTTGCGAAGCATCAACTAAACCCGTCGATTCGGCGATCGTTGCTCGGTGGTCCACGGATTACGCGTCCGACACGGGCAAAGACCCACAAGCGGGGAGATCTACGGCGTGTAGCGTCTTACATTGAGTTTGTGAGAGAGTTACTTAAATTTCTTTGTGGCGAGAATCAAAAGTGTAATTTTCTCAAGTTTTATAATGGAAACAACTTTCGACCCAAACGATGGCGACCACGATGGGAGCCAGCGGTCTCGAGCTTCGAGATCGTTGTGTCGCAGCCTTGCGGCGATCAAGCCGACCTCATGGTCGATGGGTGGACTACTTCTTCGATCAAGCCAAGTTGAAGAATATCTCTCCTCTTCCTCATCGAAGTCCTCCTCACCCGCAAACATCGGAGGATATCATCTCCTAAGAGGAGGTTAGTTACGTTGTGATCTTAGCGATTCTCGTTAAACTGCGGCGGGCGATTTCCCTCTCGGCAACACCGGTAGATCTCAAAGCCGGGAGCTCTGCTCAAGTTGACTCCTTTCAGAAGAAGGAGTCATTCAACAAGATCTCAACCGCTCTGACGAAGAGGGCTCGTCAGAGACAACGTCAAAAGATGGCCCGACAACTTGCAAAGGCCATGGAATCAACAGACGGAGTTCATTACAACACGAACTCGCGTGATCAGAGGCGTCAGCAAGTTACAACGCCTCAACCTCAATCCGCCAACACTCCTCCCAAGGAAGAATGGGTTCTCGTCAAAAGGACCCGATTGACAAGGAAGGAGCGCGCCCAAAAGCGTCGTGCACGCGTTGCTCGTACACGTGCCGTTGTTCGCAAGGCACAAGAGTCGAAATCAACCAGGGAATCGACTCAAAATCACAAAGTTTGGGTCCCAAAGTCTACCTCAAAATCGGCCCAGATATCTTCCTTCAGCCGAGACAGCTCGAGCTGCCTCGCGTTAGCGAGGCGACCTAATTTGCCTGCATAACAATGGCGGTGTAAAGCTGTCAGCGTCAGTAGAACCCAGCGCCTGCATGCGGCGAAGCGACCTTCCATGCCTTAGCAAAAATTTGGTTTCTCCGCCCCTTTCATTCACTTCTCCGGCTAAGATAACAACAATTAAGCACGGAAATTTGGCAACCGGTGTTTAGTCGTCTTGGTCCACGGCCGGAAATAAAGGCAAGGTACCAGTGAAGAAACGTTTGGATTACCCAGTCCAGAAGAGTCCTGAGCAAGCTGAAACATCTCAGGCTTCTAGAATTCCAATTGCATCTCGTTTGAGCATCCCATAAGAGTCTGCGAGTCTACTAAAGGAAGAACTTGAGGTGTGATTCGTGAAGTCACGAGAGATGATAAAACACTTATGATCCATGCCAAGACAACTTGAGATGAAGTTAAAGCGTCAAAGGTGCCTCTCAAGTCGAATGATCGTGATGGGCAAAATGAGTGTTTACCTTTATAGTCGCAAGTGCACAACCATTGTCAAGTTATAGTATTTAAGATTGTCGATCCCACGAGGAGCGGAAATAGGAAGTGTTTGATTCAAGTTCGGTTCTCAAATTATGCGTGACAATTAGGGTTTTATTCAAGATAATATGAAAATATGATGAAGTGATGAGAGAGTGGATTTGGATTGTGTGTGAAAGGAATCACAATTAAAAGGCGAGATTTCAATAAGAGATGAAGGAATCTAGAATTGAATCCACTAGCTAACTCAAATTATAATCTACGAAAAATTCTCTTTTACCACATCTCATATTAGATTTATTAAGCATAAGATATCAAACCACTTAAGGAAAGCATAAACTATCAAATTCTTCTTCTATCGATTAGTTCTCTAGTTGATTAACCTAAACATGATCTTTTAAGCATAAGAGAGATGAAGGAATCTAGAATTGAATCCACTAGCTAACTCAAATTATAATCTGAAAAATTCTCTTTTACCACATCTCATATTAGATTTATTAAGCATAAGATATCAAACCACTTAAGGAAAGCATAAACTATCAAATTCTTCTTCTATCGATTAGTTCTCTAGTTGATTAACCTAAACATGATCTTTTAAGCATAAGAGAGATGAAGGAATCTAGAATTGAATCCACTAGCTAACTCAAATTATAATCTGAAAAATTCTCTTTTACCACATCTCATATTAGATTTATTAAGCATAAGATATCAAACCACTTAAGGAAAGCATAAACTATCAAATTCTTCTTCTATCGATTAGTTCTCTAGTTGATTAACCTAAACATGATCTTTTAAGCATAAGAGAGATGATTCATAAACACAAAAGAGATGAGACTAGTTTCATGCAACCTAGATCCCCACAAGAGTTTAGTTCAACATCTTGGGAAATTCAAACAAATAGAAAAAGAAAGAAAATAAAAAGAAAAGAAAAATTCTAAACTAATCTAACTACAAAGCAATTAAATCTAAACTACAAAGCAATTAAATCTAAACTACAAAAGCTATTAAATCTAAACTACAAAGCAATTAAATCTAAACTACAAAGCAATTAAATCTAAACTACAAAAGCTATTAAATCTAAACTACAAAGCAATTAAATCTAAACTACAAAGCAATTAAATCTAAACTACAAAGCAATTAAATCTAAACTACAAAGCAATTAAATCTAAACTACAAAGCAAATAAATAACAAGAAAGAAAAAGAAATAATAAAGAGAAATAAAGAGAAACACGCAACTCATCATCATCAACTCATCCTCCTTTTGGTCCTTGAACAAGAAGAAGAAGATGGGATTGAAGGAAAATATTTATTTATTGAGGAAAAATTATTACAATGAAAGGTACTCTAAAACAAGAGCAACCCTTTCTCTCCAAAGGAGTTTTACAAAATATTTCACACCTCTAAACCCTCGGATACTACCCTATTTATACCCCAGCGGAGTTGATGTGAACCATTGGATCAAACTTGGCCAAAAGAAGAAATCAGCCCTTAATTGAATCATTTGCAAACCAATCGGTTGGCGATCGGTTAATAACCGGTTGGTCAACCGATTGGTTCCCAACAGTTTTGTCTTTTCTTGATATTTTGCACGAATTCTTCTTGGATTCCCTTGGTATCTTGGGCCTTCGTTTGTCTTGAGTTTTGGGCTTCAAAATTGGTAGAAATTGAGAGAATTTGAGTCATTTGAGCTTTTATTCATTAATACTCCATTATTACGCAAAATAAGATAAAACATATTATTAGTAACATATTTATTGATATAAAATAGATAATGAGGTTATTAAAATGTCATTAAAATGTGATTATCAAATACCAGCGGTCTCGGCTTCGAGATCGTTGTGTCGCTGACCTTCGTGATCAGCCGACCTCATGGTCGATGGGTGGACTACTTCTTCGATCAAGCCAAGTTGAAGAATATCTCTCCTCTTCCTCATCGAAGTCCTCCTCACCCGCAAACATCGGAGGATATCATCTCCTAAGAGGGAGGTTCGTTACGTTGTGATCTTAGCGATTCTCGTTAAGCTGCGGCGGGCGATTTCCCTCTCGGCAACACCGGTAGATCTCAAAGGGAGCTCTGCTCAAGTTGACACCTTTCAGAAGAAGGAGTCATTCAACAAGATCTCAACCGCTCGGCGAAGAGGGCTCGTCGAGACAACGTCAAAGATGGCGACAACTTGCAAAGGCCATGGAATCAACAGACGGAGTTCATTACAACACGAACTCGCGTGATCAGAGGCGTCAGCAAGTTACAACGCCTCAACCTCAATCCGCCAACACTCCTCCCAAGGAAGAATGGGTTCTCGTCAAAAGGACCGATTGACAAGGCCTAAAAAGCGTCGTGCACGCGTTGCTCGTACACGTGCCGTTGTTCGCAAGGCACAAGAGTCGAAATCAACCAGGGAATCGACTCAAAATCACAAAGTTTGGGTCCCAAAGTCTACCTCAAAATCGGCCCAGATATCTTCCTTGGTAGAGCGGCTCGAGCTGCCTCACGTTAGCGAGGCGACCTAAGCGCCTCGCCAACAGCCAGGCGATGTAAAGCTGTCTCGCGTCGGCCGAACGGCCGAGGCGCCTGCGCCAGCCGGCGACCTTCCATGCCTTAGCAAAAATTTGGTTTCTCCGCCCCTTTCATTCACTTCTCCGGCTAAGATAACAACAATTAAGCCTGGAAATTTGGCAACTTCAGTGTTTAGTCGTCTTGGTCCACAGCCCGGAAATAAAGGCAAGGTACCAGTGAAGAAACGTTTGGATTACCCAGTCCAGAAGAGTCCTGAGCAAGCTGAAACATCTCATGCTTCTAGAATTCCAATTGCATCTCGTTTGAGCATCCCGCAAGGGGTCTGCGAGTCTACTAAAGGGAAGAACTTGAGGCGTGTGATTCGTGAAGTCACGAGAGATGATAAAACACTTATGATCCATGCCAAGACAACTTCAGCAGATGAAGTTAAAACGTCAAAGGTGCCTCTCAAGTCGAATGATCGACGCTGATGGGCAAAAATGAGTGTTTACCTTTTATAGTCGCAAGTGCACAACCATTGTCAAGTTATAGTATTTAAGATTGTCGATCCCACGAGGAACGGGAAATAGGAAGTGTTTGATTCAAGTTCGGTTCTCAAATTATGCGTGACAATTAGGGTTTTATTCAAGATAATATGAAAATATGATGAAGTGATGAGAGAGTGGATTTGGATTGTGTGTGAAAGGAATCACAATTAAAAGGCGAGATTTCAATAAGAGATGAAGGAATCTAGAATTGAATCCACTAGCTAACTCAAATTATAATCTACGAAAAATTCTCTTTTACCACATCTCATATTAGATTTATTAAGCATAAGATATCAAACCACTTAAGGAAAGCATAACTTATCAAATTATCACCTAATTGAAATTCAAACTCATGAAGAGAGTAATAACAAGATAATAATCCTAGAATTTATAAGCATAGCCTATCAAACCACTTAAGGAAAGCATAAACTATCAAATTCTTCTTCTATCGATTAGTTCTCTAGTTGATTAACCTAAACATGATCTTTTAAGCATAAGAGAGATGATTCATAAACACAAAAGAGATGAGACTAGTTTCATGCAACCTAGATCCCCACAAGAGTTTAGTTCAACATCTTGGGAAATTCAAACAAATAGAAAAAGAAAGAAAATAAAAAGAAAAGAAAAATTCTAAACTAATCTAACTACAAAGCAATTAAATCTAAACTACAAAAGCTATTAAATCTAAACTACAAAGCAAATAAATAACAAGAAAGAAAAAGAAATAATAAAGAGAAATAAAGAGAAACACGCAACTCATCATCATCAACTCATCCTCCTTTTGGTCCTTGAACAAGAAGAAGAAGATGGGATTGAAGGAAAAATATTTATTTATTGAGGAAAAATTATTACAATGAAAGGTACTCTAAAACAAGAGCAACCCTTTCTCTCAAAGGAGTTTTACAAAATATTTCACACCTCTAAACCCTCGGATACTACCCTATTTATACCCCAACGGAGTTGATGTGAACCATTGGATCAAACTTGGCCAAAAGAAAGAGAAATCAGCCCTTAATTGAATGCATTTGCAAACCAATCGGTTGGCGATCGGTTAGCCAACCGTTAGCCAACCGGTTGGTCAACCGATTGGTTCCCAACGGATTTTGTCTTTTCTTGATATTTTTGCACGAATTCTTCTTGGATTCCCTTGGTATCTTGGGCCTTCGTTTGTCTTGAGTTTTGGGCTTCAAAATTGGTAGAAATTGAGAATTTGAGTCATTTGAGCTTTTATTCATTAATACTCCATTATTACGCAAAATAAGATAAAACATATTATTAGTAACATATTTATTGATATAAAATAGATAATGAGGTTATTAAAATGTCATTAAAATGTGATTATCAAATACCCCACACCTAAACTTTTGCTAGTCCTCTAGCAAGGAAGAAAAATAAAAAGAAAGAAAGAAAAATCCTAACTCACTTTCGCAGAATCGCGGTTGTATTTAAGCATACAACAACCCTTTAAACCCCTAGGTTACCCTAGTGGGCGAGTTGTAGTCTCGTGAGGGTTTGCAGTGAATGTACCCACAAAATTCACCAACTTGCCAATTTAAAGAAGCTAATTGAATAATTCAAAAATTCCACAAGTCGGTTAATACTCAAGAAAACGTTTTTATCATGATTTCAAAGTAAACTTCTTAAGAAAATCCTTCCATTGTAGTGATACAAAACCAAGTTTTTCTCAAAGATTTAATTCAAAAGTTTTGAAGGAAACATGCTAACTCTTTGTTTCAAACAATGTTCAAGTCTCTTAACCTATTTTGAAAAATCAAGAACATATACCATTATTTCCATATATATAAAAACATGGTTAGTTTTTTTTTTTTTTCTTGGTAGTCTTGTTCTTTTTAATCGGGCTTTCTAAGTGACCATTTAGCGAGTTTTGGGCCAATGAATCCCAACCCAATTGGGCTTAGGTCATTAAGCATAAAAATACTCCTCGGGCTTAATTACTCAGTCAACTTAGGCTTAGTAACAAAGAACTACCGATGATTTTAAGAGAAATTTATTTGGTGCCCATTTTTCGCACTCTTTTTGTTAAGTTAGTATAATATATATATGTGTATATGTATATATGTCTTGAAAAATATTTGGATTAATGCAACTTAAAGAATCATTTTCAACTCTAAGTTAAGCATAAAAATTTCATCACTCGATTAAACATCAAGTTAAACTTTAGTAAAGTATACCACTTTGAAAATCATTCTTTGGAATTTATTTAAAATTATCATAAAAGGTAAACTTGAGTGTATAACTAACTCAGATTAGAAGACTATTAATCAACTCTATTAAGTTGGCAAGTGACAATTTTTATTTATTTATTTATTTATTTATTTATTTTTAAAGAAAAGAAAATGAAAAATGAATAAGAAAAAGAAAATGAAAAATGAGAAAATGAAAAATGACTAAAATCTGAGAGAAATTTGACTAAGTCCCACCCCACACCTAAAATTTGCATTGTCCTCAATGTAAATGCAGAAAGTAACATGGAGAAGAGTGGAAGCACTACAGGATGTTAGGATGACACGGAACAGGAAAAAAATTAGCTGCATTTACATTAATGCGAGGGAGACGAAACCAATTGTTGTTGTGTTTTTTTTTATTATGCACAGTGATTTACAAGATTTTTTTTTTTTTTTAAAAGAACAAGAAACTCTCACATGAGAGAAGAATAAATTCTTTTTATTATTATTGTGGGACAAAAAACAAAAATGTAGAATAAAAGATGAAACATGAGAAGCTCACATTCTACATTAACTCCTACCTTATTCTTTGAAAATTCTACCCGAAATTTAAAGAATTTCAAAATGATATAATTCTTGATGTGCTTAAATTCCAAAAATTTCGGGGTTTTAGTGATGTGTGCAAAGAATGGAAGGTAGGTATTAATGGTTGTATGCTTTTGAACTTAGATTCATTATTAACAAAATTTCATCAAAAATGAAATCTTGTTGTTTTCTATTTTCTACAAACCTAGGTTCATTAACAAAGGGTTCTTCAAATGTTGGCATCAAGATGCATGTATTCAACATAATTCTCTCGTTAGAAGGACTTGATTATTAACCCGTTATTCGACTATTGTGAATGGATTGCATTCACTTGATCTTGAAAAGTTGAACTTGACCCCGTTCCTTGGATTGGTCACGGGTTGACTCGAAATGATCCTTTCTCTCTCTCACTTATAGCTAGCTAGTTGACCAAGTGGGTTTCTAATCTAGCTATGGCTTGAGTGTTGGAGTTGAGAATTTGTCTGTTGATTGCATAAAGGAGTTCATCGTGTTAGATGTTTGAGTCAACAAGTTCGTGAGTCCGTGTAGAGGTTTTAATCAAGGCTTCCAAACCTCTTTCCAACACATTAAGGCGTTTCTCAACATTTGAAGGAATATGATTTGTAGATTGATGATGAGGAAACCGATTTGGAAATGGTGATTTGATTGTGGGAAATTGGTTTGAGAATTGAAAGCTGCGTTGCCCTAGGGAATTGTTGGTTTGAAGAGGAGTGAAATTTTGATTTCTGAGAAATTACCACGATTCCATGCAAAATTAGGATGATTTCTCCAACTGGATTATAGGTTGGAGAAAATGGATCATTAATCGGATCTTTGGAATGCGGCATTCATCTGTTCTAGAGATTGAGTGTTTCCTACAGTGGACATTGCTCAAGCATGGGTAGAAAGACGATTATGACAACCCGAGGCGTAAACTTGATTGATTTGAGCCGAGCTCGTTCTTTGGTTTCTAAAGTTTCTAACTGCGTAGAATTGTAGCCATCTTAGCTTCAGAGGCTATGTTTGACTCTAAGGAAGGACCTCTAGAACTGGATTGGGTAATCGATGAATCACGTTGTTCCCATCGCATAGTTTTCTGATAAATTCTCTAAAAGTCCCAAGCTTCATCGGCATTTTTCTTCATGAAATCCCCTTGACACATTGACTCTAAGGAAGTTTTTGCAGGATAGTCCAATCCCTCGTAAATGATTTGGCACAATCGCCATTTTTCGGACCGTGGTGAGGACATTGGATGAGGAGATCCTTAAACCTATCGAAATACTTCCTAATGGCTCACCCGACAATCCTAAAATTTTGAATGCTGTTTCTGAGCTTGACCGTTTTGTGAATTGGGAAGAATTTTTTTAGAAAAACTTTTACAAAATCAGCCCAGGTTGAAATCGAATCTGTGGGTAAGCTGTAGAGCCATTTTTTTGCTTTGTCCTTAAGAGTGAAGGGAATAAATCGAAGCTTAATTGCATCCTCGCTAGGTCTTTCATTTTAATCATGAGGCGACTTCTTCAAATTGAGAGATGAAAATATATCGTCTTGAGTTTACGTTCCTAAGAATTTTGGAAGCATGTTGATGAAATGTGGTCGGAGTTGAAATTAGTTCCATTTGCTTGGGAAGCTTAATGCATGAAGGGATAGCATTCCTAGTTGGGTAGCGATATCTTGAAGAACGGAGGATTGGCCATTTCGTTTGGTTGAGAAGTTGAATCGAGCGAACTAAGCGATTGGTATTATTCCTAACCCAAGTTTGCATGAACCAAAATCAAGAGATTTTTTTAATTAAAAAAATGAAAAGTTAGTGAGATGGTGAAAAGAGAAGAAGAGGGAAGAAGAAAAGAAAAATTAACAAATCAAGGCAATCACTTTTCAATCACCCTAACTCTAGGGTTAAGCCTAAACTCGCCTAGACCTCCTAACCAAAAACTCCTAAGTGAAAAAATCCGGTTCGTGGGTAATTAGCCGTAAGGATAGTACTAGAGGAGATCAAAGATCAATTAAGTACCTCGTTCCTTGCGGGCTACGCAACCCTAAACATTGCCTTAGACACCAATTAATCCAAATAAACTTAGACCAGTTCACTCAAGAATTTCTTGTTCCTTATTGAGCTCGAATCCTTAGGGGCCAACGCCTAATTCTTTTAGGAGGCTTGGGTTTGTGTAGTGATGAATCGCTGATTTTTGGCTAAGGAAAGGGTGATGAAATCCCTCACCTTATCTTGATTAATGGGTTTTGCCCTTAAAAATATTTTCAAGTGAGTGTCAATTCAAAATGCTCAAATCACTTTGGTGAATTCCTACTATTATATGCAATGCGACCCTAGAAATTAAAAGCAACTAAAAGGATGAGAAAGAAATTTTTTTTTTTTTAATTATGGTCGACAAGAAAGAAAGTCAGCTTTTTTTAACCTAATTGAACTACCTATAGGGTGGAATTAAAAATACTAGAGAGAAGAGTTACTGCGCAAAAGCAATGCAAAGCCTCGTTGGAGGCAACCTTCAATCTCGAATCTTCAACTCCTTGCCTTCAAGCTCTTTTGTCATTCACAATAGACAAACACACAAGTTAAAGAACTAAAAAAATTCCTACTTAACACCGCCCCCAAGAACGGCCAAAACTTGATGGGCAAAAGCGAGTGTTTACCTTTTATAGTCGCAAGTGCACAACCATTGTCAAGTTATAGTATTTAAGATTGTCGATCCCACGAGGAACGGAAATAGGAAGTGTTTGATTCAAGTTCGGTTCTCAAATTATGCGTGACAATTAGGGTTTTATTCAAGATAATATGAAAATATGATGAAGTGATGAGAGAGTGGATTTGGATTGTGTGTGAAAGGAATCACAATTAAAAGACGAGATTTCAATAAGAGAGATAAAGGAATCTAGAATTGAATCCACTAGCTAACTCAAATTATAATCTACTTAAAAATTCTCTTTTACCACATCTCATATTAGATTTATTAAGCATAAGATATCAAACCACTTAAGGAAAGCATAACTTATCAAATTATCACCTAATTGAAATTCAAACTCATGAAGAGAGTAATAACAAGATAATAATCCTAGAATTCATAAGCATAGCCTATCAAACCACTTAAGGAAAGCATAAACTATCAAATTCTTCTTCTATCGATTAGTTCTCTAGTTGATTAACCTAAACATGATCTTTTAAGCATAAGAGAGATGATTCATAAACACAAAAGAGATGAGACTAGTTTCATGCAACCTAGATCCCCACAAGAGTTTAGTTCAACATCTTGGGAAATTCAAACAAATAGAAAAAGAAAGAAATAAAAAGAAAAGAAAAATTCTAAACTAATCTAACTACAAAGCAATTAAATCTAAACTACAAAAGCTATTAAATCTAAACTACAAAGCAAATAAATAACAAGAAAGAAAAAGAAATAATAAAGAGAAATAAAGAGAAACCTCGCAACTCATCATCATCAACTCATCCTCCTTTTGGTCCTTGAACAAGAAGAAGAAGATGGGATTGAAGGCGAAAATATTTATTTATTGAGGAAAAATTATTACAATGAAAGGTACTCTAAAACAAGAGCAACCCTTTCTCTCCAAAGGAGTTTTACAAAATATTTCACACCTCTAAACCCTCGATACTACCCTATTTATACCCCAACGGAGTTGATGTGAACCATTGGATCAAACTTGGCCAAAAAGAAAGAGAAATCAGCCCTTAATTCGAATTGCAAACCAATCGTTAATGATCGTTAGCCAACCTTAGCCAACCGGTTGGTCAACCGATTGGTTCCCAACGGATTTTGTCTTTTCTTGATATTTTTACACTAATTCTTCTTGGATTCCCTTGGTATCTTGGGCCTTCGCTTGTCTTCGCTTTAGGCTTCAAAATTGGTAGAAATTGAGAATTTGAGTCATTTGAGCTTTTATTCATTAATACTCCATTATTACGCAAAATAAGATAAAACATATTATTAGTAACATATTTATTGATATAAAATAGATAATGAGGTTATTAAAATGTCATTAAAATGTGATTATCGATTTCAAAAGAAGACGGTCCTCCGCTAAAGATAACGCTACACTTGGGGTGAAAGTACAACGGTGACAAACCACATCAACCTGGTCATCGGTCAGTGGCAACACACCTAAAGAGAACGATTGATGAAATAAATTGTTCTTGTTAGTGCACAACTAATCAAGACGTTGTTGTCGATGTGCCCGTTCAATCAAACGCCAATCACAAAGAGCTTCAAGATTCGAGAGGCTTTCCTCGCCAAAGAACGAAGATTCAAGCCGAGTCAAGACGACTCAAGAAAGAGAAGATCTACCATCGAACCGATGAACTTCACGAAGTTACTATTAACATGGTAAACAAAAGAAAGGACCTAAAATGATGAAGATCGGACTTTACTCTGGAGGAAGAGTTAGCTCTCTGATTCCCGAGAATGTCCGATTGCAATTGCGAAGCTACGACGCATTGACTATAGAAGAATGCATGAAGGAGAGTCATCCGAAGATGAAATTTCCGACCCCGCCAATAGCTTCTCGCACGATACGCTTCAAGTATGAGTCGTCACCATAGGGAGGCTTTTATCATTACTCGATGTCACGGCTCAAATATTACAAGAAGCCTTAGCCAAGCAAAGAGAAGAGCTTAAGGCGAAATGAAAATAGAAATGGAATTAGCCATGCACAGATGAGGGAATTGCAAAATCAAACTTCATCTACGTAATCCAAATAACAAGGTGGAGTTACCCACCATAATGCCCATAATGTCGAAGACGTTGATTCTGAGATAGATGAACACATTTATGCCGATAAACCTCTTAAGAAAAAGCGTTAAGCTACCCAAAGTGGAAATGTTCCAATTCCTCCCACGGAAATCATCCAAAACAAGGCGAGGGTGAAAATGAAAAGATGAAGGAGCTTGAAGGCAAAATTAATGCTTTAATGTCGCCACGAGGTTAAGAAGACCGGCATCCGTGTCCATATCCGAGAGTGGGATTCAATCCTTACCACAGAAATTCAGTTTGATTAATTTCACACCTTTGACAGAGGGTTCACACAAAGACTTGATCTATTTCAAGTCTCATTTGGGGGTGATCTCGGAAATGAGCCTTTGATGATTCGTATTATTGGTACCTTCGGAGTCAGCCGATTGGTATCAAGACTCAAAGCCGGAGCATTAACCTGGAATGACATGGAAAGCTTCTTTCTCAGTAATTTCTTCGATGATGACACGGAAGTTTCCATTGGAACTCTTCTTGATGAGAAGCAGAAGGATGGAGAGACAATTGTTACTTTCGTTAAGCGTTCATAATAAAGCTATGAATTGCAGAGAACCACCGAAGAGTTCATATTGAAGACTTGCCACAACAATCTTTCTATAGAATTGTTGGAAGTCATGGGGGTTGCACCACCAACCACTTGGAAGGAATTGAAACTCAACGGTGAAGAAGCGTAAGCGGTTCATCGTGAGGAAGAAGAATGAGAAGCGAACCATAGCGGTTCCCTCAAGCGAATTTTGTGCCCCGTGGCAAAGGAAAGGCGCAAGCTAATGCTGTTGAAGCAAATCAGGCATTCCAACAGCAACAACAAGCGTCACAACAGCAGCAACCGCAATTGAGATTTCAACAAAAACCTCAAGAATTGCAGAAGGCTCCGGATACTAGGTTCCAAAAGAGCTATACTTTCAAAGAGGAAGAGGTACCAGTTATCTTCAAATACCTCTTAGATAACAATAAGATCAAATTGCCTCCGATTACGAATCAGGAGGAAGCTGACAAGACCTCGGACCCCAAATATTGTGCGTACCACAGAAGGGTCCATCATCCGACCAAGAGTTGTTTTGTTCTTAAAGATAAAATTCAAGCTCTAATCGATGCGGGAATCATAACGGCGAAGAAGGAGAAGAAAGTTGGCTCAAATATGGTGGCTATCAACTTTGGATCTCTACCGCCCATGCCATATTTACAGAAGATTGTCCCTGAGGTTGAAGTTAAACCGCATGATGATCCACATGGGCAACGTCAGAAAGGGTTGGTATCATACACAGCTCCTAATGGCGAAGTACTTTGGATTCATCCAGATCTTCTTCAAGATGAGCAATGGACGGGGTCTTCTTCAACACGGAAGTCCAAGCGTAAAGGCAAGCTCTGTGCTCATATTTCGCAATCTCGAAGAGGGTGACGAAAAGCTCCAACTCTTCGTCATCGAAAATGAACATGAAGTTCTCGTGACGAAGGTAACCCGGCTTATGCTACGAAGTGGGCATAAATTGATTATTAATACAGAATTCGATTCGAATGCCAAAACTCTAACGAACTGGAGTGGCAATGACTCCACCTACACACCGAAAAGCGCAGAAGTAGCCAAGGAGGATACAACCAAGCGGAAAGATAAACAACCTCAAGAGGTGCAAGTCCCGAAAATTCCGATTTAATCATCCAATTAGGAGGGACAAGCCGGAAGTTCGAGCTCATCATATCGTTTCGGCGTTATGACCCGGTTAGCCAACATTCGGCGAGGATAACTCTTTCACGAGTTACTACGTCTTTCTAAAGAGACTAGAGAAGCCTTACAGAAGCGCTAGTCGATTCAAGCTTTTATCACTCAAGTCAAGGTGTTCCCGAGAAGACCGAACACCGAACTGGCAAAGAACACAATTCCCTTGCATAACCTTTGCAGAGGATATGCGGTGAAAAATTCGAAGCATGGCGGGGCGTTATACTTCACGGGTACATTGGCTCGACATCGCCAACGTGATTCAAGCGGATCCTGGTCCGCAGCTAGCATGATGCCACTCGGTTGATGTATCATCTTGGAACCGGCTAGCAACCGGCTTCTACCGCACGGTGATTTATGGATTTAATACCGGCGGATCGGACCTTTGGGTAAAATTAGGATAAAGTGCGGCTTGGAGATCTCAAGTCCAAGTCACATGTTACGCCATCGATGCGAGACTTCGCATAACTTACTTGTCGAATTGGATCCACGGTAGCCTTATAGTCCCATCCACATTACATCGCTTGAAGTATGTTGACACCGATAATGTGGTCAAGACGGTGGTCGATAAGCAACCATTCAAGGGTTAGAAAATTATTTTATCGACTTCTTTGTATGGTGTCAATCCGACATCAATCATCCGCCTGTGGTACTAACAACTGTAATGAAGCCGATATCGAGGCCGCTCGACACGATGGAAGCTTTGTATTTAATGACATCGAACCTCTTGTAATCGATCTTGGCGGATCTGAATCGCCGAGAAAGTTGTAACCGGCAGCCTTGTCGATGAACATATAATAAATGGCGATTTAGAGTATGTACATACTATTGATATCAGAATGCGTATTGTACAGGATCATGATGTACATGTACCACTCTCATCGTTGAGCCAGGTGAAGAAATGCCTTCAAAGTTCGACGGGATCAACATTCCTCCTTCCCTCGAAAGATGCAAAACAAACAATCTTTGGAAAAGGAAGAAAATCCCCACCACGAGATTATTGTGAGGAGACGGAAGATAGCAACGAAGATCCGTGCAAACATTTTCCAAAATATAGCTCACAAGCGCATCATTACATGAAAAAATGGGGATATGACTTTGCACATGGACCCGGTCTTGGCTTCGGACGCGGTGGTCGGATCCCCCCTCGACCTTCTCATGTTCCGAAGGGAAAACCCGATCGCTATTATGAATATAAAAGGGGTTTGGGCTATGTTTCTTCATCTTCTGATGAATGCTGTTGGCAAATTGATGATCACGACAGTTCGTCAGATTCCTCAGCGTGGGATTCGGATTTTAGTCTTGGTGAAATATTCAAAGGACTAATGTCTAACATGACCACAATAGGTCCCATAGAGTCTGAAGAAGATGATTATTTACGGAATGGGAAGACCCTGGACTTTCCATCGAATGTTGATTCGGTGATAGGTTTGAACAAAGAGAACCACCCACCAAGATACAGCTTGTCAAGCTAATATGGGTGATGAAGATAATCCGAAACCCATATTAGTGAGTGGGAGTCTTCCTCCGTAAAAAAGAGGAATTGATTTCTCTTGTTGGGAATATATTGATGTATTAGCACGGAATTATGAAGACATGCCCGGCTTGATCCGTATAGCAGCAATCACTTAATATCGCGTAATCTAAACTCGTGGAAACAACAACAAATAAGATTTCATCCCCGAAATCATGGAAGCAATCGAGCTGAGGTTAAGAAGCTCATAAAATCGGGTTTTATCGGGGAAGAGCAACATCAGTTGGGTGGCAAATATTGTTCTGTTCTAAAAAAAATGGGACAATTAGAATTTGCATCGATTTCAGAGATCTAAACTTGGCATCCCCTAAAGATGACTTTCCACTCCCCATCACAGATGTCATCATAGATAATACGTGTGGGTTTGAAAGAATGTCATTTATGGACGGGTTCTCTGGATATAATCAAATCAAGATGCATCCCGACGATGAGAAACATACCTCATTTCGGACACCTCTTGGCATCTTTTGTTATACCGTTATGCCCTTTGGTCTGAAGAACGCAGGAGCTACTTATCAACGGGCAATGACAAATATTTTTGAGGATCATCTAAGAAAGACCGTCGAATGCTATGTTGACGATTTAGTAGTGAAAAGTCGGGATAAGAGCGATCATATTAAAGATCTCAGGACGGTATTTGAACTTATGCGGGGTCATCAATTGAAAATGAATCCAACTAAATCTTTCCTGGGAATGGCCAGTGGTAAATTCCTTAGTTTCATTGCCACGCCAAAGGGAATTCATATTGATCCGCATAAGGTGAAGGCGATTAATGAGTTACAACCCCCGAAGAATCTCAAAGAACTCAGAGGGTTGCAAGGGAGATTGGCTTACATAAGACGGTTTATTTCAAACCTTGCGGGCAAATGTCAACCTTTCTCTAAGCTAGCCAAGAAGGGTGTTTCGTTCGTTTGGGATGATGCTTGTCGGCTTTTGAAGATATTAAAATGTATCTATCAAATCCTCCTATTCTCGCCGACCAAATCGAAGGCCGTTCTGATTTACGCCGAGCTAACCAACCATTCATTAAGTGCTTTATTAGCACAAGATGATGATAACGGTCACGAACAAGCGGTATATTATTTGAGTCGGACGATGGTTATGCTGAATCTCGATATCCCGATATCGAGAAAGAATGCAGCTTTGGTGTTTGCAGCCGTAGCGCGCCATTATCCGTCTAATGACGATACATGTTATTTCAGATGTTAACCCGATTCGGTGTTCATGACACAACCGGCTTCTTTGAATTGGCGATTAGCGAGATGGGCATTACTCCTTTCGCAATACGATATCCACTTCAAACAGCCAGAATGGTGAAGGGACAAGCGATTTGTGATCTTCTAGTCGCACACCCGCTAGCTTATAAAGCTATACTTTATGAAGGTTTACGTGAAACCTATGAAGTCAATCATCGTCTCATGAACACGTGTGGTAATTGTACCGATGGGCGTCTCGGCGCAACCAATGTGGCAAGTGATCACGGATCTTCTAAGATTTCGGAGTCGAGTTGTCTTAGTTTCCCAGAGAAACACGTGATGCCTCGGCTTATTCACGACCGAACCATGTTCCAATAATGTGGCTGAATACAATGCATTACTTATTGGGCTCGGTTTTGCTAAAAAGTGGGGTCGAATATCTTGAAGCTGCCGGGATTCTCAACTCATAGTTAAACAAATTCGTGGAGATTATGAAGTTAGAAATCGGTTTGATCCCATATCATGAAGTGGCAATAGAGATGGCGTAATCATTCAAAAGTTTCTTCATCGAATATATATACCACTTTAACGCTTATGCCGATAGCGCTGGCAAAGATCGGGCCGCTTTATTGGCAACCCTCAAACAGAAAGGCCATTACCGAAGACACACCAACTTTTCATACCGTAATATATTTTGGGTGTCAAAGAAGCACATGCTACTTCAACGGACCCGAAGCCGAGATTGGCCCGATTATAGATTATGTCTTACATGGTATTTTACCGTAAGATGCAAAAGAAAGGGAATCTATCAGAAGAAGAGCCGAGATTCTACTACAACGACATCTCGAACACTTTATCGTCGTACATATGATGGGTTGTTACTCCCGTCTTTCGACCGAGGAAGCGGAAGAGGCACTTAAAGAAGCTCATGACGGCATTGCTTGCGATCAACCCGGTCCTAAGCCGAGATAGACTAAAAGATTAGGCTATTATTGGCCGACCATGATTAGAGATGCAATCGAATACGCGAGACAATGTCACGCGTGTCAAATACATGCAAATTACATGCATCAGCCGCCAGAAGATCTACACCCGTCAGCTACTTCTTGGCCTTTTGAAACATGGGGAATGGATGTGGTAGGACCCATATTTCCCCCGTCGACAAAAGGTGATAAGCTTTATTTTAGCGATTACCGACTACTTCTCTAAATGGGCTGAAGCAATTCCGCTCAAAGAAGTCAAGACGAATCGCCATCAAATTCATTAAACACCATATTATCTATCGATATGGTGTTCCGAGATCTAATTGTGCATGACAATGGTCCTCGCTCATCAAGAACGCCACGATTCTCAAGCAAGTTCGTAATACAAGACGCCTCGCCCACGCCTTATAATCCCACCGTGAATGGTTTAGTGAAGCCTTCAATAAGACTATCATTAAGATCTTAGCAAAGCTAGTCAAAACCAATAAACGCTGGGATGATAAACTTGGTGAAGCTCTTTGGGCATACCGCACTACGCTCAACACCAACAAGATTCACACCATATTCCTTGATATACGGATGTGAAGCCATTTTGCCTTTAGAGATACAAATTCGCCACTCGTAGCCCCTATGATAGGGATGAAGCTACGAAAGCAACATCAAAAGTGTCTTGAAGAGCTTGAGATGTTAGATGAGAAACGCTGGGAGCTCAAAGAACAGAGCTATACCAAGCCGTAATTTCCAAAGCCTTTAACAAGAAAGTCCCAGATCGGAGTTTCAAAGAGGGAGATTGTGCCGCTCAGCTAATCCATGATTCTCAATTCCAAGAAGAAAGGCAAATTCCAACCTAAATGGGAAGGACCGTTTATAATTGATATGGTCTACTCAAATGGAGCATATCGCTTGATCACTCAAGATGGTGACAAGTTAATGATGCCAATTAACGGAAAGTTTCTGAAGATATATTATCCCTAATGTATTCAGATAACCGCTGCAGTGATTGAATGATTAGACTTGTGAGCATCACATTCACTAAGCTCCCATTCTACCGAAAATCTTAAACGATTGAAGTCACCGATAATATTAACACCTATTATTAATTTCTTTCATGAATCAGGGTTCGTTTTCGCCCCAAGAGAAGACACAACAGGTTCATTTTTGCCCCAAGAGAAAACACAACAGGGTTCGTTTTAAGCCCCAAGAGAAAACACAACAGGTTCGCTTTAAGCCCCAAGAGAAAACACAACGAGGGTTCGTTTTAAGCCCCAAGAGAAGACACAACGGGTTCGTTTTAGCCCCAAGAGAAAAACACATCGGGTTTGTTTTCCAAGAGAAGACACAACAGGTTCGCTCCCAAGAGAAAACACAACGGGTTCGTTTTAGCCCCAAGAGAAAAACACATCGGGTTTGTTTTCCAAGAGAAGACACAACGGGTTCGTTTTAAGCCCCAAGAGAAAACACAACGAGGGTTCGTTTTAAGCCCCAAGAGAAGACACAACAGGTTTGTTTTCACCCAAGAGAAAACACAACAGGTTCGCTACTTCCAAGAGAAGACACAACGGGTTCGTTTTAGCCCCAAGAGAAGACACAATTTCAAAGTCTATATATTCAATACATAGCTGGTTTCATTATTTGTTAAATCTACGCCTATTTATGCGTAGTAGGTGTTATTCGGCCCTAACGGGGAAGTAAGTCCGCCTAACACATCACGGTAGTCAATTCCGTGATAATTGATAAAACCTATGTATTCAATATCATAGCACAAAGTCTAAAAGAGTTTATTCTTTTAGCACAACGTTATATGTAGAACGGACTTAGATAATCTACATACTAGCCCAACTCAAACGGTAGTTGGTAAAGGCATATCAAATCCGTTGATGGCTGAGGGTTTGTCAAAAATCCTATTGAAATTATGTTCAAAACAGAATAGATGAAACATAATAAAAGAAATTGTATTTCATATAAAAGTCAATTACAAAATGTTGGTTAAGTCATCAAAACTAACAGAAGTGTCCTACAAAGATAATTGGCGGCGGCGAATTCGTCCTTCTAGCTCTGAAAGTTCAGCCTGGTATTTGTCCTCTAATTCCTCCTCGAGAAGGGCTTTGGAAGCATCATCGAGAGTCAGAAGATGAATGATCTTTTGATCCAGTTCAGCAGATCGTTCATCAGACGCTTTCAACTGCTCGGTTAATTTAGAGCGGGTCTTTTCGGAACTGGCCAGATCAATTTTTAGAAGAGCACGAGCTTCTTCAGCATCTTCAAGAGCTTTCTTCAGGCGAATAATCTCAAGGTCTTGTGCCCGGCGGGCGGATTAAATCGGCATTGGCCTCATTCATTGTGTAAATTGGCCCTTATCGCGTTCAGTTGGGCTTGTACTTGTTGCGGTTCCTCTTCAACGACCTTTAGCTTAATTTCAGAGCACATGATAGATTCAATTGAGAGGAGATATAAGAGGAAGCCGCCGATCAGAAGTTTCAAGCTCTCCCAATTCTTGTTCTAATTGGACTAAGTCTTGACAATAGAGTCCGCCAAACCATGAAGCCCTCATCCCTTATGATAACCACATGCCTCCGAGAAGACGGCAACTAAAGAGGAGCTCAGATTTATAACCTTTTCGATCAATTTATTGAGGAGAAAAGTGAAGCCCTCGAGTTCTGCGCTGATGAGCATCTTTTCTGGGTCTTCATCCGCCATTAAAGCTTTGATCGTGTCATACAATACTGAAGAAGGCGCTGTAGAAGAAGAAATGTTAGTTTTTCAAAGTCTTAAATGCTTAAACTTTCATGAGAAACAAAATTGGGAGATATACCGATGCGGCTAGAAGATCCTCCAGCAGGTGTTGTTTCCACACTCATCAATCCAGCTTGGAGAACCACCGGAGTTGATTCAATTTCAGGTTGGATAGCCGGTGGTCCAGGGTGGATAATAGGGCCTTCAATTTGAGTTGTTTGCTCCATAGTTGGTTGTTCGGGCCTCGGAACCATCAAACCGATTCGTGTTCGCTTGAGTAGTTGGTGGTCCAGGTTGAACAAGCAGACTCTCGGCAACAGTGGATACAATGGTGGACTCGGTTTGGGAGACGTTCAGTTGAGTCTCAAAGCCGGGAATCGGAGCCTGTTCTACGATAGTAGCAGTGGGATCTACAAATAAAAAAGTATCATTAGGTATCAAATGTTGATGACATGATTAAGAGGGTCTAAATCATAAAGCGCAAACCTGCAGAAGAGCTGATATCAAAAGAGTCCTTAGCCTATTCCGACAACATCTCTTCGATCAAGGTGTGATCAGACTCAGAAATGGAAATCATCTGACTTAAACCATGTTCGTGATGATTCAAACCCTTCAAAAAGTGTGCTCTTTGATTGGTTCTCCACCTATGGTGATAGTGGCACATCTTGGCGTTGGTAAATAGGTATTAATATATACTAAAAGACAATGGTATATGTGCATACCGGACCAACTCGCAGTTCAAAGCTTGTTCCTGCGCTCTAAGACGGCTCCTCCTTCCGCTTGTTCCTCCACTACCGAAAACGCAGATGTTAGCTTTTCAATATGGAGAAAAGAAGATAATAAAATTAGACTTCATACCGTGAGTTGGCTCAGCGGCTAATGCTTGTGCTCATTTCTTGGAATTTTTCTAAAAGAATATGAAGCTGCTAGCAATAAGTGGAGGAACCAACTCGGACTCTTTCATGATTTTGAGTCGCCATCCGTGATGAAATGGTCGCACTTCAGAGAGCACCTCGTAAACCGGAGGGATGTCAATGTCACACCCAGAGTGGTATCGGAGCGCCCCGATCCATAGCTTCAGCTATATCGCCAGTCCGATCCTCATAAGTGAACGCTTGGAAGAGAAGGTTCAGCTGGAATCTCGCCTTCTTCAAATAAGTAAAAAATGGAATAATTAATAATCATAGGTGAAATGGTAAAGTCTGAGATGATGAATACGAGTCATACCTTCTCTTCCGAGCGGAAAATCAGTGTCTATCGCCTCAGGAGTTGGGGATTTTGGGGATCTCGTACGACAAGGCCTATGTGCGACCTTCTTCGTACGCATTAATGCCCCGCATAGAAGCGAAGTATGAACGGTCGGTGATGGACGAGCCCTCTTCGAGTATAAGCTCTGACGCTTCTTCTTCTTCTTCTTCTTCTTCCTCGCTTCACCGCCATCCCTGGGGTAAGTAAGAACGACCTTCTCGGCGAGGCCATTTCAAAGGACGCCGGAGGAGGCGAACACGAGAGGGTTTGACCGATACATCCCGCCGAGCCGAGAGCCGGGCGGCGATGGTACTACCACTTCGCCCGACTCAACCTCCGTTGACTAATAGTCGCTTTTCTTCTTCGGTGGATCAGATAATCAAATTCTCTTCCTCACTTTCTTCTTGGGCGACCTTCTTCTTGCCTTTTGATTTCTTTGAAGGTCGAGCTTCGTTTGGGGAAACGGGTTGGTGTAGGTTCTCGTCATATTCTACTCGGGAGCATTAGCCGCAATGAGCCATTTGCGGTATAGAAAAGTCATCCAAGCTTCTACCGACAATGGAGACTAAATTTGGCATTGGTGTACCGCTATGTTCCAATACTGTGCGCCGCACCGCTAATAAGACCTCCATGAGTCTTCATTCCCGATTTGGATTCCCGACATAGATTCGATCAGAAAGCAAACCGACGGAAAAGCAGATGGGAAATAAGGCTCGATGTCGCAGAATTCTTCACCGAAGATCGTAACCGATGTGAATGTTCATTAGCCATCGGAAGCAACCAAGATCCGTAATAGTTCGGCCTCGCTAGGCCCAGCAAAGATCTACAAGCACTTCATCATATCGGCTGAAAAGTTCGGAAACATTTGAAGAATTCCCAACTCTTGGTAATTAATCAAGACGCCTGCACCACTATCTCGCTTTCCATTTACATTCTTCCAAGATCGTAAATAAAGGCGGTTCATAATCCACTATGTCGGGGTTGTCATCGGATCGGCGATGAAGCACGAGCGAGCCATCAAATATGTATACGGCAGCTCTACTTTGACTACTGAATGTCATTTGAAGACCCTTTACCCTTGTGGAGAAAATCGAAACTATCCGGCCGAGTCCCCATGAATGTCGCCACCATCGCGAAGAAGAGAAAGGCGACGCCGGGACTACCGACTACGGAAGAGCACTTCTAAAGGCGGGGCATCGAAGATTGTGCGGGACTACACATTTCTTCAACCGTGATAGCCAAGTAGCCCGCCAAGAGAGTTTGTGGCTTGATCGCTTTTGTAGGCGCCACAAGAAAGTCTCAAATTTCGTCCCCTTAGGAATTTTGCCCTCAGCATATGGGGTAGTGAAGGATTGGGCATTTATCTTTGCAATCAGTTTGTTGATGGCAGAAGGGGTGGAGGTTTTCTGCTCATTTACATCCTCGTCGCCTTCTAAGTTCTGAAACAAATACGAATCGCTTGGGCCGATCCGGGAGTCTCCTAGCCTTCACATCCACCGCCGCTATTGTACTGATAGTGGCAAGTCAACTCCCGTGAGAATTTCGTAGCGGTGATCCCTTTTCTTTCATCTCCTCAATCGCCGGTTGACGGGAAAATATTCCTGATATGGTGCCTCACCCATTGGAAGACCGGACACCTTCATCATCTCATGAAGCGGTAGACCCAATTTCCCATTCTTCGCCGAAGGTGTTGGTATCACGGGTTGTAAATTTCCGGCAATGCGAGGAAATGATGCGAAGCCGAGGAATTCCATACATGCTAGCACGGATGGGAACATATAATCAATCTCTTTGAGTTCCCGACACCATCGGCCGAGAACGTAAGTCATTCATCCGGTCCACCATCTGGTCGGCAAGAGAATGTACCCAACCGAAGCACCGGAGATTTCTTAGGAGGCAACTCCTTCCTATTTTGGCCAGCGATTCTTCAATATGTCGACTTTGACCAACAATTCATTATGGGGTGGGCTGTCGACCCACAATACGGTAAAGCGCCGAACATAATTCTTATCGCTAGAACCTCGAATCGGCTTTGCCGATGTATCCTAGCATGTGCTCCAAATCTTCACCAATCTCCGTGACATATTCCTCTTAATCGATAGATTGCGCAACGTAAGATGGAGTGATGACGCTAATGGAGGTAGATAAAGATGAGAACCATCACCTTCATACGACCATGGTTCGATCACGAGCAGATAAAGCTTTGATCCCGAACGAATCCCTAAATAAATAACTAGACTTCCTCATCACCTCGTGGATCCAAAGATTTTTGTCAAGAGGGCTGCCGGTGATCATTCTTCGAAGTCACGACACCATGTTCTAACGCCCAAGCATTCGAGGTGCATTTGGACCGAAAGCGTGGAGCATCACCACTAGTGGCCTCTTGAGAAGAGGAAAACACGAGCGCGGCAATCCATTTGGCTCATGAACATCAAATGCCGAGGGGAAACTCAACCGCAAAGCACATGTACACTTATAAGTGTTGAGTCGGTTAACATCAAAAAATGGCTAAGTGGGACACCGACTTAGCAAGGGGTACAAGCCGCCTCGCCAAAGAATAGATAGCCCCAATCGCTTCGCCAGAACAGACAGCCCCAACCGCCTCGCAGTAACGCAGAAAGTTGAAATCTTGGTTCGTTGATTTGACAAATGTTTTGGCCATGCAAAACACTTGTTTTAGCCCAGATCCCCGCAAAGGAGGACTCGACGCCCAAATGCCTCACAAAAGAGATCAAATGAGGATTCATGCACAAAAGTTCAAGTTTTGACAAAAATAGGACTTCAAATCAAGAAAAAATGAGAGGAAACTTACCCGAGCAGCGAGGCCATAGGTTCGTTCAGAGGTTGGCAAGGAAGTACCCTTGGGAGCCCTAGATCTCTTAGGCTTACATGATTAAAAATCGATTTTTTTATTCAAATGACAAGGGAGAAGTTGGGTCTTGAGGGAACTCAAAGCAATTGAGCTAGGGTTTGTTAGAAAGCTTCAAGATCTTCCGACCGACAGAAGAAAATGAAAGAACGAAGCTTTTCAATCCAAAATCCTAATACAACCCAAACCCTAGATCTATAAAGATGGGTTTTGAACATACTGAATGCTCAAGGGGTTTGTTAGGGCATACAGAGTGCGTGAAGAGTTCGGGAAGAAGTTAGAACAAGTTTGAAGTTTAGAAGGCGGGTCGAACGGGTTAAAACCCTAGTGTCGCTTTATACGTACCGCTTATTCGAAATAGGTAGTCCAACCGCCTGGCCGGTTAGGGTGATTCAGCCACCTCGCCAAGCGGAGACAGCCTTTAACCACCACCTTTGGCGAGACACTTCAGATTGCCCCGCCGCTTCAAGTCGTGACACTTTTAATTGCCGCGTAAACTAAGAGAGAAACATCGGCGTATTGATAATTCTAGATCTTGATGATTATCCTCCGACGATTCAAGGCAGATATTCAAAACAAATCGGTTCCATATTCCATATAGAAGCTTTCTGGAAATTTGATGTTCGTAAAACCGACGACGCTTTTTTCTCTCAATGATTCTCAAGGCATTCAATGCAACCCAAGTGGTGACCTTCAAGATGAAGATAATTAGTCCAAAATCGACTTCGACATTTCAATCCATTCAAATACAAATGCAACAGCTTATTGAACTCGAATATGGATAGCGACATCGCTGCACTCCGTGGTTTGAGAAACCGGCAAAACACGGCCTCTTCTACAAAGTTCAACGCTGAACGTAAGCATGATCTTATCCAGTATTCCGCCCTCGATAAAATACGAGGAGTCTCAAAACTTTGGAGGGTATCTGTAGGCATCAAAATTCTTTGAAGAACCTCAAATATGACTAAATCATGAGAAGATCGAAGGACAACGCCGCCAAAATCTCAAGAAGTCAACACAAGGGAGGATTGTGTCTTGCCATATCGAGACACTTGTTTGTGCCTCGCCATGGCGAGACACTTGCTTGTGTCTCGCTACTAGCGAGACACTTGTTTGTGCCTCGCCATGGCGAGACACTTGCTTGTGTCTCGCTATTAGCGAGACACTTGTGTGTGCCTCACCACTAGCGAGACACTTGTTTGTGCCTCGCTACTAGCGAGACACTTGTGTGTGCCTCACCACTAGCGACATTATTGATGTGTCTCGCCATAGCAGGATTTTGTCTTCGCCAAAGGCGCAGACACCCGTAATATTTGAAATGAGCTCTTGAAGGGTCTAAATCAATGCCGCGGGCCCAATTGACTTTATCAGCATAAAGAGGCGTTCGGCTACTTTAATGGGCGGTTACCGCTGAAAATCGCCCACTAAGTGATTTTAAGGCATTTAATCGCGCCTAAAAAGCGTGGTAACCGCTACAACAAATGAGGAGACATCGCCGCCAGTTTAGGCAGTTTCATACCGCCGGGCCACCGAGGTAAAGCCGACACCGCCGCCAGCTGAGCGAGGCGCCAGCGCCGAGGCGCTCGAGCCGCCGCGCTAACTAAAAATATGGGGCACTTATGACACTTGTGTTTCTTCGTGAGGGCACGCTTCCCAAAGGCTATAAATACCCCCTACATCCACGTGGTCATCGGGCCGGGATCAATCGAGATCGAGAAGCAGAGCTATTGCAAAGAGAGAATCAAGCTTAGGAGTTCAAGAACCACGATCCACGGAGATTCCTCAAGTTTAAGCTTTGACTTATTCTTGAGAAGAGTAGATATCTTACTTTGCTAAGATATTTGCTTAAGTTCTTGTTTCCTTTGAAGCATCAACTAAACCCGTCGATTCGACGATCGCTCGGTGATCCACGGATTACGGCCCCCAAGACGTAGCAAAGACCCACAAAAGCAGGATTCTACGCTGTAGCGCCTTCGCTCGAAGTTGTGAGAGAGTTACTTAAATTTCTTTGTAGCGAGAATCAAAGTGTAATTTTCTCAAGTTTTACAATGGAAACAACTTTCGACCCAAACAAAGGTGGGCACAATGATCTAGTTAACGACATTTGCTACTTAATTCTGCGTAAACCCACCTGAGATTTTCCGATGAAGATTCGCATGCCAACATGTATTTCTTCAGATAGTAAGCCCTTGAGGCCTACGATCCATTCTTTCAAAGAAAGGCGCCATGCCACGGGTAGGTTGGGCCTTCGCACTACAAAAATACATCACGGCTATTCGTGTGTTAGCATACGGAGCAATGCTTCACGAGCCCTTAAAAGTTCACCGGCTTCATTGCCCAATTTGGCGAAGAGTATCTTAGGATTTACCGCAGCAGACTTGGAAAGGCTTCTTCACATAGGTGAGTATCGTGGATTTATTGGCATGGTGGGCGATCGATCGCGATGCATGGGAGTGGAAGAATTGTCCGTGCATGGAAAGGACAATATCAAGGAGAAATCAAAAGGCAACAATTGTTCTCGAAGTCGCTGCCTCTCAAGATCTATGGATCCGCATGCATTTTTCGATTCCGTGTTCATGTAACGACCTCAATGTTTTGTATCGCTCTCCGCTTTTGATGAAATCTTAAATGGTCGAAAGCACCACTAGTTAACTTTGTTGTTAATGGCCACGAATACAACATGGGGTATTATCTCACCGATGGTATCTATCCACCATGGGCTGCATTTATCTCGTCCATCCCCCTTTCGCAAACTCGTAAACAAAAATTATTTGCTGAGCATCAAGAGGTGGCAAGAAAGGATGTAGAATGCGCATTTGGGGTCCTACAATCTCGATTTTCCATAATTCGATATGCATCACTTGCATTGGATCAAGCCGTATTGAGCAACACTATGTTAGCTTGCATCATAATGCACAATATGATAGTCGAGGATGAACGAGACTCATTTGTCGCTATGATGATATAACAGAGTTTATTGAAGATCATCGTCAGATAATAACCGCACAAGCACAACAAATGTCAACGATGATTTTGAATTTTCTACCGAGCGCATTGTCGATTTTAATAGATACTTAGCAAATAGAGATCGAGTTCACGATAGGGAGAAACATAAGTCTCTCAAATTAGACTTGATTGAGAACATTTGGCAGCGATATGGGTAGCGCCATTTAGAATATCATTAAGCGTTTTTAATGTGTATTTTTATGTTATTATGAATTATGTCCTTAATCTTTGTTTAATGTTTGTCAATTTTACTATTATGAATTTTATTATCCTTTCTTTGTAATTAATGTTCTAATATTTAATTATCCTTTGCTTAATTAATAAGTACCTAATAAAATGATATCAGCTAATTATAATTAGCGATAAATCAAATAAATGATAAAATTATAAATCAAATAAATGATAAAATTATAATTATTAGCGACATTCACTAATTAACGATATTAGTTACAATATAATTCACTATTTAGCGATAAACATAATTAACGATATTCGCTAATTAGAATTTATGCCGTCTAATTATAATTATTATTCATAATAATTATTAAATGTGCAATTACACAATATAAAGAAAACATTATATTAAAATTAATTATCTAGTAGGAGAGAAAAAGTAAGAGTGGTAAAGTAGGAGAGAGGGATGATAACTTTTTCTTTTATCATGAATAAGAAGCAAAAATAAGAAGTTTTCATGGAATTTATTATGGCTTATGTGGAGGAGAGAGAAAGTAGGGGAGAGAGGGATGAGTGATAAAATTATATTCATGGTTGCGGGTGCCCTTAAGGTGCAATGATTCGATTGTAGAGAAAACATTCTAAGGAGAGAAAGTTCCTAACGACTAGAAAGTCGACTACAGACAACTTAATGTTGTGTTTTTAAATTAAAGAACATACTCGATAGGAAGAAAAATGATTAGACATTGATAGACTAAAGCCACTAAACCGAATGGTTCATATTAAGGTGCCCAAATCAATTTTAAAGTTTGTATCACATGTCTGATGGGACAACACAGAAGATTGCTTGGATTAGATGTCACAACTCTCAAAAGGATGACCACGGTCAATTCTATTGAAAATTGAATGAGAATAACGGCTTTCCCATCTTTTAAATTTTTTCAGTTTTCAAGATAGGTTATGTCCAAGAACTACTTAATTTAGAGCATGTTTGGCAACTTTGGATTATAATCCACTTGTCTTATAATCCACTAATAGATTATAAGCAAGTGGATTATAAGCCAAAGTGTTTGGTAAATTTAGTTATAATTCATTTTAATTGTAGAGTGTTTGGCAAATGAGTAAGTTATAAGACATCATTATTGTCAAAGTGGTGAAAAGCAATTAATGGAATGGAGAAAGATAAATAGGACTTGGAATTTTGTGAAATGTGAGGGGTATATTGAAGTTTTACTTAGTCAAACATTGTGGCTCATAAACCACCAAAATTAAGCTAGAATATCGGCTTATTTTTAGAGGCTTATAAGCCAAAATAAGCCATTGCCAAGTATGTCACTTTGACCACTTGCCAAATATGCTCTTACAAAGGGCAGCTGTCAACATTTGTGAAACCACCATGTGTCAAGATGGTTGTGCTCCCAAAGCCTAATGATAAAAAATAATAATTAATAAAAAGAAAAGTGATATGAGAGTATACGGTTTTGTCATGCACCCAAAAAGTGGAAAGAAATCGAGTGAAACCTAGAGTTAATGAGCATTAAATATAGGCTATGAACCAATTTTAATCCAAAACTTAATTAAGTTGTTAGCTATTGGTCCTAACTCCTATTTTAAACAAATCATTCTTTCTTATCGATCAAATGTAGGACTATACTCACATATGAATATGAATATGAATAATCTTAACACGACAACTGTCACTTTTTGTATTAAAAATAACAAAGTAGGTTAGTAGGTGCAAGATAGGGAGTGGGGGGGAGGGGTCATTGGTTAGTGTAATATGGATATAAATTTTGTAACAATGTTTTTGGTGTTCTTGGTTGGGATAATGAGTGAGACAATAGCTTTTGATGTTATTGGTTTAATGGAGCACTAGTTGGATAATTACCTCACATAGGATAAAATTGTCTTACTCATGTAGAAATAAAAATTTGCCCCAACTCAAAACTTAGCCCAACTCTTATATTGGGACAATTTGTGATAGAGGATAATTTTGAAACATTCATATATTAAGTACTCACACACACACACACACACAAAGGTGGAAGGCACGTGCATTGCACATGGTCAAATATCTTAATTGTTTATTTAGGTTTATTTATTTACTATAACATGGTTGCAAAAAGTTTATGATTACCATAATATATTAAAAATTTTCAGATATTTTCATGTGTAAAATCTTGTTGGTTTCAACATTTTGCCTTTTAGAGAAATAGTGAAGTGTAAAGTCTTAAAATATTAATGATTTAAGAGAAATTTTAATGATTTGAAGGTCTAATTTCAAAATATTAATGATGTAAGGGACCAATATAAAAAACTCTTATTATTAATGAAAAAATAAATTCTTGATTCATAAAAAAATATTAGGTTTTATACAGTCATATAGGATTTTGTTTAGTTATAAAGAATTCACTTCCACCTTTGTTTATAGCCGCCAAGTATTATAGTAATTCAAAAGTTTTTTCTAGAATTTTCTAAGTCGAATATATAAATTCAATCAAGAAAGAAAATATATATTATGTGATCAATTCCAAAATTTGATATTATAATCTTTCTACATCTTCTAAACTAACTAATTGATTTGTCAAAATGATTACTCTGTAGTTTCAAAAATTATAAAACATAATCGAGAATGATTTATACATATTATGCACTCCTATGGATTTTATTTTAACAAAATAATTCAGATCTATCTAATGTCAAACAATATCCAAAAATTTTAGGTTAAGAAGTTAGAAGAATCCACAATTAGCAATGATTATCACATTTTAATTACATTTTATACCCTTATTACCTATGTTATATGAATAGCGATATTACTAATAATCATTTTTATCTTATTTTGCGGGCTAATAAAGAAATAATGAATAAAAGCCCAAATGACTCAAATTCTCGAATTTCTACCAATATTTGAAGCCCAAATCGAGACAAACAAAGGCCCAAGATACCAAATTGATCCAAGAGAATTCGTGAAGAAAAATCAAGAAAAGACAAATTCGGTTGGGAACCAATGGTTGACCAACGGTTGGCCAACCGGTTGGCTAACGGTTAGCTAACGATCGATAACCGTCGGTTTCAACAATTCGAATTAATGGTGGATTTCTCTTCCTTTTTGGCTAGGTTTGATCCAATGGTTCACATCAACTCCGTTGGGCTATAAATAGGGGTGAAGGCTGAGGGTTTTGAGTGTGAAATATTTTGTAAAAACTCCATTTGGAGAGGAGGGTTACTCTTAATTGAGGAGACCTTCCAAAATTGTAACTTTTGTTACACAATAAATGAAATTTTTCACCCCTTCAATTTCCTTTCTCTTCTTCTAATCCAAGGACCAAAAGGAGGATTAGATTAAGATCGAGGAGTTGTTGGTTTCTATTTTATTTCTTTTCATTTTCTTTCTTGTTCATTTATTGCTTTGTAGCTTAGATTTACTTTCTTGCAATTTACTTTCATGCAATTTACTTTCATGCAATGTATTTAATTCTTGTATTTACTTTCTAGAATAGATTTTTCTTTTCTTTAATTCACCTTGAGGCTAGAACCCTCTAGGAATTACCCTTTTCTAAGTGTGGAGCCAATATTTGTGGGATCCCTAGAGATTGTTTGAAACTAGCTAACAAATCCAACTCACTCTTGTGAGATTGAGATAAGCTAAGTGGATCTACTCTAGATTCCTCATATCTCTAACTAATCCTCCATACTTTACATTCTTAATTTTCCTCTTATCCTTGTTTTCCATTTGTTTGTTATTTTCCTTTATTCTTATTTTGATTTTCCTTTACTCTCTCCTCTCTCAATTTGTTTTCTTTTATTTTGCACTTATTTTCATAATCTCATATTCCTTCATGTGCATATAATCTCAAACCTAGTTTTGTTATTATGTGCATATAACCACATTCCCAACTTTATTTTCTCCTCCTTTGCACATAATCCACATCCACTCTCTTTTATCTCTCCACATCCACATTCACCATTTTCTTATTTTCATTTTATTTGAATAAACTCCTAATTGTGTAGCATAATTTGAGAATCAAAACTTGAGCAAAACTCTTCCTACTTCCGTTCCTCGTGGGATCGATAATCTTATATACTATAACTTGATTAGGGTTGTATACTTGCAACTTAGGAGGTAATCATTTACTTCCCACCAAGTTTTGGCCGTTCTTGGGAGCAGTGCATTAGTAGGATTTTGATTAAGTTTGGTTCCTTATTTTGTGTGTTTTCTTTTGTGTAGGAACTTGGAGCTTGAAGATCAAGAGTTGAAGATTCAAGATTGAAGATTTGCCTCCAACGAGGCTTTGGATAGCGATTAATGGGTAACTCTTCTTTCTAGTATTCTCAATTCCACCCTTTAGATAGTTCATTCACATTAGAGACAATTAGGATAAAAAAATATAAAAAATAAAGATTTTACCTTTAATCGAATACTAATAAACTTCATTTCTTTGATTATTGACCATAATAAAAAATAAAAATAAAAGATTTTTATTTTTGCATCCTTTAGTTGCTTTTAATTCCTAGGGTTGCATTTCATATAATAGTAGGAATTCACCAAGTGATTTGAGCATCTTGATTTGGCACACACTTGAAAATATTTTAAGGGCAAAACCACTAATCAAGATAAGGTGAGGGATTTCATCACCCTTTCCTTAGCCCAAAATCACTAATTCCTCACTACACTTACCCAAGCCTCTTAAAATTTGATTAGGCGTTGGCCCCTAAGGATTGAGCTCATTAAGGAACAATAATTTCTTAAGTGAACGGTCCAAGTTTATTTGGATTAATTGGTGTCTAAGGCAAGGTTTAGGGGTTGCGTAGCAAAAGGAAAGAGGTACTTAATTGATCTTTGATCTCCCTCTAGTACTATCCTTACGGCTAATTACCCAAGTAAACTTTGATCTTTTCACTAAGGGAATTTTTGGTTAGGAGCTGGTCTAAGTCAAGTTTAGGCTTAACCCTAGAGTTAGGGTGATTGGAAAGTGATTGCCTTGATTTATTTTTAGTTAGTTTTTCCTCATTTTTTTCCTCATCATCTTAACTTTTTCTCTTGTCCTTTTCAAATAAAAAAATATTTGATTTTGGTGTATGCAAACTTGGGTTAGGGATAATACCAATCGTTTAATTCGTTTTGATCCATCTCTTGAATCAAACGAAATGGCTAATACCAACCCACATGTTCTTCAAGATGTTTGTTACCCCACTAGAAATGCAATCCCCTCTTGCATAAAACTCCCGAGGTAAATGGAACCAATTTTGAACTTAGACCGCATTTCATAAACATGCTTCCCAAATTCTTAGAATTCGGCCAAGAAGCATACATCTTTATCTCCGAATTTGAAGAAGTTTGCCTCATGATTAAGATGAGGGACTTAGCGAAGATCGATCAAACTCCGATTTATTCCATTTGCCCTTAAGGACAAAGCCAAAAATGGCGTATAGCTTGCCCAGATTCCATCTCAACTTGGGGTGAATTTGTAGCGTTTTTACGAAAAAATTCTTTCCTATCCACAAAACAATCAAGCTTAGAAACAGCATTCAAAATTTTAAAATTGTCCGGGAGAACCTTTTGGAAGTATTTTGACAAATTCAAAGATCTTCTTATCCAATGTCCTCACCATGGTCTTGAAAAGTGGCGATTATGCCAAATCATTTATGAAGGATTGGATTATTCTTTAAAACTTCCTTAGAGTCAATGTGTCAAGGGATTTCATGAAGAAAAATCCGATGAAGCTTGGGACTTTTAGAGAGTTTATAGAAAACCATGCAGTGGGAACATTGTGATGACCGTGTTTCATCGGTTCCCAACCCAAAACCGGTGGTCTTTCCTTAGAAGCGAACATAGCCTCTGAAGCAAAGATGGCTACAATCATGCGTGAGTTAGAAGCTTTAGAAGTCAAAGAACGAGCTCGGCTCAAATCAACCAAGTTTCGCCTCGGGGATGTCATAGCTGTCTGTCTCCATCTCATGTCTCGGAGGAATGTCCTTTTTAGGATCCGTCACCACTAGGTCGGATAAACGCGCATTCCGGCATCCGGTAATGATCCATTTTCTCCAACCTACAATCCGGTTGGAGAAATCATCCGAACTTTGCATGGAACCAGGGAAACTACTCCGGAAATCAAAATTTCACTCCCTCTTCAACCCAACAATTCTCTAGGGGCAATGCAGTTCCTCTAAATTATCAACAACCGAATCTATCATTTCAAAATCAGTCTCCTCATCACCAATCTGCAAATCACACTCCTCAAATTGCTGTTCATGATAAGCGTCTTAATGTTACGGAAAGGGTCTAGAAACTTTGATTAAAACCTCTACGGACCACGAACTTATTGACTCAAACATCAAACACGTTGAATTCCTTCATGCAATCAACCGGGCAAATCCTCACTTCCAACACTCAAGCCATAGCTAGGTTAGAAACCCAACTTAGTCAACTAGCTAATGCCATGAGTGAGAGAGAGAAAGGAACTTTTCGAGTCAACCCGTGCCTAACCGAAGGACACGGATCAAGTTCAACCTACCAAGTGAAGTGAATGCAATCCATTCACTACGGTCGAGTAGCAGTCGATATTAGGTTAGAATGCCTCTAAGTGAAACCCACGACGAGAACAAATTCTCTCTCCTTAAATCACACCCTTGATGACCCGAACACGAACGAGCAGTCTAATCAATTTAAACCGGTTGCTCCTTGCAGGATAGACTGGGCCTAGGAAGCACTCCTCTCGAGGAGGAGAAAATTCTAGAGACTTTCAAGCGCGTTAAGGTCAACATTCCTCTTTAGATGTCATTGAACAAATTCCTTCTTATGCCAAATTTTAAAGGAATTATGTACCAAAAGAGGCAAATAAATGTTCCAAAGAAAGTCTTTCTTGCCGCCAATATCGGTGAAGTCCTCTCAAAGTGCGTACCATTGAAACATAAGGATCGGGTTGTCCTACCATCCCATGTATCATTGGTAATACTCAGTATCGATAAAGCTTTTAGACTTAGGGGCGTGTCAACTTGCTTCGTGCGATCTACCAACAACTAGGTGTCGGGAACTCAAGCCAACTAGATGCACACCAGTTGATAGATGCATTAAGGTCCCTATGGGTGAAATAACAGATGTATTGATAAAGGTTGGAGACTTCATTTTTCTGTTGATTTAGAGTCCGGAAAGCAAACCTATTTCCAATCCCAAAGGGAGATACCCGTGATCTTAGGAAGACCGTTCTTAGCCACTTCTAATGCTCTCATCAAGCGTAGAGCGGTCACATGAAGTCTTTTTGGGAATCATTCTTGAACTTAATATTTTCAATCCAGTAATATTGATAATCACTTCGAAATCAATTACATCCAAGAAAGTTTAACAGTAGAGAATGAATCCGACATTAGTTTTGAAATCTTTCATGAGGAACTGGAAATCTTAAAAATTCAGTTTTATTTTTCAAAATGAAGCGTGTTGAATACATGCCTCTTGAATGCAACATTCGAAGAACTCTTTTACGATGAGCTTAGATTTTTGAAAGAGCAACCAAAATGTCAAATTTTCGTTAATCAAAAATCTAAGTTCAAAATGCATAACACCAATAAGACCTACCTTAATTTCTTTTAAAACACATTGCAAACCTTGGAATTTTGAATTTGAGAACATCATTGATTATATCATCTTGAAATTCTTTAAATTTCGGGGTAGAATTTTTAGCAATAAGGTATGATTTAATGTAGAATGTGAGCTTCTCATGTTTCATCTTTTATTCTACATTTTTATTTTTATTTTTGTCCCACAATAATAATAAAAAGAATTTATTCTTCTCTCATGTGAGAGTTTCTTGTTCTTTTCAAAAAAAAAGAAAGAAAAAAAAGAAAAATAAACATATGAAAAAAAAAAAATAAATAAATAAATTTTTGACTTCACCTTCTCCTACCAAAGGTAATTCTGAATTTTTATCATTGTTCGAAGTCGACCAAACAAATGTAGTGCTTCCATTCTTATCTGTTTTACTTTGTGCATAATAGAATTTGCATTGAGGACAATGCAAAATTTAGGTGTGGGGTGGGAATTAGTCATTTTATCTTTATCTTAGTTATTTTTCTTTTTTTTTACCATTCTTTATGTCATTTTTTTTCCTTCTTTTCATCATAAAAAAAATAGTCACTTGCTAACTTAATAGAGTTGATTAATAAGTGATCAATTTGATAGAATTTAAGTCTTCTAATCCTTAGTTGGTTCTATACTCAAGTTTACCTTTTATGATAACTCCAAATAAATTTCTTAAGAAATGATTTTCAAAGTAGTATACTTTACTTAAGTTGTAACTTAGATTTTAAATAAAGTAATGAAATTTTGCATGCCTAACTTAGAGTTGAAAATAATTTTTCAAGTTGTCTTGATCCAAATATTGTTCGAATATATATACATATACACATATATATATTATACTAACTTAATAAAAAGAAGAAAAATTTCTCTTAAAATCATTGGTGGTTCTATTTTACTAAGCCTAAGTTGGTGAGTAATTAAGCTCGAGGTATTTCTATGATTAATGACCTAAGCCCAATTGGGTTGGGATTCATTGGCAAAACTTCGCTAAATGGTCACTTAGAAAGAGATTAAAAAGAACAAAACCAAGGAATAAAGAGTAAAAAAAAATCATACTAACCATGTTTTTGTATATAGTTATATTTGTATATGTTCTTGAAAAATAAAATGGATTAAAAGACTTGAAGTTTATTTAAAACAAAGGGTTAGCATGTCCTTTTCAAAACTTTTAAATTAAATTTTTGAGTTAAACTTAGTTTTGTATAACTATAATGGAAGGATTTTCTTAAGAAAATTACATTGGAGTTATGATAAAAGCGTTTTCTTGAGTATTAACCAACTTCAATTGGAATGTTTGAAGAAATCAAATGAATTAATTATTTTATTAACTTCTTTAAATTGGCAAGTTGGTGAATTTTGTGGGTATATTCATCAAACCCTCAACGAGACTACAACTTCGTCCACTAGGGTAACCTAGGGGTTTAAAGGCTTGTTGTATGTGCTAAATACGATTCTACTTGTGAGTTAGGTTTTCTTTTATTTTCTTTGCTAGAGGACTAGCAAAAGCTTAGGTGTGGGGGTATTTGATTATCACATTTTAATTACATTTTTATACCCTTATTACCTATGTTATATGAATAACGATATTACTAATAATCATTTTATCTTATTTTGCGGCTAATAAAGAAATAATGAATAAAAGCCCAAATGACTCAAATTCTCTGAATTTCTACCAATATTTGAAGCCCAAATCGAAGACAAACAAAGGCCCAAGATACCAAATTGATCCAAGAGAAATGTGAAGAAAAATCAAGAAAAGATAAATTGGTTGGGAACCAATCGGTTGATAACCGGTTGGCCAACGGTTGGCTACCCGGTTGGCTAACGATCGGTTTCAAGATTCGAATTAATGGTGGATTTCTCTTCTTTTTGGCTAGGTTTGATCCAATGGTTCACATCAACTCCGTTGGGCTATAAATAGGGTGGTGAGGGTTTTGAGTGTGAAATATTTTGTAAAACTCCATTTGGAGAGGAGGGTTACTCTTAATTGAGGAGACCTTCCAAAATTGTAACTTTGTTACACAATAAATGAAATTTTTCACCTTCAATTTTCTTTCTCTTCTTCTAATCCAAGGACCAAAAGGAGGATTAGATTAAGATCGAGAGTTGTTGGTTTCTATTTTATTTCTTTTCATTTTCTTTCTTGTTCATTTATTGCTTTGTAGCTTAGATTTACTTTCTTGCAATTTACTTTCATGCAATTTACTTTCATGCAATTTACTTTCATGCAATGTATTTAATTCTTGTATTTACTTTCTAGAATAGATTTTTCTTTCTTTAATTCACCTTGAGGCTAGAACCCTCTAGGGAATTACCCTTTTCTAAGTGTGGAGCTAATATTTGTGGGATCCCTAGAGATTGTTTGAAACTAGCTAACAAATCCAACTCACTCTTGTGAGATTGAGATAAGCTAAGTGGATCTACTCTAGATTCCTCATATCTCTAACTAATCCTCCATACTTTACATTCTTAATTTTCCTCTTATCCTTGTTTTCCATTTGTTTGTTATTTTCCTTTATTCTTGATTTTGATTTTCCTTTACTCTCTCCTCTCTCAATCTTGTTTTCTTTTATTTTGCACTTATTTTCTAATCTCATACTCCCTTCATGTGCATATAATCTCAAACCTAGTTTTGTTATTATGTGCATATAACCACCACCACATTCCCAACTTTATTTTCTCCTCCTTTGCACATAATCCACATCCACTCTCTTTTATCTCTCCACATCCACATTCACCATTTTCTTATTTTCATTTTATTTGAATAAACTCCTAATTGTCGCGCGCATAATTTGAGAATCAAAACTTGAGCAAAACTCTTCCTACTTCCCGTTCCTCGTGGGATCGATAATCTTATATACTATAACTTGATTAAGGGTTGTATACTTGCAACTTAGGAGGTAATCATTTATTTCCCACCACGCAACAACACTCATATCTAAGCTATGTGCTTTATAAACTTATAAGAATGTGAGTAATATAAAAGGAACAGCTTAATTTATTTTGTCAAATAATTTGTTACAGATCATGAAAGACAAGGAGAATCAGAAGGATCACATGCCCATCCCAAATAAAGATTAAATTTCTCTTAGAGATTCTTATAGCAAAAGATTTTCAAAGCTGATGTATAGGATAAATCTACAGACAAATAACCCAATTCAATCCATTTAGTGATAGACGTGATATAAAATCCAGTCTTATAAAATCGATATCACATGTGCCTTAAGTTGTGCTTTGTTTAAAGATTAATTTTAGAAAACTCCCCTCAACTATAGGGGGCATGTCAAAAACCCCCTCAACTATTTGAAATTGAGTAAATCTCCCTCAAGTTTGGGATGTCGTAGATAATCTATCTCAACTTCAAACATTTGATTTAATCCATGTGAACTTTTCTCATTTAACCTCTCAAAACTAATATCATTGAGTCTAATCTATTATGTGACAAGTACTTGACTTGGAAAGACCAAAATGTCCCTCAAACATAAAAAATTACCTTAGTTTTGCGGATTAAAGAAAAAGGAGATATAGAGGAAAAGGAATTGTAAATTGATCATGGTCCTTTTATCATCGGTTGAAGGTTTCTTTTTAACTAAAATGGCTTTCTTCAAGAGGGTATTTTGTCCAAATCACATATTGAAGTAACTATGTTAAGGGGGTTTGTCGAGAAAAGTGTAAAAGATTAGGAGAGTTTTTATGAGACACGCTATAGTTGAGGGATGTTTTCTAAAATCGCACCAAAGTTGAGAGAGATTATCTACAACACACCCATAGTTGGGGGGTTTTGTCAAATTAAATCGGTTGAGTGGGTTTTTCGAGACAATCCCCATAGTTGAGAGGGTTTTCAAAAAATTAACCCTTCGTTTAAATATGGCTTATTTACATATTTGTCCCTCAAATCTTTAATAATTCAATATTATTCCCTAAAATTATGAGCAATTTTAAAAATTTGAGGGAATAATATAGAATTATTGAAGATTTAAAATCAAGGAACTAATATCTAAATAATCTTTAAATATTTACTCTTATAGGCAATGTATTAAATATCGGCCGGTATTACCGATATATCAGCCTATATATTGGGTTAAAGACTTTTATCGTGATGATATTTATGGTTTTATATTATTTTCTTTTTATTTGGGGATTTTTTGATATATCGACCGTTACCGAAAATATTGGCCGCGACAAAATCGAGTCATTTTTAATTTGATTGTGGGTTCGGGTTTGGGTCGTGTTTAGGAACCAAAACCAGACCCACAAAAGCCACAATTCATCTCCCAAATCTCTCTACTCTTGGCTCTCCTAAATCTTAAGCATATATTTTGATGTAAATTCTTATGTTTAAAATTCATTAATATGTTTAGATTATAGATTATAATGTTATGTTATGTAAGAATATTATCTCATATGACATCCCGATAGTTTTACATATCCCTAATTTTGCAATCCAATATGGATTTTAGTTGTCCAATATTTATTGATGTCGGACACTTTATAGTAGTCCTTGAATGCCTCTTCTAAAGTTTTCTAAGCGAAATATATAATTTTAGGAAATAATTCAAAATCTTGAGACTTATTCAAAATATGATGCTTTAATTTTTCACATCTCCCTACTATACAAATAGAAGCTAAGCCTTTGACCTCATATTATATGATGAATATTATTTGTCAATGGGATCACATACTATTATTTTTGGTTAACAAATGCTTCAAATCTTTATATGCTTAATTGAACTTAAATATCTTATAGTTTACCAAAGTTACACTTATATACCTCCACTTATATCTTGATGCACTTAAATATCCTAATATTTTCTAAAATTGCATGTTTGTACCTTCGTCCTATTACCTAAACCTAAGAATACTCTTTGTAATTTTCCTATATGAGTGTCATGGTATATTTTAGGGCAAGTCTATGTTTTCTAGTCTTTCCATAAATAATTTATTAACATGCAATTGTCTATTAATACATTATTATACTTTACTAATAATTAATATGATGTAGAGTTTCACAGTAGCGTTGGAAGTTTTAGGGATCAAGTTATACAAACTTGAAGTTGCATATAATATAATTAATTAACAATGATAATTAATTTAGATTAGTTTGGATTATAATATAATATCAAAAGAATAAGGGTAATATATTCCATGAAAAGTTTTTCACAACTCCCTCTTTTAAAGGGAGTATGATATGCTAATTATATTATATATGTAATTAAATATAAAAATAAATAAATAATAAATATTAGGTAAATATAAAATTATTAAATAATTAGTATCATTAAACATATTTTAATATATTATATTAATTATAAATATGATCTATTATAATATATTATATAGTATTCTACTAAACTTATTATATGTTGTATTAATTATAATATAATATATTTTAGATATTTTAAATATATTATATTAATCATCATATAATATAATATTTAATTAAAAGGAGCTAAATCAATGCTATGTTTGTAAACTTGCCGTGTTATGCATACAATCAGTTTTGTGATTGACTTGGCGGACCATGTCACATTAGCGGTGACTCAGTCAAAAGGTAGTCAACTTGACTCAAAAGTGTAGGACATGCACTCATCCTATTCGACCAAGGCCACGACTCTTAGGTCTGAGCAACAAGCCCAGATAGGCAACATAGGCCCATGATTATCGAACTCATCTCAATTCAAAAATCATGCATTTTCCAACCTTGTCCAATCTTTATGGCAGTTTGTCTGATTGGAGATGATTGATTTGAATCGTATCGTATCCTCAACATATAATGTTAGGGGATATCAATTGATAGCCAATCTCTCTAATTGTCAACTTCCACAACTACTCCAATTTTAACACACATCGGAGGAACTTTCCTTCACCGATGAGGTATTGGCATATGAATTTACTTGCCTACTATAACTACCTCGGCTGATTGGATGGTTAAACGTGTACCACCTAATTTGACTAGGCGAATCCCTATAAACACGCTAACCTACCGCAGGTAAAGGGGGGACTCAATCTTTGCTAGCCTCAACACCGCCAACCTTCAATCTATGAACCCTATTCTTTAACCTAGATACCTACTATTTTGACCTTTATCATCAAGAGTTTTACATAGGCATCGAAGGTTGATGGAGATGACACATGCCGTCAATCGATGATTTCTCCGTTATACAGGTCCATCTCAAGCAAGCAAAGATCAACATCGATCATCTAGGACGACCAAGGAGCACTCAACAATGAGTCTAACCTTGAGAACTCAATCTAGCTATCTGGTTTTCCTTGCATCAACACTTCGAAAATTACTACCCAAAACTCAACTATATTATTGCTAACTATCAAAGAGTTCTAGTTTTAACCATATCACCCTCCAAAATTAGATGGATGAATTATAAAATGCTAGTTTAAAGTGATGACTACGGAATCCCTAACTTTCAAGTAACATTGTGAATAACATCACTATCAGCCGGAACGTTGGCAAATTTATTTAGCAAAGTCTACCTAGCGAACAACCAAACATGCACATATTTTTGTTATGGAAAGGGATCATAAAGCTAAGGATTTTTAAAAAATATTAAATTGATAAATTTCACCATCTTTGTCAATGTATCTTTTAGTGAATCAAAGTATATTTAGGACTTGAGACAGGCATGATTCTTTCATATTGTTTTTACGTATTTGTGTATCCAGAAATTTATTTTTGTTCTAAATTAAATGAATTTCCAATAGAAATTATTAGTTAAAAAAGGACCAGACTGAAACAAAGTATCTGATTTCAAATTAAAACAAACTATTCAATCTCAATGATCTACTAAGGATACTCTTCTTTAATAAGCAAATAAACACCAAAAACCAATTATTAGCAATTTCCTTAAATATGGGGATGTTCTTGCAAAAAGCAGCGCATCCAAATCCAACTGAATCTCCCCCAAGGGCATTTCCGTCATTACAAAAACTCCTCCCCTTCTCCCAATATATAAACACCCCCAAAATTTCTTCTCAAAACCCACCCACTCTCCTATTTTCTCTTCTTTTTAATAAAAATAAAAATAAAAATGCGAAAAATTCCAAGAAAATCGTCACCCGGATCACCCACCTAATGAAGCGGTGGTGGACCTCGGCCGTCCGTTTGGGTCCCACGGTGGCGATCGTGGGCCCGGACGGCGGTTCGTGTGGTCGGCGAGGTTCATGAACTTCCCGTGTTCGCATTTGCTAGAGATGGCGGAGGAGGAGCTAGGGTTTCAGCCTGGCGGGTTGGAGCTCACGCGATGCCGTTTTCTTCCGTGGGTGGTGAGGCCGAGGGGCGAGGAGAGGTTTAAGGGTATTGGGCTTGATCGGTTCGTTGAGTTGTTTGCGGTGTTGGGTCGGAGAGGTTGTTGTTATAAATGAACAATTGAGAATATGCTATACAATAATAACATATAAAAAATTACGAAGAGAAAGCAAACAACGTAATATAAATCAAGCAACAACTTTATGACTGAAGAAGAAGCTCGAGGCCGTGGAACCTTGTCTTCTTAAAACAGATCGCCCTCTTGGTCTTGCGAAGACTAGTGCGGACGTCTGTCTCCCAGATACAACGAGCTCATAAAGGCAGCGACACCAGCCTTCTTTGTCGCGAACCGAACAAGAAGAGAAGAACTTGAGAAAGAGGAGGGAGAGATTGCTTTTGTGTATTTTGAAGCTTGAAGGACTGCGGTATTTATAGCGTGGTGAAGAAGGCTCGTCGAAAATTTCGTGGAGATGGAGAGGTAACGTTAGTAGGTTCTGCGGAGAAAAATTTATGCGCCCCACGTCGCGAGATAATGCATACAAAATTTTGTAACCACCCGCAATGGCGTGATCGCCAAATCTGTGCCCTACTCATGAAATTTTCTTGTGAGCAAGTGAATCAGAACCGAACCCGACCGATTAGCCAAGGCCAAAAAATATCTCTAGGTAAAACTTAGCTTGTTCTAGGCCCTCGAGATTTGGTGCGACATTCGGTGTCCAGCGGTGTGCTTGCCACAAGTTCAGACTAATCGGGCTGGTTCGGATCGGATTTGCCCCCCACTTACCCAGCGAGGCACAATGTCCCCAATAAGAACTTACCTCCTATTGTTGGGCTTTCACTTATAAACCCATCCTCATTCTTTGCTCTACCCAATGTGGGACTAAACTTCCCACTTGTTCTTGGCCCCTTGGGAACTATTTTTCCCATTCACCAAATGCTATTTTTCCAACAATCCCCACATGAATGGAAAAAGGTTATTTGATTTGACTCGACTAGAAAGTTCTCCCATGATTCTGCATAGGATAGGTAGGTGTTGAACCTTCCATCGTGAAATATACTTACTTTACTAGGCATCCGGTAGACATAATGTCCTTGAACTCTGCTTTTCCTTGTAAATGAACCATATATTTCACACAGGGAATCATTATCTCAATGTTCGGTTCTCATGATTATGTCGGTTTGGCCATGGACATCAACCTGTTCTGCGAGTTTCAAGAGAATTAAGCCCCACAATTCTCTTGTTTAAGCTGCCCCACTTCACTCATAGGTGATTTACTTAATTATTAAGTAAATCATTAAAGCAACATATTGCTACCTGGATCGTTCAATGTCACTTTTAAAGGAATGGGTGAGGTTATCCCCTATAGTGACTACATTAAGTTCTCATAACTAGGTTGTCCATTTGAACCTAGATCTTGGGATCTCCATCAACTAGGTATGGTTTTCCTTTATAAGAACTTCATACTTTCATTGGCTTTAAGCCCATTCCTTTTGCCATCTTCTCAACTAACTCTCTGTAACCCTTTGGTTAGCGGATCCGCAATGTTATCTCGTGACCTCACATAGTCAATAGTGATAACTCGGTTGAGTAGTTGTTTAACGGTATTGTGTCACGGCGTATATGTCTAGACTTACCATTATACAAAGCACTCACTGCTCCCAATTGCGATTGACTATCACAATGAATGCAAATTGGTGGCCTGGTTTCTCCCATTTTGGAATGCCCTCTAGAAAATGGCCGCCATTCACCTCTTCTCCACACTTGTCCAAAGCAATGAATTACGATTCCATTGTGGACCGGCTATCAGGTTTGTTTTGAGGACTTCCAGATACAGTAGCCACCCGTGTAAATACATATCCACTAGTGGACTTTGTGTCTTTCATATCGATATCCGTTTGCATCACTGTACCCTTCTATAACTCTGGATATCTTGCATAATAAAGTGCGTAATTCGAGTATATCGCGGTATCTTAATACCCTCACGATTGCTTTCCAATGAACAGACTCACGATTACTAAATCATCTGCTGAGTTTACTAACGTAAATGATATATCAAGTCTAGTACAACTCATTAAGTACATTAAACTTCCAATAATTCTCGAGTATTCCACTTGAAATACTATCTCCTGTTCTTCGCTAGATGGAGACTAGTGTCTAATGGAGTTCTAGCAATTCGAGTCATTTTTATTGAATCTTCCAAGGATCTTGTCCACATAATGAGATTGACTCAAAGTGATGCTCTCTCTTGTTCTAGTGATCTTAATTTCTAAAATCACATCAGTGGGTCCCATATCTTTCATGTTAACTTTGAGTTTAACATGTCTTTGTAGATTTGACAATTTTGTCACTACTACCAACAATGAGTATGTCATCCACATAAAGGCACAAAATGACATAGCCTTTCTCGGTTTCTTTAGTGTATACACACTTATCACACTCATTGATTTTGTATCCATTCACAATCATTGTATGGTCAAACTTTTCATGCCACTTCTTTGGGGCTTGTTTTAGACCATACAAGGACTTTACTAATTCTGAGACTTTCTTTTCTTTTCACGGAACCATGAAGCCCTCGAACGTTCCATGTAGATTTCTTCATCTAAATCTCCGTTTAAGAAAGCCGCTTTTACATCCATTTGATGTACTTCCAAGTTTCTCAAGGTCGCGATTGCAAGAATCATTCTAATTGAATTTATTCGTCACGGGGAGAATAAGTGTCAAAATAATCTAGGCCTTCGTTGCTTGTATCCTTTGATTACAAGCACGGCTTTATATTTATCGATTGAGCCGTCGGGTTTCATCTTCCTCTTGAAGATCCATTTAGATCCTAAAGGTTTACAACCGAAGGAAGATCAACCAATTCCCGTGTGATTTTGCGAATTGAATCAATTTCACTATTGATTGCTTCTTTTCAAAGAGGTCCCTCGAAGAACTTATAGCCTCAATATAAGTTTGAGGTTCCTTTTCTAACAAATATGTTAGAAAATCATCTCCAAATGATCTTTCTACTCTTGCCCTTTTACTACGTCTCGGTTCGTTTCTTGGCTGAATCATGATTTTCATCATCTTGATTCATAGCATCATTTATTCGTTTTGATGGACTGATCCATCACCGGATTTACAAGGAAATATATTTTCAAAGAATGATCGTTCCTTGGTTCCATTATCGTGTTCTTGTGTATATCCGAATTTGAGAATTATACACAAGGAATCGATAAGTTACTATTATGTGCATAGCCTATAAAAATACAGTCCAACGTCTTAGGACCTATTTTTATTCTCTTTGGTGTTGGGCTGCTACTTTTGCAAGACACCCCACACTCATAAGTATTTGTAGGATGGTCTCCTATCTTTCCACAACTCGTATGGAGTTTTTCTTATTTCTTCGGGGTACCCTATTTAGAAGGTAATTGCTTGACAAAATAGCTTCACCCCACATGTTTTGGGTAATCCACGACTTAACAACATCGCATTCATCATTTCCTTTAAGGTGCGATTTTACGTTGACAACACCATTTGATTGAGGTGAGTAGCGTGCGGTTACTTCATGTATTATTCCATCGTGCAGCGGAATTCACCAATTGGTGTTTCATACTGCCACCTCTATCACTTCTCAATCTTTTTATTTTCTTGTTGAGTTGATTCTCAACTTCATTCTTGTAGAGAATAAATTTCTCTAAGGTTTCATCTTTGCTCTTTAGCAAATACACATAACAATATTTTGTGCAATCATCAATAAAGGTAATAAAATATTTATTACCACCTCTAGTTTGAACAAACTTTAGATCGCATTACATCACTATGAATCAATTCAAGTGGTTCGGTGTTTCTCTCTATAGTTTGAAACGATGACCTTGTTAATTTTGCTTCAACACATATTTCGCATTTATATTTTGAATCAATTTGGAAGAAGGAATATGGTCCAAGTTAATTAATCTACGTAATGTGTCATAATTAACATGACCTAGTCTACCATGCCACAAATTGGAACACTCAAGCAAATAGCGTAAGTAGAGTCATTTCCATTATTCTTAATAGCCATTACATTCAATTTGAAAAGGCCATTAGTGGCATATCCCTTCCCACATACACCCCATTCTTTGTGAAATAACTTTATCGATTCAATAACCATGCGGAAGCCATGTTTGTTGAGCGTGACCAGACACCCGATTCTTGCGGATATCGCACGAACAAGACATCGGTCGGGATCAGCTGTCTTGCCGAAGTCATCTTGAGCAACACCTTTCCTTTGCCTTCTATAGCTGAAGAGGAAGAGTTCCCCATATAGATCTTCTCACCTTTAGTCGGTGAGAATGTAGAACAGTCCTTGTTTGTGCGGACATGTCTTGTAGCACCGGTGTCAAGGTACCACTCCATTGGGTTGGACCCCACCATGTTCACCTCGAGACCACGCGATCGGATCATCATCACCCGTTGTCAACCATGTTGGCTTCTTTCTTCTTTGGGTGCCTACATTGATGGACTTGTGGCCCGGTTGCCACAATTGAAGCACTCTGCAAACTTCTTCTTGGCGACTCCGCCTTTGGTCCCAAGCAGATTTGCCTTCTTGCCTTTGTTGTTTTCTCCTTTGTGCTCCACAATATTTGCTTTTGCGTCAAAGGTCCGGATGCTTTGCTCTCGAGTCTCGATTCTCCTCCTCAATGGTCGAACAATAAGCTCCTCCATGTTCATCTCCTTGCGCTTGTTGGAGGTAATTCTTGAAGTCCTTCCATCCGGAGGCGGCTTCGATCACCCGACCACTTGGAAGGTCTGCTGATACCATTCCTTCGCGGATGTCATGCAAGATCACTTGAAGTTCACTTTTGATTCATCACAGTCTTCGAATCCATCATCTTGTAGTCTAGGAAGCGGCCGACGACAAATTTCTTTGCCCCAGCGTCTTCAGTCTTGTACTTCCTATCCAGGGATTCCCACAACTGTTTAGCTGTCTTGTACACCATACACCCCATACAACGAATCGTGCAGACTATTCATTATATAGTTCTTGCACAAAAGTCGAGTGTTTTCAAGCTTGATGGCACTAATCACTTAGCATCCGCTTTGCCCTCGATCAGGAGCATCCTCCGTTAAAACCTCGCAAGGTTCAACGTGGTGAGTTAAAACAACATCTTTTCTGCCATCTCTTGAAGTTCAAACCATTGAACTTCTCCGATTCTCCGTGGTTGACGGAACCGTCGGCCCACTAACCGAACAACTACTTGCATTGCGGCTAAGATCTTGAAGCGTAAGCAACGACATTGGCGGATCCATTCCGTCGGCAAAATCTTCACGGAGGAAGTCATCGTAACTCAAGTAGATCTGTTTTAAGATTGTTATAAATGAACAATTCGAATCGCTATACAATAATAACATATAAAAAATTACTGAGAGAAAAGCATACAACGTAATATAAATCAAGCAACAACTTTATGACTGCAGAAGAAGAAGCTCGAGGCCGTGGAACCTTGTCTCCTTAAAACATATTCGCCCTCTTGGTCTTGCGCGAAGACTAGTCGCGGACGTCGTCTCCCAGATACAACGAGCCAAGGCGAAGACTCCCGCTCCTTTCATGCGAACCGAACAAGAAGAGAAGAACTTGAGAAAGAGGAGGGAGAGATTGCTTTTCGGTGTGTTTGAAGCTTGAAGGACTACTACGGTATTTATAAGTGGTGAAGAACGGGCTCGTCAAAATTTCGTGGAGATGGAGAGGTAACGTTAGAGGTTCGCGGAGAAAATTTTGTAGCGCTTACGTGCGATAATGCATACAAAATTTTGTAACCGCCCATAATGGTGATCGCCAAATCTGTAACACGCCCTACTCATGAAATTTTCTCATGGGCAAGCCGAATCAGAACCCGACCCGATTAGCCAAGGCTAAAAAATATCTCTCAGAGGCAAAACTTAGCTTGTTCTAGGCCCCGAGATTTGGTGCGACATTCGTGTCCGGTGTCGTCGCACACAAGTTCGGCTGTCGGGCTAGTTCAGATCCTTTAGGTTGCACCCCGCTTGTAGCGAGGCAATGTCCCCAATAAGAGCTTACCTCCTATTGTTGGGCTTTCACTTATAAACCCATCCTCATTCTTTGCTCTACCCAATGTGGGACTAAACTTCCCACTTGGTCTTGGCCTTGGGAACTATTTTTCCCATTCACCAAATGTTATTTTTCCAGGTTATGCGTTATTGGATTGGTTGTCAGTAGTGGGCGGGTAGGGATGGGGTTTATCCATTGCTTGAAGACCAGGGCTTGATTTTTGGGAGGGAATGTGGGGCTTTTGAGATGTTATTTTGATGTGCAAAATGAAATGATGGGTTGAGTGAATTTTTAGGTTGTCCTTTTTTGGGTAAATGCGGATAATCTCACTCATTCATATGTTCAATAGCACTTACAATCTTTTAACTCATTTATTTGCACTTAACAGTTAGCACCCCTTCATCTAATAAGGGAGGGGTTATTTGTAATTTATCCTTCTCCAAATGCAAATTTAGAGGTTGACAGTTGTATTAAAATAGTTAAAAGCGTGATTAGCGCCTCTCGATAGGATAGATAAAGGTAATCTGCAATCAATCTTTTTCTACTAGGGTCTTTTAGACGCAAGACGGGAAGAGGACTCGCTACTGCCACACGCTGATGTCTCGCCGTCAACTCTCATCGCCGATCTCATCGCCAGATTCGCTTCGTCACGGAGCTCGCCTTCTTCATTGAGGTCGATTCGCCGCCGCCGCCTGCCGCTCATTGCTTCTATTCACCGCCGCCTCGACTTCGTTGCGCTTTCTACCGCGCGATGCTCGCTTTACCCTCGAAGCTCTCTGAAGAAGATGAAGTCACGTGGAAATGGGGATGAGAATGACCGCTGTAAATTAAACGGGTCATATATGGGTAATAAACGAGTCAAGTCCGGGTTAACCCTAATTGACCCATCTAATCAACGGTCAATTTGCTGACTGTTTATGACTCGACCATATAACTTGACCCATACCTATTATAAACGGCGGGTCGTCATTGATGGGTCGTAGGGTCGCGGCAATCGGTCGACGGCCGTTCGGTTTTGGCCAAATTTTGCAAATCGAACCGAATCGCCTTATTTCAAACCGAACCGAACCGATTCAAGTCGGTTCGGTTCGGTTCGGTCGGTTTGGTTTTCACTTGGGTACAATTCTCTTGCACTATGTGCATCAATCGAGGGAAAAATCAAGAAAAGGTTAGAATCAACATTAGGATTTAAGTTTCTTACCTCCAAAGTGGATTGGTCGAAAGTAGAAGAAGCTTAATAGAGAATAGAGAGGTAGAGAACTAGAGATGATGAGAAGCCCTAGAATTAGAGAGGACACCGTTGTTGGGGTATTTCGTCGCCATTAGGTTGCGGAGAAAAAGATATTAGGCTAGTGAAGCAACTCTATATGAACTATGACGGTCGGGTTTAAGTGGATGCGATAGCGATTAGAATGAGTAACACAATTTGTCGGTTCGGGCGGTTCGGGTTGAAAACCTTCAAACCGACCAACCGAACTCTATCAAACCGAACCGAATCGTCAAACTTCTGCCCGGTCGGTTTGTTCGGTTTGAACCGAACTATGCTCACCCTAATGGGTCGGGTCATAAATTACCACCCCTAAACTAATTTGTGTATGAATGTCTAACATTAGAGGACCACTCTGTGAATATTAGGAGTCTTTTGTTGTAATTTACCCAACTTTTGTGAAAGAGAATAATGAGTAAACCTACAATGTGATGTGGTTAAATAAAGGGGGAGAGAATCCCTCAAACCCATATATTTGCTAAGATGCAACCGCTCCTCTGCATGTGAGAGTGAGAGAAATCTCTCATATCCGTCTGACATAGCTATAAGTTAACTTCTTTAAATAATGACTTATGTGAATTTTGAATTACCATACAAAAGGATATTTGATGTAGACTGATCATATAATACCTCAAATTTGAAGTCCATGAAGGTATATTTCTTTAATAATAAATAAGGAGAACTTTGAATTTCCATGCATAAGATATTGATGCAGACTTATATAATACACTAGTAGAATTTTGATCAATCTAGACGGATCAAACTACACGGAAATTTTCTGTCTAGTTTGATCCAAATTTGAATTTTTTTTTAATATTTTTTTTAAAAAAATACAACCTAGACGGAAATTTTCCATCTAGGGTGCAACCTAGACGGAAATTCCGTCTAGGTTGGTGGGTCCATATTAAAAAAATAAATAAAAACCCTAACCGGTTCCCCCAAGCCGCCATCCCCAAGACTCCCAAAAACAAACCCTAGTCAATCTTCCCCCACTCCCTCCATCGATTCCGATCCTCACCCTCCCTCCATACTTCTCACCCCTTCCTCCACCTCACCTCTCCTTCCTCCTTCTCATTTCTCCTCCTTCCGCCTCCTCCTCTTCCTGCCTCCTCGAGCAGTTCACTGTCATCGCCGTTCACCGCCGATTTACAATCCCTCCTCCTCCTCGCCACCTGACATCGGTGAGTCTTATATCTTGATTTCTCTCTCAATGTAAGATTTAGTTTCAAATTAATACTGTACTTTTGTAGCCCTAGATAGTTCTCGCCCAAAATGTGGGCGTTTATTCGAGATTATTTGATTTAGTTGCATATTGTCAGAGCGATATCCGTATTCAATTTTGTTGTTAGATTTTTTTCATTTTAAAGGCATTCATTGGGTGATCCGTCAAATTTTAATTTTTCTTTTGGTTTTTGTTTGGAAAGGTGAGGTTAATTTTGCAAATGTGTGAGGTCGTATTTTTATCCAAGCTTGTAAATGGTTCACTATGAACTTGTCGCCATTGTTTGTTGATCTCAATATGGAAATTGAATATGGAAATTGGTCGTCACTTTTGTGGAATTGAATATGGAAATTGGCTTATGATTCTTTGTGGAATTGAACATGGAAATTGGCTTGATCAAGGCTAAAACGGCTTGTTTTAGGCTTGTGGTGGGATTTTAGGCTTGTGGAGATTTTCTAATAAGGTAAACTTAATTGTTTATTTTGATTATTGTCATGTAATTATTTATTTCTAGCCCTCTTGATAATATTGTTTTAAATTGTAACAAGTATATTAGCTCATTTGTTGTTTTGCTTTTGTAACTCTAACAGACTTGGATTCTCCTATAATATTGTTTTTGCTTGAATTTTTGGACTTGGATCAAGGACATGTCAAATGTTTGTTTTAGAAATTGTATCCTTTATGGATAACGAGCTATTAGGAATTGTTGTTATTCTATTTTTGTGCAAATGTGTGGTTTTATTACTATTTTCCCTTTGAATTTTGATGCTTTTTAATTTTCTAATTAGATAAACAGATTATAAAAAAAATAGGATTTGTTGTTGTATGTGACAATCTTTTATTTAATTCATTCAATTATCTTACATTTTAAATTTGGTATCAACTGAACTGATATGAATTTGTTTTGTTGTTAGAATGGTGATGATGCCATGGGTAGTAGCAATCGACATAGACACACCGAATGATCGAGATGATAACATTGATGAGGCGAAGGCCTCAATGAGTGAGTTTTTAATATTTTGTATCTCAAACATACAAGTATAAATGTTGCAAAGCTCATTTTGATAAAAATATTACAAACTTTACTCATGTAGGCATCAAAATTGCCAAGAACCCCAAATATGATTAAATCACGGTAAGATCGGGCGACAACGCCGTCAATCTCAAAGCTCCCCAATACAGTGGGAAGATTATGTCTCGCCACGGCGAGACACTTATGTGTGCCTCGCTACTAGCGAGACATCTTTGATGTGTCTCTCACGCGAAGCAGACACTGTGTGTGCCTCGCCACGCAGCGAGACATCTTGATGTGTCTCACGTTAGCGAGACATTGTCGGGCTCTCGCCACCAGCCAGACATCTGATGTGTCTCACTAGCGACACTTTACTGCTCGCCAAATACGGTGACACCCGTAATACTTAAAATGAGCTCAAGGGTCTAAATCAATGGTGGGGCCCACTTGACTTTATCAACGCAGAGAAACGCCGTGACATCGCTATAGCGGTTATCGCCAAGATAATGCCTCATCAGCGTAATTTAGGGCATTTAATCATGCCTAAAAAAGGGAAACCGCATAAAGAAATGGCGGATTTATATTGCTCGCTTACAACAGGCAGCCATACCGCCAGCCGCTAGCTTGGCAGTCTATACCGCCGCCGCTAGCCAGGCAGCCCGCATCAGCCGCCAGCTAGCGAGTAAGCACTTCGCTGGCATACCGAAGCCGCCGCTGCTAATCAGCAAATTTCCGCGACTTATGACACTTGGTTTTCAAGAGGCACGCTCCCAAAGACTATAAATACCTCCTACGCCCACTCGGGGGGGTCGGCCATCGAAAGGGAAAAATCGAAATCCGCTTCCTGAGTTCAAGAACACGATCCACGCGAG